>OX235276.1:89038679-89110523 GCA_944472155.2 Trichobilharzia szidati
GTGCATCCAAATTGTCCTCACGTAATAAAATAAAAATAAATGTCTTTCGAGCTATAACCTCAAGTCAGATTTTAGAAATAATCAAAATCCGAATGACACTGCTGAAAAAGCTGTGGCTTACATAGCGAGAAGTTAAGAAAAATCTTGTTTTGTTTTTATTAACACGCTGGGATTAATTAAAATTATTAATAACGTAAATTCAAACAGTCTACAGAATTTCAAAAAACTCATTGAAATTTATTTTCCAATGTTCTTCATATTTTGTTAATAAATTAATATTACCAATTCACATTCTTCTTTTCTTCGTCTTTATCTGCTTGACCTCTATTCTGCGGTATCTTCCGTTTTGAATATTATAAAAATATTCTCATCTAATTATCTTTAGTTAAGTCACGTTTATTTCGTCTAAATTAAGTAATGTAAGCAGTGTGATGCTGAGATGAAGCTTTGCTACTCTTCTACAGTTGATTTTTCTTTCTTTCTTTGTTTTCTTGTTGTGCTGATATTTTTGCGTTTCTTTTTCTCTTGTGAATCCATTTCATACTCAGTTGAGTGCTTAGTTTGCCCATTCAGCATTCAGTGCATTCTGGTCAGTGTAATTTGTCCTCTCTTGTAAGCCAGAATGTAAGAGAACTTTCACCAATTCACATTGTCACCATCTGAAATCTGCTTTACATCAGAAACACTGTTGAGAGTTTAGAAGACTTTCGTGGCGCTTATTGTAACGCATTAATCGACTGTTTCCGACGAATTCATTATCCCACTGTACAATCTTGTGTATATGGTTTTCTTCAAGAGATTCTGTCCGGGACGGGAATCGAATCAAAGTTGTGAATATATCAAGTAATAATAGCAGTATTGAATGCAAATACAATCCTTGTGATTGCAATCATAGTGGAATGTCAAGTGACAAGACAATTCATTTCATTTATTGAGTGATTCATAAATTGTTTATTGATTTCATTGTGAATATAACGCAGAATGAGAATTCTTCAGTTCTTGTAAGTTACAATTGACTTCTCTGTAGAGCAGAAGCCCTCACAATATGCATCGATATGGCGGAGTTGTGTGGTCAAATGAAATCATTCCAATCACTACGATACCATGGACTTAGTTCGGTAGGTTCTCTTAGCCTCCAGTTTTTATTTTTTTCGTTCACTGTGTCTGTGATTTTTCCCTCTCTGTCTTCCTTCAATTCATTTTATTTTTCTGTTATAATAACATTTATTTAAATTTTGTTTCCATGCTCTTCCTGATCACATTTGTGATTCATTTAAAATAACTATTTGAAAATTTTATTTTAATCCTTTTTGTGTTTTCCGCATTAGACTGTCGTAATCAATATTCACACCTCCTAACTTCCATTTCAATTCGAAAATTATTATTTCACTCTGTTTCCATTCTTATTGTAGTATACACCTGTAATTCCTCCTAATCCAGTGGGATGTCGTCTCCAAGCCTCTTGTACACGATACCTAGTTGAAAATAGTTGTCACCTTTTATTCGCCTCAGCAACTATGTGGAATCAAGTAAAATTGATATCTTTATAAAAGAGTATATTTAAATGCGATTGTACAGCTTTTCAAAATGAAGTCTCCGATACTGTAACTTTGCTGAACTGCGTGTTTTCTCCTTTCAGGTGAACATATTTCTGCTTTCAGCAACTTAGGATTGTGTTCTGCAGGCCGCCTAATCTCCACAGATCCATGATTCCCTAATGTTAGTGTAAAACTTGGTCACTGCGTCATGATGGTTTTCTATATTAGATGAGTTCATTTTAAATATCACACATTGATGCGTCACTAGTAGAACCATTTATTTAGTTAGGTTGAAAGAGAGGTAGAGAAGTTAATCACAGAAAATTTGTTTACCGATTCAACAACGCACGATTCAACGTACGCAATCGGAATAATGCAACGCTCATTCCGGTGATATCGAAATGGTCAAATGGAAGTTGGAGAGAGAGAGAAAATAAATACGAGACAAATTGTGAAACCATGTGACCATTGATGACATGACTGTGATCAATAATTTGTGCTCGCAACCTCATCTAGTTGTTAATACTGCATCACTTTTTGACATTTAGAAGAAACATATCTATTATGGAATCTACAAGTCATCTCTATCACTTGTGACTGCAAATGCATGTAAATTGATAGAAACAGCGGGATGTGACATTGTCATTCCTATGTTGTGAGGGTTTACAGGAGAGCATCAACCTCATCTGCCTCACTAAAGACAAGAATTTGAAAGAGGATCAGACATATTGTACAACTCTCCTACAGGTGAATGCGAGACTCTGGAGATGCGTTAGTCCTGTAAATCTTGTATTAATGCGATGTCGACCAGAGCCAAGGACTGAGAAACCATGATCCATGTTCCGCAGCTGACTACCCACATCATAATATGTAACAATAGATATGTGAACCAAAATTCAGTGTTACCTCACGTGGAATGTGGTGTAGGTATTTATATCATGATAAATACAAAATCTCGGGGAATGCATTCTCTATTAGTATGTTTCTGAGTCGCCTCAGTTCCCCATCGATTTTATCACTGAAACATGTGGCAGCTAATGAGCTGAACAGCTCCCGTCATACAATTCAGTTGACATCGGTATCAAAGGTGAACTAAAATTGTCAAATTTTGAGATGCTTTCCTTAATGGCAGTTATGATGGTTCTATACTGTGATAGTTGTACAGGAAACTGATGTGGAATGGTGAGTATACCAATTTTTATATCTGGGTCCTCTTGAAAAGAAAGAGAAACTTTATTCAAACTAAATAATTGAGCAAAGAATATTCATTTCGATAAATTCCTCTTCAAGGCTCTACAAATATATACATGTTTTTATACACAGAATATTTTAAATTAGTAGTTAATAACAATATTAGCGTTTTTTTAAATATCTATAGTTTTGGTTTGTAAGGATTAGTTATGTTTTACGAGTTGATCACGGACTGATATCAGCTAGAGAACCATTGAAAACCAAGGAGTACTGGACAGCTACTGTTTCATCCTAGTTTGGGAATCATCGGCAGTACGCACCCACTGGGATTCGAACCCAGGACCTACTGGTTACAAGGCAAGCTCGTATACCATTCAGCCACTGGGACCCGATTCAATGGCTCATGAATTCTAACTTCTATCAATTCGTGATTTTAGCGCGAACCCAACTATTGTCGTTGGTGGAAATCCATCCACTCGTGACTTCTAATTGGACCTCACTGGTCACGACTTCTCACTAGAACTGCAGGAAGCTCCAACCTGTAGCAAGTCACTAGCGAGCATCAGAATAATTATCTAAGGTTTTGGTTTGTAAGGATTAGTTATGTTTTACGAGTTGATCACGGACTGATATCAGCTAGAGAACCATTGAAAACCAAGGAGTACTGGACAGCTGCTGTTTCATCCTAGTTTGGGAATCATCGGCAGTACGCACCCACTGGGATTCGAACCCAGGACCCTCTGGTTACAAGGCAAGCTCGTAATAATATCGAATTCTGTGTATAAAAACATATATAAAATTTTACAGCCTGGAAGAGGAATTTATCGAAAAGAATATTCTTTGCTCGATTATTCTGTTTTTATAGATGTCTGAATGAACAAATTTGCAATATTGAAACTTTATTCACTCTTTTATCTCAAGAATATGAAGGATAGTTTCCAGGGGCTAAGAGAACCTACCGAACTAAGTTTATGGTATCGTAGAGGTTGGAATGATTTACTTTGACCACACAACTCCGCCATATCGATGCATATTGTGAGGGCTTCTGCTCTACAGAGAAGTCAATTGTAACTTACAAGAACTGAAGAATTCTCATTCTGCGTTATATTCACAATGAAATCAATAAACAATTTATGAATCACTCAATAAATGAAATGAATTGTCTTGTCACTTGACATTCCACTATGATTGCAATCACAAGGATTGTATTTGCATTTAATACTGCTATTATTACTTGATATATTCACAACTTTGATTCGATTCCCGTCCCGGACAGAATCTCTTGAAGAAAACCATATACACAAGATTGTACAGTTGGATAATGAATTCGTCGGAAACAGTCGATTAGTGCGTTACAATAAGCGCCACGAAAGTCTTCTAAACTCTCAACAGTGTTTCTGATGTAAAGCAGATTTCAGATGGTGACAATGTGAATTGGTGAAAGTTCTCTTACATTCTGGCTTACAAGAGAGGACAAATTACACTGACCAGAATGCACTGAATGCTGAATGGGCAAACTAAGCACTCAACTGAGTATGAAATGGATTCACAAGAGAAAAAGAAACGCAAAAATATCAGCACAACAAGAAAACAAAGAAAGAAAGAAAAATCAACTGTAGAAGAGTAGCAAAGCTTCATCACACTGCTTACATTACTTAATTTAGACAAAATAAACGTGACTTAACTAAAGATAATTAGATGAGAATATTTTTATAATATTCAAAACGGAAGATACCGCAGAATAGAGGTCAAGCAGATAAAGACGAAGAAAAGAAGAATGTGAATTGGTAATATTAATTTATTAACAAAATATGAAGAACATTGGAAAATAAATTTCAATATTTTTCTAAAATTCTGTAGACTAGTTAAAGTTACAGCTAGAACGACACTTGTTTGTATTTTAATAACTGCGGACAATTTAATGCACTATTCTTTGCATAAAATACTAACAAGCTGCAAGCTGAGTATCCTCTGATTTCAAAGGAATAATGGAAGGTGACATGTTTGTGTATCGCATTGTGTGAATGCAATTATGTTTTGAGTCTCACTGTTTTAAGTCGAGGAAATGAAGCAATTAGGCATCTCCGACCATAGTCGTAAATGTTCAGTATTCCTGCGATTCCGTTAGATGGCGAAGATTTCTCCGCGTATGTCTCAGATGATCTCTCAGAAAGACTTATAAAATGTCAGAGGATGTATTTTAAACTGAAGATTTTCGTTGAAATGGCCGCTCCTAGCACAGCGTCAAGCAATCGAAAACCTCAACTTCACCGAATCATTTACTCCCTAAAAAGTGGTATTTTGAGAGAGTACATATGACAAACGGTATCCATCTAAGATTAGCAGATGCTAGTTTGATTGTCTGTGAAAGCAAATAAAAAGCGGAACACTTATGAGCAAAAGTAAATTCATGACATCATGATCTTAACTTCACAACAACACACGTGGAATATAATAACAATCCGATATAAGAAGACTGTTCGGAATTTGACCTGGCAGTACACTTGTATATAAAATGAAGTCCCTAGTGGTTAATCTACCTTCGAATGCAAACTACAATTAGTCCATCAACGAATATCCTAAAGAAATAAGCCTTTTACAATTAAAAGCGTTCTCTGAGCTGGTTGGTTTAGTCGCGAAGCTTTCGTCATCCTTCCGGACAACATCTTCAGCACCATATTTAGCACAAAGTGAAATGATTTAAATTTCCTCATGCGTGATGTAATTGCGTCTCCTGGTTACTATCTTCACATATGTATTGATCACTTTCTATTGACTAGGATTTTAAACTTTTTGGTCACCTGATTTACTTTTTATTAATTGGTATATTTCATCTATATTAACGTGTTTGTTAATCGCATTTTCGCTTGAGTACCAGGCCTCTGGGAATTCTCTGGCACTTTTCGTGTTTCCTCTGTTTAAGATTTTGACATGATCCCAATCAAACTGATGACCATAGTTGTCTGCATGCATTGATACTAAAGAATACATGTCATGTCTTTTCACGGCTGATTTATGTTCTTGGATTCTGATTCGAAGGGGACGCCCACTTTGGCCGATATAATGCTTGTTACAGTTCATACAATTTATTTTGTAGATGGTATTATTTTATCCCCTTTTTCTGTTGGATCTTTCGGTTTGCATAATATCGAATTAAGCGATTTGACTGGCTTGTGTGCTATATCTATATCAAACGGTTTCAGTACTCTGGCTGTTATTTCAGAGATGTTCCTCATGTATGGTAGAATGAATTTTCTTGTGGTCTTAGATGATGGTTTCTTGTTGGTGTTCTGATTCGACTTTAGACACTTTTTGATGAAATTTTGTGGATAACCATTCCTTTTGAAGACCGTTTGTTAAAATTACCCAAATATAATCCAAAGTAGCTGTATACATCAATGTGCGCTTGAAATCAGATGATGCACAGGATATGGTCCAACGAAGACTTGAGGAGGCCCTCAGGAGAACCTACAATGCCACAGAACTCGCGTTAGTCAACCTCCTTAAGTTGGTGCTGCTGCAATCTAAGAAGTCATCATCGCCAATCCTCGACACTACAAGTTGCATGTATCATTTTGAACGTGTTTGTTGTAGCAAATGCGTTGGTCGTACGAAAAGGCGATCGCCTACTCGTATGATGGTGTTTTATCCAAGTTAGTTATATGTGGCTGAGTTCAAAGTACCAAACTGTTTATTAGGAGGGAATATTGTAGACTGCGGACATGACACCTAATTAATAAACGTAATTCACAAATGTCAGAAGAGAAATCAACAAGAAGATGCTCGCTTGTGAAATTAGAATTGTTAACCCGATCTCTGCCATGCTTTACTTATCAACCAATAACAATGATATTATTAACAATCTCTCATAGTGAGTACTGGTGCTGTTACATTAAAAATTGTCTTAAATCTGTAGGATTAACTGGACTCGTTCAAACATTGTCATTATTACCATTAATCACAGTAGTATTCACTTCACAATACTTGATATATATTCACGTTCGTTCTCCGATGAATAATCGCTCATCGAAATGATGCAATTGAAACGTCATATAAAATAAGTTTAATTTTAAACCTTCAACCTTTCCAGTTATCGCTTTCCACATGAATCGTATAAATTTTTCCACCTGTAGCTCTCTGCATGAATAGTTCAATCTTGTTTATTAAGCCATTCGCCTTACATTTCTCGAAGTCATCCATATAGCATATATGGTTAGGACTCTCGCCGACCATGCACATGGTCCGGGGTTCGATCCCCTGCCGGCGCACACCCGATATCTATGGTCAGCCTGAATTTGTGCTACCGATATCCATGCTGAAAATTCCATACTTGTACTGAAAATACGGTGTGGAATCAAGCTGTAAATCAAAATAAAAAATAAAATAAAGTATGCAGAGTATTCAGAGGAAGCGTCTGACTGAAATTCGATGTATTATTTAAATCCTGCTCTACTGGAGAGTATTGCTGGTCTCGATTAATTCTGTTTCAGAGTGAATATCACAACAAACACAAAGTTATGACGAGCCAATGAAGCCAACTCTTTAACCTGATATTGTGAAATGCCTAATAGCCTTCCTTTCAGTATCATGGCGACTTTTAAGTTATTTGCGAATTCGAAATAAAAAAGTTAACTCAAGGTCACAAGCAATACCCTTAAATACAGGTTGGAAACAGCTTCAATGAATTCCAACAGCTGTCAAGGAGTTATTTATGCGTGATGTTGTGATGATGCATGCTTGCATATTTTATATTGTTATCATAGGAAGAAAAGAAATTTTTAACTGGACGTACTGCCGCAGCTTTAAAAGCCTCACCCGTTTACTGTTAAGGGAAGCGAAAGTTTCGAACTGGCGAGACTGTTGTGAACCTACTCCTGGTTTTAACTCACCTATTGTATTCCGTGAGTATTGCACTGTGTATCAGATAAGTGCTCCGAGATATCAATTGAAATGAGACGAATTTCATTAGGTCATACTGTCCACAATTTCAATATCGCTGCAGCAAGGAAACATCTGTTAGTCAACAATCCGGTGAACTATTTGCAATCCGGCTTATTCTCTGTTTGCTCACTAATACTTAATAAAACATGGAAGACTCATATATTCGAAAATCAAAACAAGTGATTCAGCGATGTGATTCCTTCCAACGAATTCAATGTAAGAAATGATTGTACCAGTTTATTCTCCACAAACTGTTGTTCAGGATTTATTCAAATTCATAAGGCGGAATAAACGTTTCTGAATCAGAATCATTTCATATAATTGTCTCACACTGATCTTAAAGGCGTAAAACCCAATAGGGAAATAGATAATTCCGGATGTTGCAGGCATATAATGGTAATGTCTGATAACTTGTAGATCCCTAATCTGCTACAATATCGATCAGCATATTGACGCAAGCTATTTAGAAGTAAATGAACGAATTCAAGTTGTGTGGAGTATAGGCCTTCAATAGCACATTTCCACTTCCCCGTAACATCCGTGTTCCTCATTTTCTTGCCACAACATCCCCTTTTGCCTCTCATCGCCTCTTCGCACGATCGTTCAACGTCACCCACGGACAAAATCAAAACTCGTAGTATCAGTGACACTTTATTTGGAAAACTTAAAAGGAAAGGAAATAAGGAGTATTGAAGTGCTACATTTCATCAAATTGCTATCGATTAAGAAAGCAGAACTGCTACGACTACCTTGTTGAACCTTCTAGTTAGGTGCAGAAATTGAAAGCCAACCAGTCTTCCGCAATTATGAAAGACAGGTGCGAATGTTTTTCATGTCATGTTCAAATAGATAAGGGGGGAGAGATTATGAGAGATCGAAATTAAGGTATATTGCATTACACTTCAATTACATCACTTAGATAAACAATTAGTCATCAGAATATATAACAAGAATTGCAAACAGAGTAATATCAATGGTAGTAATTATAATTACAATATTAATAATAGTGTTGAAGTGAGTTAAGATAATTCTTCTGATAAAGGATAGTTTTAAATGAATCAAGAATAGTAATAATAATGATAATAATAATAAGAGGTAGAATAATAAGTAAAACGTATTACCAGGGTAGATTGAGAGTCAAGACCACCTCCTTTTGTACACAGAGACCTGTTTTAAAAACTCCAATTGCACAAGCCTCTGCAATTGCAGGCATCTTCTTGTTTGTTTGTCTGCTGACAATAGTGAATGACTTGACCGCGTCGATATCATGTCCGTAGTCCACAAGATGTTTTGTTATTGAGGATTTTCGCACTTTGCACTCAGCTGTTTTCAACCATTTTGGCAAATGCCCCATCAGGCGAGTAGACAATCGCCTTTCCGTACGACCCATGTATTTGCTTCCAAAAGCACACTCCAATTTGAGGGGAAGCGAACGTTTCCAAATATGCGGGACTGTTGTGAAACTACTCATGGATTTTACTCACTCACTGGATTCCTTGAATTTTGCACTGGTTATAGATTTTTAACACTCAGAAGCAACAGCCACAACCAACGAAGGAAGAAGACGAAGATGTAAGAGGAAGGTCTTTATTTCCACCACACAAGGACTGAATTGCCCAGGTACAAGCTAATTGCCGTCCTTTATAACAAGTTTAGACAAACGGTCTTCTTCCTACTCTAGCAAGGCCACGTCAGCGTTCATTTCTGAAAAAGAAGAAATAGAAAACTCATTTAGTGGTATTATGCTAGTTTTTATTTCATTACAGATTTATTGATGCGACGCATTACTTAAAATGAGACGAATTTCATTAGGTGATACTGTCCATATTTTCAATATCGCTGTAGCAAGGAAATTTATTTTGTTCCATTTAGTTAAACATCTGTTAGTCAACAATCCGATAAAGCTTTTGCAATCCGGCTTATTCTCTGTTTGCCTAGTAATAATTAATATAAGGCTGAGCTTTCGTACATTCATAAATCAAAACAAGTGATTCAGCTTAGTGACTTCTCTCAGCAAATCTAATGAAAGAAATGATTGTACCAGTTTTTCCCACAAACTGTTGATCGGGATTTATTCAAATTCTTTAGGAGGAATAGACGTATGAAACAGAATCATTTCGAAAACTGTCTCACTCTTATCTTAAACGCGATAATCCTAATAGGGAAGTAAATAATTCCACATATTACATGCATTTAAAATTAATATGGTATCTGATGCTAATGTCTGATGTCTCGATAAATGAGTATTAAGGTACAATTTCTATTTGGTGAATGATGTAAAGTATTCACAAGCGAATGAACGAATTTGAATTATGTGGAATATAGGCCTTCAATAGCACATTTCCACTTCCCCGTAACATCCGTGTTCCTCATTTTCTTGCCGCAACATCCCCTATTGCCTCTCATCGCCTCTTCGCACGATCGTCTCAATGTCACCCACGGACAAAATCAAAACTCGTAGTGTCAGTGACACTTTATTTGGAAAACTTAAAAGGAAAGGAAATAAGGAGTATTGAAGTGCTACATTTCATCAAATTGCTATCGATTAAGAAAGGAGAACTGCTACGACTACCTTTTTGAACCTTCTAGTTAGATGCAGAATGTGAAAGTTAACCAGCCTTCCACAATTACGAAGTCAAGTAAAATACGACAGTGTGATTCAGATTGTTTGCAGCACACAAAAAAGACACTCAAAGACTTTAGTGCAAACTGTTGGCAAATAAAACCGAGCATTTTCAATATGTGAATACAAATGATTTCATATTTTTCATCAAATATATCGCTACACCATATTTCACGTGAGGTAACACTGAAGTTCGGTTCAGACATATATATTGTTGCATATTGTTATGGGGCGATCAGCTGTGGAACCTGGATCAAGGTTTCGCAGTTCTTGCTCTGGTTGCCATTGCATTATTACAAGCTTTAAGGGACTAATGTATCTTCACATTCTCGCATCCACTCGAAGGAATATTGTACAATATGCCTGGTCCTCATTAGAATTCTTGTGAGGAGATGAGGCTTATTTTGTTCTGTAAACTTTCACAGAGTAGGAATGATAATGTCACATCCCACTGTTTCTATCAATTTACATGCACTTGTGGTCACACGTAATAGAGAGAACTTGTAGGCTCCCTATTAGATAAGTTTATTTTATATATCACACAGCAACACAGTGTTAACAAATGGATGACGTTTCGAACACAAATTATTGCTCACAATCATATCACACGGTTTCACAATTTCTCTTACATGCATTTTCTCTCTCTGTCTCCCCAACTTCCCTGTGACACATTCGATATTTCCGGTGTAGACGCTGCGTCATTCTAATTGCACGTGTGCGGGGTTGAATCGACAGACAAAGCTTCATTGATCAACCACTGTCTCTCCATCAACCTAAATAAATGACGACTTAGTACCGCATCAATTTAAAATAAAGTTATATATTATAGAATAATATCCTAGCACAGTCCCTAAGTTCTACAGTAACATTAGGGAATCATGGATCTGTGGAGAATAGGCGGCCCGCAGAACACATTTCCAGGTGGCTAAAAAGAAGAAATATATTAACCTGAAAGAAGAGAACATGAGGTTCAGCAAAGTTATATTGTTGGTGACTTCATTTTCAGTAGACATCATATCGCATTTACATATATTGTTTATAAAGATAAAAATTTTACTTGATTCCACATAGCTATAGAGGCGAATAAAAGGTGACAAATATTTTCAGCTAAAAAATATGGTTTGAAAGAGGCTTGGAAACGAAATCACACTGGATTTGGACGAATTAGAGGTGTATAGACAATAAGAACGGAAACAGAGTGAATTGATAATTTTCGAATTGAAATGGAAGCTAGGAAGTGTGAATATTGATCACGACAGTCTAATATAAAAAAATGCACAGGATTCAAATAAAAATTTAAAATAAATACTTTAAATAAATTGAAAATGTGATCAGGAAGAGGATGGAAACAAACATAAAATAAATGTTCTTATAACAGAAAAATAAAATGAATTGAATGAAGACAAAGAGGGAGAAATCACAGACACAGTGAACGAAGAAATTAAGACTGGAGGCTAAGAGAACCCACCGAACTAGGTCCATGGTATCGTAGAGGTTGGAATGATTTACTTTGACCACACAACTCCGCCATATCGATGCATATTGTGAGGGCTTCTGCTCTACAGAGAAGTCAATTGTAACTTACAAGAAATTAAGAATTCTCATTCTTCCTTATATTCACAATGAAATCATTAAACATTTCATGAATCACTCAAAATATGATCATAATTGTCTTGTCACTTGACATTCAACTATGATTGCAATCACAAAGTTTGTATTTGCATTCAATACTGCTGTTATTATTTGATTTGATATTCACAACTTTGATTCGACTCCCGTCCCGGACGTAATCTCTTGAAGAAAACCATATACACAAGATTGTACAGTGGGATAATGAATTCGTCAGAAACAGTCGATTCGTGGGTTAAAATAAGCGCGACGGAAGTCTTCTAATTTCTCAACAGTGTTTCCGATGTAAAGCAGATTTCAGATGGTGACAATGTGAATTGGTGAAAGCACTCTCACATTCTGGCTTACAAGAGAGGACAAATTAGACTGACTAGAATGCACTGAATGCTGAATGGGCAAACTAAGCACTCAACTGAGTATGAAATGGATTCACAAGAGATAAAGAAACGCAAAAATATCAGCACAACAAGCAAACGAAGAAAGAAAGAAAAATCAACTGTAGAAGAGTAGCAAAGCTTCACTTCAGCATCACACTGCTTACATTACTTAATTTAGACAAAATAAACGTGACTTAACTAAAGATAATTAGATGAGAATATTTTTAAAATATTCAAAACGGAAGATACCGCAGAATAGAGGTCAGGCAGATAAAGACGAAGAAAAGAAGAAAATGAAATGTTGATATTAATTTATTAATAAAATATGAAGAACATTGGAAAATAAATTTCAGTGACTTTTCTAAAATTCTGTAGACTATTTGAAGTTACAGCTAGAAAGACACTTATTTTTATTTTGATAACTGAGGACAATTGAGTGCACTTTTCTTTGCATGAAATACTAACAAGCTGCAATCTGAGTATCCTCTGATTAGGAGGGGCAACTGATCTATGCAGTTGGTTCGAGAATCTAATGAACAAAACATGCACAGGATAATAATAAAATTTAAAATTAGTTATTTTAAATGAATTATAAATGTGATCAGGAAGAGGATGGAAACAAACTTAAAAAAAAGTTCTCATAACAGAGAAATTGGATGAATTGAATGAAGACAAAGAGGGAGAAATCAGAGACACAGTGAACAAAAAAATTAAGACAAACGGTATTCATCTAAGATTAGCAGATGCTAGTTTGATTGTCTGTGGAAGCAAATCAAAAGCGGAACACTTATGAGTAAAAGTAAATCCATGACATCATGATCTTAACTTCACAACAACACACGTGGAATATAATAACAATCCGATATAAGAAGACTGTTCAAAATTTAACCTTGCAGTTCATTGGTAGATAAAATGGAGTCCCTGATGGATAATTTATCATCGAATGCAAACTAAAATTAGTCCATCAACGGATATCCTAAAGAAAAAAGCCTTGTTAAAATTATCCAAGTATAATCCAAATTAGCTGTATGCATCAATGCACGCTTGAAATCAGATGATGCACAGGATATAGTCCAACGAAGACTTGAGGAGTCCCTCAGGAGTACCTACAATGCCACAGAACTCTCGTTACTCGACATCATCAAGTGGGTGCTGCTGCTATCTCAGAAGGCATCGTCGTCAATCCTCGACACTACAAGTTGCGTGTATCATTTTGAACGTGTTTGTAGTAGCAAATGCGTTGGTAGTACGAAAAGGCGATCGCCTAC
This sequence comes from Trichobilharzia szidati, assembly GCA_944472155.2. Taxonomy (NCBI): domain Eukaryota; kingdom Metazoa; phylum Platyhelminthes; class Trematoda; order Strigeidida; family Schistosomatidae; genus Trichobilharzia; species Trichobilharzia szidati. The sequence continues at coordinate 89,052,247 of OX235276.1, forward strand.
TCGTATGATGAAGTGTTATCGAAGTTAGTAATATATGGCTGAATTCAAAGAAATAAACTGTTGATTAAGAAAGAATCTTGTAGACTGCGGACATGACACCTACTTCATAACGTAATTCACAAATGTCAGCAGACAAATGAACAGGAAGGTGCTCGCTTGTGAAATTAGAGTTGTTAACCCGATCTCTGTGTACAAGAAGAAATGGCGGTCATTTTGAACCTGACATGCTTTACTTATCAACCAATAACAATGATATTATTAACAATCTCTCATAGTGAGTACTGGTGCTGTTACATTAAAAATTGTCTTATATCAGTAGCATTTACTGGACTCGTTCAAACAGTGTCTTTATTGCCATTAATCACAGTATTATTCACTTCACAAAACTTGATATATATTCACGTTCGTTCTCCGATCATTGATCGCTCGTCGAAATAATGCAATTGGAACCTCACATGAAATTTGCCTAATTTTAACCCTTCACAATCACTCTCCAGTCATCAATTTGCACATGACTTGTATAAATTACATAACCTGTAGCTCTCAGCATGATTAGTTCAGTCTTGTTTATTTAACTATTCGCCTTACATTTCTCGATGAAATTCTTATTATGTATATATATCTATATATCCCTATGTGCAGAGTATTCAGAGGAAGCGTTCGACTGAAAATCGATGCATTCATTGAATCCTGCTCTACTGAAGTTTATTGCTGGATTTGATTTAATCTGTTTTCGAGTGAACAGAACATCAAACACAAAATTATCACTAGGCAGTGAAGCCAACTCCTCAACTTGAAACGCTGATAAACCTACAATCCTTCCTATCAGTATCAAGGTGACTTTTAGAATATTCCTGAATTTGAAGTACAAAAGATAACTCATGGTCACAGACGCTACTCTAAAATACAAGCATAAAACAGCCACAATGAATATTAAAGGCTATAAAGCAGTTATTTATTCATGACGGTACGTTGATACATGCTCGAATATTTTATAACGTTATCATAAGAAGAAAGCGAATTATTACCTGGGGGTACTTGCACCGTTCACAGACATCACTCGTTAACTGTTAATGGAAGCGAACGATTTCAATCAAACGGAACTGTTGTGCGCCTACCACTGGTTGCTGGTCACTCATTAGATTCCCTAAGTATTGCGCTGTGTATCAGATTATTGCTGCAAAATATTAATTAAAACGCGACAAATTTGATTAAGGGAAAAGCTTCACATTTTCAATGTGGTTGTAGCGAGGAGGTTCAATTTCTTCCATTTCGCTAAACATCTGTTAGTCAACAATACAATGAACAATTTGCGATCTGGCTATTCACTGTCTGTTCGCTTAAACTTATAAAAGACCGAGCTTTCATTTATTAACTGGACGTGAAATTCTACTGATTTGATTTAATTAGTTTTACTGCTGCTCAATCTTGAAATCAGGTGTTGAACCACATAAAGCTTGAAATCATGAGCTTCGAAGGCATAAAATAAGAAGCACAAATCAGCGCTTGATATTTCGAATAAGGACAAGAAATTGAAAGTGACTAAAAATGAACAGAATGGAATTGACTGCCTGCGAAACAACCACCAAATAACACTGGACGCTCCAGGATACACCTAGAGCAGTGCAGAAATAATTAGTGAATACATCCATCTCATTCCTCATTCTCTGATTCAGAGTCTTGTATAAGCATGTAGAGGTATATAATAGATAGAAATAAAGGCTTCAACCCTAAAACCAGTCTTCTTTATTCATAGGCATAACGAAGTTAGTACATGAATTTTCAGTCAAATATTGAAATAGCGAGGGAAAGAATTTTTTCATTGGAAATAAGTGACGTCATTCGTGAAAGGTGATGCGATCATAGTAACAATCAATATGCAAATGGACAAAAGTGTAACGTGTGAAAATAAATGTATTCTTCGAACTTATCAGCTAAAGTCAAGGTACATAGACACTGAGTGCAGCACACTACACCGGACTGCATAGCTCAAACGGAGCAGTCAAAGATTTCAGAGATTGGTGTCATATTAAAGTCATACTACACCACAGGTCTCATTGAATCCAATGCTACATGATAAACAGGGTATCTTGATATTCCTAAGACGTATTCTGGCCATCTCAATTGATGCATATTGACAACTGCCTAGATCAGTTCCCCTCCTAATCAGAGGATACTCAGATTGCAGCTTGTTAGTATTTCATGCAAAGAAAAGTGCACTCAATTGTCCTCAGTTATCAAAATAAAAATAAGTGTCTTTCTAGCTGTAACTTCAAATAGTCTACAGAATTTTAGAAAAGTCACTGAAATTTATTTTCCAATGTTCTTCATATTTTATTAATAAATTAATATCAACATTTCATTTTCTTCTTTTCTTCGTCTTTATCTGCCTGACCTCTATTCTGCGGTATCTTCCGTTTTGAATATTTTAAAAATATTCTCATCTAATTATCTTTAGTTAAGTCACGTTTATTTTGTCTAAATTAAGTAATGTAAGCAGTGTGATGCTGAAGTGAAGCTTTCCTACTCTTCTACAGTTGATTTTTCTTTCTTTCTTCGTTTGCTTGTTGTGCTGATATTTTTGCGTTTCTTTATCTCTTGTGAATCCATGTCATACTCAGTTGAGTGCTTAGTTTGCCCATTCAGCATTCAGTGCATTCTGGTCAGTCTAATTTGTCCTCTCTTGTAAGCCAGAATGTGAGAGTGCTTTCACCAATTCACATTGTCACCATCTGAAATCTGCTTTACATCGGAAACACTGTTGAGAAATTAGAAGACTTCCGTCGCGCTTATTTTAACCCACGAATCGACTATTTCCGACGAATTCATTATCCAACTGTACAATCTTGTGTATATGGATTTTTATCTTTAGGAGATTATGTCTTGGACGGGAATCGAATCAAAGTTGTGAATATCAAATCAAATAATAACAGCAGTATTGAATGCAAATACAAACTTTGTGATTGCAATCATAGTTGAATGTCAAGTGACAAGACAATTAATATCATATTTTGAGTTATTTATGAATAACATTACCTTAATTGTAAGATATTAGAGAACATGAATTTCAGGAAAGTTATCTTTTGTGCGTTTTCATTCTAAAAATCTGTACAATCGTATTTAAATACATTATTTTACATGGAGTCAATTCTTGTTTGCTTCTTCATAATTATGACGGCCAATTTATATGTTTATATATGTTTATATTCATATATCCTAATTCAAATCTCTTTAAGGTCATACTTGAAACATCATCGATTCTATAATTTCACGTATATTCAAATTGCAATGAAACTTATCTTTTCGGCGTTTTCATTTTGAAATCTGTACTATCGCATTTATAAATATTATTTTACATGGAGACAATTCTTGTTGGATTCTACATAATTATGACGGCAAATTTATAAATATATATCCTAAATCAAAATCTCTTTAAGGTCATGACTGAGACGTCATCGATTCTATAATTTCACGTATATTCAAATTGCAAAGAAACATATCACAGAGATCTTTCGCTCTTTGTGAATTATCATCATACGAGAGACAATCGTTCAATGAATACGTTACCATAGTGCAGAATAGAAGAGCGGAAAATGTTAAATCAGATTTGAACAGAAGCCTGAAACGCGTGGAAGTCCAGAATAAATTACCCAGCGATCCTAATAAATTTGTCTTCAATCATTCTTCAGTTCCGCTATCAACTCTACAACTAGGAGCTCTATCTCTTAGTCTAAAATTCTGTAACGTTAATCTTAACAGCGACAGACTTCATACGTACATTCAATTCGAGAATCTCATAAGCCGAACTCATGATATTACATCATCTGACAAAAGAACATAGACAACAACTCAAAGAACTAAGAGACAATAAAGATTTGATAATAACACGTCCTGACAAAGGATCAAGAGTAGTCCTAATGGATAGAGATCTATATATTTACAAATTGACAACACTTATATCAGATGACAAGAAATTCGCCAAGCCCAACAACGGGAGAAACAAGACGGAACTGATCAAAAAACAACTAACAGATGTTCTCAGAAGAATGAAGAACGAATTTCTGCTACCTGAGGACCTGTTTGATCGCCTAAAACCAACAGGATCAACCATTCGCCGACTCTGCGGCTTACCAAAGGTGCACAAACCTGGCTTGCCGCTTCGACCGATTCTAGACATGTCAGGGTCACCATACCATCCAATTGCGAAATGGTTGTCCGAAGTGTTGGAGCCGGTAAGACAACACCTATGCAAATACTCTCTTCGTGATACTTTTGAGTTCATAGAATGCATAAAAGATTTGATTGTAAATGATTAACGAATATTATCACTAGATGTCGAATCTCCTTTCACCAACGTGCCACTAACAGAAACAATTTGCTTTCTGTGCAATTATATGGAGAAATCCAATATAAACGTCAGAGTACCAATATCATATCTGAACGAATTGTTGCTGAGAAGCACGCTGAATGTACAATTAACCTTCAACGGCGACATCTACAATCAGAAAGACGGAATTGCAATGGGATCTCCTCTTGGCCCATTTTTAGCAGACTGCTTTATGGCTAGTTTGAAGAGTGGAGATTTAAAATCAACAATAAAGAAGTTACTACTGTAAAAAAGGTACGTTGACGATACCTTTATAGTCTGCCACGATAACTCGGACCTCAACTGCATTTTACAAGAATTTAATAATTCCCATCCTTCGAATAAATTCACAATGGAATTAGGAAACGATTCAAAGATTCCATTTCTGGATGTGGAATTAACAAGAAGAGATGATGGAACCCTGAAGAGGTCTATCCACAGAAAACCGACATGGAACGGCCAACTAAGGCATTTCTATAGTTAGATAACTTTCAGCCGAAAACGTGCTCTCATCACCGCACTCACTCATCACATTGGAAAAATCCACAGCAGCGACTGCATGGAAGAGGAGCTCCTGTTCCTCAAAAATATCCTGGCTCAAAATGGATACCCAACACGTTTTGTCGAGAAGAACATGAAACCTAAAATAAAAAGAGAATAATGTGATTCAGCGCCAAAGAAAACGCTGTATCTGAATCTGAATTTCAGGGGAGATTTGGCAGCCGACATCCTGAAGAGGATAATATCCAGCTCTCTAAAGAAGACCTTCCCTGCAGCAACACTAAGAGTGACATTCTCTAGCCGTCCAATACTTCGAAACAACACGAAGGACAAACTCCCGCATATGACCAATTCAATGTGCATTTACCAGTTCACTTGCTCCTGTGGAGCTAGGTACATAGGTCGTTGTATGCGCGTCCTTTCAAAACGTGTTAGAGAACATTACCCAGCGTGGCTGCAAAGAGGAGGCACCGGTTCAATCAGAAGTGTCATTATTGAGCATCTGATCAATACCTGCCACATCTCAACTGATTCTTTCAAAGTAATTTACAAAGTCAGCAGAAACCTATTGAAAGCAGTTTGTTTCCGACTTCTCTGTACTGCAGAAGCCCTCGCAATATGCATCAAGAAGCCGGAGCTGTGAGTTCAAAAGAAATTAGTCCATTCTCTACACTTACCATGGACTTAGTTCGGTATGTTACCTTAGCTTCCGTTTTTGTTTTTGATTTTTGATCCCTTTTCGTTTACTATGTGTGTGATTGTTACTACCTCAGTCTTCATTCGATTCACTCTATTTTTTTTCTAGTTATTTTTGGTTTGTTTTCGTGCTTTTCCTGTTCTTAGTTATAAACCTTTTGAAAAAAATTAACAATTATATCCTAATCCTGTGCAATATTTTTTGTTTTTTTAAGGCTCTTGTAATCTATATTCACACCTCCTAACTCCCATCTCAAGTTGAAAATTATTATTGTAATTTTGTTTCCATGCGCATTTTTACACACTTGATATCCGTTCTAATCCTGCGTAATTTTGTTTCTAAGCCACTCGTGAAACCATATCTAGTTGAAAATAATTATCACCTTTAATTCTCCGTCATAATTATGTAGAATCAAACAAGAATTGTCTCCATGTTAAATTATGTATTTAAATGCGATTGTACAGCTTTTGAAAATGAAATCGGCGAAAAGATATCTTTGCTGAACTTCGTGTTCTCTGCTTACATAAGTTAGACAAAATAAACGTGACAAATTTTAAGGTAATTAAATGAGAATCATTTTTTAATATTCAACACAGAGGACACTTCATTCCGGCTGTCTCCGTGTGCATATGAAGAATAATTCATTGGTTTCATAGAGTTTGAAAATGCTGTATAATTTTTGGTTCCGCAAGTTATACACATTATAATATAAACTTTACGTTTTTTATATTTTCATTTTAGAATTTAACTTTCCGTAACCACTTTATTTCGACTAAAGTTCAGTACGATTATATTTTCAAGAGTGCATGAGATTCGAACTGAGATTATAATTATGAGTTATTAGTTGTAAATAATGATGTGAATTTTCACCTTTTCCAGAGAGTATTTAAGTCAACTATGGTGGGAGACGTTAACTGGACATTTTCTGTATTCAGAAATCTAGATTTTCTGTTTTGATACCCAAGTCTTGTGTTAGTTACGTTGTTATTTATGCATGTAGGTTTCGTTGAAGCTGAGGTCTCTTGATGTGCGGTGACTAGTATCGACTTGATATTCACTCATCGTGCTTGTTATTGTTCCACATCCACCTCTTCACCCCTGTCTTCCTATTTCGATTGATCTTCGAATATTCTCTGTTAAACAATTGGAAAGGTGCAAATCGTTCAATATCCGACTATTCTCATTTCACAATTTTAATATAAAAGCGTTATTTAGTGGTAAGTGTTCAAGTTTTATTTGCAAACCATAATATGTTGAACAGAAGAATAATTCTTCCATGAATTCATAATTGGATGATGGAGGATGTCTGAAAAGACTAAGTTATTTCCCGTGCATAATCGTTATGAGTTCCATCATTCAAATGTACGGTGTTTAGCACATATTAGTTGAGCCACAAATAACCTCGATAATTTCAGCCAACACATTGTACGATCCCGGTTTGTGACTGTGATGCATCGATCTCAGTGTGTATTAACGGGAGATACTGAGTGAATATGTCTTGCATAATATGATGTAGCATTTCATTAATTAATAATATTCATATTTCAATAGTTTACACACAATCACAAGAATATTTTCGTTGTTTTGGTAAATTAGTAGGAAACATTGTGAAAACAAATTGTTGACATAGTGTGTGGACTACCTAGATGTGATTATAATTCATCTGATCTATTCCTCAAAGCACAGCATTTTTCATAGAAGCAAACCATTTTCCCAAACTCATTAGCCTACGACATTCGTCGACATGCGTCGGTGGCACAGTGATAGGACTCTCGCCGACCATGCACATGGTCCGGGGTTCGATCCCCTGCCGGCGCACACCCGATATTTATGGTCGGCCTGTAAATTTGGGCTACCGATATCCATGCTGAAAATTCCATACTTGTACTGAAAATACGGTGTGGAATCAAGCTGTAATCAAAAAATAAAAAAATTTTAAAATTTTAAAAAATTAAACATATGGTGCAGACCTGTACAGCTCCGGTGGACGGCTTAAGCTGGAAATCTTTCAGATTTAACCTGTTTACATGTGGCACCTAGATGTTAAACAAGGTGGAGGTGATCTTTCGATACTAGAATCATTAAAGAGGTCGTGATAGTTCGTCTGGATGTTTTCTCTCGATTCATACCACATTTGGTTATAAATACGATATGTGATTGCAATTAAAATCATGCCATTTCTCAAATATTCATTAGACAAGCGTGAATAGCGGTGTGAATCGCTTCACAGGCGTTTACACAACGGAAAAGTGGTCTGATAAGCAAACGTAGTTCATCGTAGTGGAATATTGAACATACTGACTACATTCAAGGGCCTCATTCGTAAGGTTCCAGCTCAGCTTGCAGTGTTATTATCAGGACCATATTCAAGCAGTGACTAAAAATGAACAGAATTGAATTGACTGCCTGCGAATGAACCAACAACTAACACTGGACGCTTCATTATACACCTAGGGTAATGCAGTAATAATTAGTGAATATTTCCATCTCATTGCTCATTCTTTGATTCAGAGTCCTGCATATGCATGTAGAGGTATGTAAAAGGCAGAAATAAAGGCTTCAACCCTAAAACCAGTCTTCTTTATTTAAAGGCATAACGAAATTTGTAAACGAATATTCAGTCAAACGATGAAATTGCGAGAGAAAGAAATCTTTCATTTCAAATAAGTGACGTACATTTGTGAATAGTGATGCGATCATTGTAACAATAAACATTGGGATGAAGGAAAGTAAAACGCGTGAAAACAAATTAAACATTCGGCACAGAGTGAAACACAACACACCAGACGGTAAAGCCAAAAGGAAACTTTAAACGAATTACAAATGTGATCAGGAAGAGGATGGAAACAAACATAAAATAAATGTTCTTATAACAGAGAAATTGGATGAATTGAATGAAGACAAAGAGGGAGAAATCACAGACACAGTGAACGAAGAAATTAAGACTGGAGGCTAAGAGAACCCACCGAACTAGGTCTATGGTATCGTAGAGGTTGGAATGATTTACTTTGACCACACAACTCCGCCATATCGATGCATATTGTGAGGGCTTCTGCAATACAGAGAAGTCAATTGTAACTTACAAGAAATTAAGAATTCTCATTCTTCCTTATATTCACAATGAAATCATTAAACATTTCATGAATCACTCAATATATGATCATAATTGTCTTGTCACTTGACATTCAACTATGATTGCAATCACAAAGTTTGTATTTGCATTCAATACTGCTGTTATTATTTGATTTGATATTCACAACTTTGATTCGATTCCCGTCCAAGACATAATCTCCTAAAGATAAAAATCCATATACACAAGATTGTACAGTGGGATAATGAATTCGTCGGAAATAGTCGATTCGTGGGTTAAAATAAGCGCGACGGAAGTCTTCTAATTTCTCAACAGTGTTTCCGATGTAAAGCAGATTTCAGATGGTGACAATGTGAATTGGTGAAAGCACTCTCACATTCTGGCTTACAAGAGAGGACAAATTAGACTGACTAGAATGCACTGAATGCTGAATGGGCAAACTAAGCACTCAACTGAGTATGACATGGATTCACAAGAGATAAAGAAACGCAAAAATATCAGCACAACAAGCAAGCTAAGAAAGAAAGAAAAATCAACTGTAGAAGAGTAGGAAAGCTTCACTTCAGCATCACACTGCTTACATTACTTAATTTAGACAAAATAAACGTGACTTAACTAAAGATAATTAGATGAGAATATTTTTAAAATATTCAAAACGGAAGATACCGCAGAATAGAGGTCAGGCAGATAAAGACGAAGAAAAGAAGAAAATGAAATGTTGATATTAATTTAATAATATCATATCAGTAACATATCAGTACTCAGTTGTTCGTATTCCATCACACTCTGTGGTTGCGTATGAAATGTTCAGGGAAAGAAATGCAGTCCACCACATGACAATTTATGCATGAATAACATTTCCTTTCAGAGGCCAGCTGCGTCTATTTTTAAAGCAATACTCGTCATCATTGATGTTCATGAGTATCCAAAAGCGTATAATATACTGAGAGCAATCAGATTTGTGTATATGATCAGCTGTGTAATTCATGTATATTATGATGAAAAGGGCTCTGATAATACCGAAATATATAGTGCAACTGTGGTTAACAACTTTCGTAATTTGTTTCAAATCTTCCTCTTCTCATAAATCGACAAATCAGTTAACATTTATATTGTTTTGTTCCGTTGTTATTTTATTTTTAATTTTTTTAGTTGAAAATACTTGTACCTTGATCTTAATTGCGAATGACATAAACTTATTTTCTTGATCGATATGAACACATCAATGGTATTGAAGCAAGTGTGACTCTTTTGAGATACACTAAGTGATTGGTTGTTTTATTGTTCACTACATTCAACTTACATTTGTTAACGAATCACAATATGATGGCGACGGCTCTTTTCGAATATTTATTAATCCATGTATCACTTAGTTGCTACTATCATCCTGTGTGCGAATAAATAGTTTTTACTTGAATAAATATGGTCTGTTTCGGCAAAACAGTCTCTGCAAGTTAAAATTTTGAAGTGTTCATCTCCAACTCAAGGATGAATATGATCACTGAACTTATTTGAAGTCATCGCTAAACTAAGTAGTAAAAACACATGTGAAAGTTGGTGTTCGAACCCGTGTTTTGCGCTAAACTGTGATGGCAAGAAATCCGTTAAAGTGGGCGTATTTCATGTAGAATATTTCAAAGAATTTCATGAAAGGAACTGCATTCAGTTCACAAAACTCAGTTCCATAATGGGTAAATTTTTATTTTGATAGAGTCTCACAGTGTTATACAGTAATATTTACTGATGACGTTTCGAGCACAAACTATTGCTCATAATCATATCAAGTTACTCACACAACTTCTTTCCTTCATTTATATACATGTGTGGAATCGACTAGATATTGTATTAAAATTCATTATGAGATAATGTACATTCAGAAATAATAGTACGAGTGTTATTAATCCATTGCAATTAGATGGGAAATACGACGAGTGTTTTTATAGTCATAATAAGTTGACTGTTAGAATGTGTTTGAATGGAAATAGATTATTTATTATTCTCTTCTGATTTGACTGGTGGCAATAATACGAGTGTTATTAATCCATTGCAATTAGATGGGAAATACGACGAGTGTTTTTTACAGTCATAATAAGTTGATTGTTAGAATTTTATGATGTGCTTGAATGGAAATAGAATTTTAAGACAATTTATCATCTTCTTCTGATTTGACTGGCGGCAATAATATCTTCCATATTTCTGGTATTTGCATTGAGTCACTTCTGTTGCATGTGTTGGGTGTAGATTCGATGAACAAAGATTCAGTAATCAACCTCTCTTTCCACCTACCTAGATTACTTTTTAGAATTTTAACCCTCTCCCACCCTATTGTGTGGTTGTGTGTTAATGCATGCAGTGCGATTGCCGAGCTTTTTTCTAAATTACTTATCTTCTCTGGGTCAACCATTCTTATCTTAGCTAAATTCTTATGTTCTGCCAATCTGACTACCCCTGACCTACTAGTTTGACCTATGTAGTTGACCTCACAGTCATTGCAGGGTATTTTGTAAATTATATTATTTTGTCTAATTGGGTCCACTGGGTCCTTTAACCTACAGAGCTTGTCCCTGAGTGAGTTTGTAGGTTTAAATGCCACCCTAATTCCTGCTTTATTTAGAATCCTACGTAGGGTCTCAGATGTCCCTTCTTTATATGGTATAACTGTAGATGACTTATATTCTCTCTTATTTATTTTATTACTACTAGTTTCACAATTCTTTTTATTTTTCTTTTGGCTTTTTTCAATCTTCCTAATGAATTTTAGAGGATAGTTATTTAAAACCAACGCCTCTTCAATATGTTTTATTTCATCATTAAGGTCTTTTTTTGTGCTACTTAGTGCCATTGCTCGGTTTGTTAAACATTTAACTAAGCCTGCCTTAACAGTTACAGGATGAGATGAATTAAAGTCTAAATATCTATTAGAATGCGTTGGTTTTCTATAAACACTAGTTTGTAGTTTGCCTTCTTCTATTCGTTTTATTTTACAATCTAACATAGCTAATTCTCCTTGCTCATTTTCGGTTTCAAATGTGAATTTTATTCCCTCCACTAGTGAGTTTATGTGTGTCAAGAAGCTAGAGATATGTTCTGTTTTTAACACTGTGAAAGTGTCATCCACATATCTCCACCATATTTTTGGAGTAGGATTAAATGTATTAAGTGCCATATTTTCCCAGCTATCCATAAATATATCTGCCACGATAGGGGATATTGGTGATCCCATTGCTACACCTTCAGTTTGTCTATATATTTTGCCTTGGAATTTAAATATAGTAGATGTGAGGCATAGCTGAATCCCTAAAATAATTTCCTCAATGGACAGCTTTGTCCTATGATTGAGTTCAGTATCCGCAGTTAGTTCTTTTCTAACTGCTTCTAAGGCCATATTGACTGGTATATTAGTGTAAAGACTGGTTATATCAAAACTAACCATTGTTTCATCATTATCTAGTTGTATGTCATTTAGTTTATTTTTCATCTCATATGAGTTAGTTAGTCTAGAATTTGAACGATCTCTAATGGGGCATAATATTAAAGCTAAATGTTTTGATAATTCATATGTAGGGGTATTTCTAAAATCTACTAATGGTCTTATGGGATAACTTGGCTTATGTATTTTTATAGTAATAGTAATGAGCAAGGAGAATTAGCTATGTTAGATTGTAAAATAAAACGAATAGAAGAAGGCAAACTACAAACTAGTGTTTATAGAAAACCAACGCATTCTAATAGATATTTAGACTTTAATTCATCTCATCCTGTAACTGTTAAGGCAGGCTTAGTTAAATGTTTAACAAACCGAGCAATGGCACTAAGTAGCACAAAAAAAGACCTTAATGATGAAATAAAACATATTGAAGAGGCGTTGGTTTTAAATAACTATCCTCTAAAATTCATTAGGAAGATTGAAAAAAGCCAAAAGAAAAATAAAAAGAATTGTGAAACTAGTAGTAATAAAATAAATAAGAGAGAATATAAGTCATCTACAGTTATACCATATAAAGAAGGGACATCTGAGACCCTACGTAGGATTCTAAATAAAGCAGGAATTAGGGTGGCATTTAAACCTACAAACTCACTCAGGGACAAGCTCTGTAGGTTAAAGGACACAGTGGACCCAATTAGACAAAATAATATAATTTACAAAATACCCTGCAATGACTGTGAGGTCAACTACATAGGTCAAACTAGTAGGTCAGGGGTAGTCAGATTGGCAGAACATAAGAATTTAGCTAAGATAAGAATGGTTGACCCAGAGAAGATAAGTAATTTAGAAAAAAGCTCGGCAATCGCACTGCATGCATTAACACACAACCACACAATAGGGTGGGAGAGGGTTAAAATTCTAAAAAGTAATCTAGGTAGGTGGAAAGAGAGGTTGATTACTGAATCTTTGTTCATCGAATCTACACCCAACACATGCAACAGAAGTGACTCAATGCAAATACCAGAAATATGGAAGATATTATTGCCGCCAGTCAAATCAGAAGAAGATGATAAATTGTCTTAAAATTCTATTTCCATTCAAGCACATCATAAAATTCTAACAATCAACTTATTATGACTGTAAAAAACACTCGTCGTATTTCCCATCTAATTGCAATGGATTAATAACACTCGTATTATTGCCACCAGTCAAATCAGAAGAGAATAATAAATAATCTATTTCCATTCAAACACATTCTAACAGTCAACTTATTATGACTATAAAAACACTCGTCGTATTTCCCATCTAATTGCAATGGATTAATAACACTCGTACTATTATTTCTGAATGTACATTATCTCATATTGAATTTTAATACAATATCTAGTCGATTCCACACATGTATATAAATGAAGGAAAGAAGTTGTGTGAGTAACTTGATATGATTATGAGCAATAGTTTGTGCTCGAAACGTCATCAGTAAATATTACTGTATAACACTGTGAGACTCTATCAAAATAAAAATTTACCCATTATGGAATTACATTCTACCACAGTGCCCAAGTTTTATTCTTACACAAAACTCAGTGTTCGTTCACAATATAAGGTTCTCATATAAAATATGAATGCTCTGTGTTATTCACATATGTGACTGAGCTGGTTATGAGGTATTTTTTTACTCCTAAGATGCCTATCCGGCGACACTATTTCTACCTTTATCTCAAACAGCATGGATTAATGGCAATGGTAAGGTATAGAACATTGATGATGGTTTCTCATTGTATTCTGGCAACTGAAATCATGATTATGCGTAGGTTCATTTCAGGAATAATCGATCTCGTATGAATTTTACTTCTGGTAACTGCGTATTTTTTAGGTCCAACAATGTCTGAAAAATGAAGCCCATAACACATTCTAATTTTTTGTATTTATCTGTGTGAATTTCTTCCAAAGTAAATTTGGGAGGGTAATGGAACAATGATTAATTCACACGCAGAGTCACGCGTAAAATCCGGAAACACAGGATTTATATAAAAGGTAGTAGTACATTGAACATAAAATGTAAAATATAATCAACAAACCTAATGAAATATGGTATACAAACGTGAAATTCTGAAGTGTCTCTGTGTGAATATCATCAAAAAGCATAGTTAGCGTGCGTCAATTAGTAAATGCAGCGGAGTGGTGTGATAAGAAGGAAACCTCACACAGACAAAGGGTCAAAGTTCAAGTCAAGGAAGCAATCGGTTGCATTACAAGTAGTCTGGAAGGTGTCAAACACACAAAAACAACCAATCATGACGTTCAAGGTCACCTGGAGAGGTGACTAATAAAAACCTGCAGAAATCTAAAAGCTCACTTCAAGTTGAAGTAAGCGCTGAAGATGTTGCCTTGTAAGGCGATGAAAGCTATGCAAATTAACTATCCAGCTCAGAGAACACAACCACATCAAAGTCATCCACCTGAGATACAAGTCTTCTCCATCATATTTATATGGATAAAAATGTTCAGTGGTAAAGGGTAAACTAATAAAGCATACACAGAAAATGATGTGCGATTCTAGGAAAATAATTAATACATCTAATAGATTATTAATACATCGAGTGAGATTAACTGCAACAGTAATCAAATTCGTGCTTAAGAACTAACAAAGTCTATTTGTACTACTTACTAGAGATAAGTAGTATATATTCCAACACATAAGAAGGAATGACTAGAGGGATTTGGGATGGAAAAATCTGGGTTAACGGTGACTGTAACATTCCCAAATAAATACTCCAGAATACCGCGAATGGTAAATTAGCATTATGATGAATGATACGCATTAATGAAATAAAAATAATGAAACAAAATTTTTGATTTTATGACATTGCGGAGGTGACTTTCATTCTTTCCGAAACATCCTACTGTAATCACTCCATTAGGCCTGGAAATCGAACAACCACCGTCAAACAAAATTGAATCAATAATTAGCAAGGCAATGAAGGCGCCCTTGGTTTGATAAAGGCTGCGTGGCAGATTAAAGAACCCACATCTAAGTATGAAAGGGAAACAGTTGTTAGCTTAGATCTCAATCGATGGCATAGTTGTGCTTTAATTCCATAATTTTACTTCCCGTCCCTCTTCTCTTGGCGGTGTTATTATTAGTGTTATAATTATTGTTATCATTATTTTTTCTGGTGAACTGCTAGTTTTTTGACGATGTGTGTAAATCGAAGCTCTCAGCTGTATATCATTCTTGGTGATGTTTGCTCAAACTATCTAGAGAGCTTAAATCTTAATATTTCACTCTATATGGTGCACAAGAGTTAAACTTATTCGTTTGTATTTTACGGAGTCACTTTGTTTATAATTGCATTAATTCCACACAAAAACTCCAGTTTATATGTTAATATGAATGGTGAAATAAAGAGGAGTGTGCTTGTGCATATGACGATACATACTAGAACATAATTTTGACACCTGAACTAAATCAAAAACTAATTAGCAATAATGAGGAGATTGTTATTAAATGAGCTCTTTCACTTATCCCTGCAGTACTGATTGAAATAGAATTAGCACGGTGAATGGTGTCAAATAAGTGATCAGATGCCTACAGCATGACTGGCATTTGTTTTGAACTTGAATCCCTGAGGAGATACACAATAATTGACTCAGAAGAGGATGTCATATCAGTGGCTTTATAGGTTTTAAGGATTTGATGTGGCCCGAGAAATATTTCTAACAACCTTGATAGAATTTCATCAACAGCTACATTCGTTGACAGGACATTCAGTGTCAGCTAGCTGATGTTACAGAGTATGAACTCCAAGCTCTGACGGGAAGCTGTTTTGAACCTCTGAACTATAAATATTTACGAAGACATTCTTTGAAGCAATTCGCGATCGACTTCAGTTTAAGAAGTTGAATTTTGATGAGACATGTCTTAGCGTGACATGTGGAAGATGATGTGAAGAGCTTGTGGATAGTCGTGGACCAAGACGTGCCACTGACATCCTGTGTTAGATCCAGAATGACTATTAACACTTATCGTTTCTTCGTCATTAGGATGTTAAGCTGAGTAATGGATATGTGATTTAAGAAATTCACTCGATCAAGTATTATTGAGCATTATTATTATTGTTTCTTTTATTTTTAGAGGCACATAGGGCTTCAGCCGTGCGTCTCCATTGCGTTCGGTTCTCTGCTAGAGTTTTCACCTGGCTGCAAGTCTGCCCACACGTTTTCATATCCTCTTCACATGACCTCCTCCAACTCACACTTGGACGACCAACTCGCCACTTCTCTTTCAGGTTCACTCGAGCAATGGCTTGTCTAGTGATGTCACTTGATGGTTTCCTCAGAGTATGGCCAATCCCCCTCCATTTCTTCCTGCCTATTTGTTTCACAATCAGTTCCTGATCGGTTCGCTCCCAGAGATCTCTGTTGCTGATCTTTTCTGGCAGGTCATCTGATCTTGAGTAGTGCTGAGCGAAGACAACTGTTAATGAATGTCTGTAGTTTGCTTGAGATGCTCTTTATGACGCGCTGCCCAAGTCTCTGATCCGTATAGTAGCACTGACGTCATATTGGAGTTGAAAATCCGGATCTTATTTTGATGCTGAGTGCTGTTGACCTCCACGCAGACTTGAGAGTAGTGAAAGCTTGTCTTGCTTTTCCGATCGATTCTTGCTTTGATATCCTCGTCAGTTCCGCCTGTAGTTGCAATGATGCTTCCCAGGTGGGTAGGTAAAGGGGGTTGTTTCTTTCAGGTTACTCCCATTTATGCTGATTGTTGTTGCTGCTGGTGGTGTTGCCCAAGAATCTTCATCACCTCTGTTTTGTCTATGTTCACCTGAAGTTCTATCTATGATGTTTTATCTGTCATCTAGTTGCTTTTCGCTTGCATGTCGTACAGTTTGTGGGAAATCAGACAAATATCATCGGCGAAGTCCAGATCCTCCAAGCTTTTGTGTGAGCCGTTTTATGCCTGTTTACTCATTGCCCGCTGTTTGTCGCATTATCCAGTCTACTGTAATCACGAAAATCATTGGCGATAGTAGGCAGCCTTGTCTTACTCCTGTACTCACTTCGAAGGATTCCGTAAGTTTCCCGTTGTGGATTACTTAGTATGCAGCAATGTCGTGCAGCTGTTGGATGAGATGTATAATTGTTGGTGGCACCCCGTAGTAGCGAAGTAGTTGCCAAATCACCTTTCGATCGACGCTGGGCTATCAAAGGCCTTTTCAAAGTCGATGAAGTTGAGATAGGTGACTGCCATTCCAAGCTTTGTTCAATGATGATCCGTAATGTGGCGATCTGATCAATGCATGACTTGTTTCTCCTGAATCCAGCCTGTTCCGGTCGAAGTTTTTCATCCAAGGCATGTTTGATTCTCTCCAGGATGATGCGGCTTAGTATTTTGCTTGGGATGGACGGGAGCATTATTCCGCGCCAGTTCTTGCATTGACTTAGGTCTCCTTTCTTTGGTAGTTTGAATAAGTATCCTTTCTTCCAATCCTCGGGTACTTTGCCTTCTTTCCACATCTTCTCCAGTAGTGGCGTCATCAAGTTCTCTGTTGTCTCTGGGTCAATTTTCAATGCTTCTGCTGAGATTCCATCTGGTCATGCTGCTTTTTCAGCTTTTAGCATGTTTGTTGCCTTGAGGACTTCTGGTTTCTTCGGAGGGTTGGTGTTCACTGGTCGTTGGTATTGTTAGGCGCGTTGTAGGTGGTGGTCAATTTAGGAATCTTGAATTGTTCAGCCCGTATTATTGAGAAATTATTGCTAATTAAATGCAAGCATGCAATCATGCATGACGAACCATCAAAAACGAAATCATCATGCATGCAGATTCGAACTACGACAGAAGTAAGTAGTAGTGGAGTTGTGAGTTTTAGATACACGTTTGTAAGAAGGTAGCCTTTAGGTGTGATAAAACTGACGGTTCTCCTTATATATATATATATATATATACATAAGTATATATATGTATACATATATGTGTATATTTATATGTACATATATGTGTGTTGAGTGAAGGGAAGACTGCTACTAATATTTGAAATCGACCAGTTGTTCAAAGTGTTAGCTAAATATCATGCAACCTAATCGACTGATGATTCCTGAAATAAGAGGGATATTACTTGCACTGTCGTGTTCATTCCTCTTAATTACAGTCATTATTGTAAGCTGACATCAGAGAAGACATTGCGATCCATTACATGGAGTCAAAACTTTTGATCCAAGAACTGTCTAAATGTTCATTTTTATCTCTTAGATACTATTCATAAACTTCGAAACAACACCACTTCACAGTAAATGTTTTCGTCTAAGAACTTGACGAGAAAATCATTGCTAGAAAATATTCACGCGCATACAAATAGCGAATGAAATAGCGGAAAACTAGTTTTTTTCTTGATTCCCAGTCTCTGCCTTCATCTATAATGGGGGAATGCTCAACTGGAACGTTCAAAAATTCTCTGGCGTTAGCAGTAATTCTCTTCAATGACTGTGGCAGTCAGTTAGGCAGTATCACGAATCAGAATAAGTTATATTCCAGTGGTCTTGTGGCCTGAATTGTCTAACAGCCACTACAAAGACAAAAAAAAACAAAAATCAATATCACTTGAGTTGGTAGCATTATTGATTGATGTGTTTAAATTTTTTTAGATGAATTAGTGTTAAGGTCAAAGTAAAACAACTTCAATATTATTGAATAAACATTTTAATTCAACATTCACATGTAGAACTTTGAAGCAAAACTTAAAGTACGAGGTGGATATATTTTTAATTAAGTGTAAATCTCGTATATGACTCGCGTAACTATTAGTTATGTATGCTATTTCAACCACATGTAAGTAATTCCTTTCTTAAGAACTGTTCTCATTAGGATTATCCTGCTGTTCACCAGAATCTATCCAGAATACGTCCTTTAGATGGTCACAACAAGATACTCCACCTATTTGTTATACATCCGCATATCAATCTACCTTTAATGTTGATGAATGAAAGTACTTGGAAATCGGCATCTTGCACAACTTAAATATGTCTTGCAGAATATTCACAGTTTACAAGATCGTTATATTTCCTCACAATGTCCCCTTCACTTATGTGCCAGATTCTGGAGTAGTATTACTGTCTTGAATAAAGAACTAACTGAAAGGAAGCTTTCTTAGTATGAGCAAACTTGAAGCAACATTGTCGCTACAGCTTGTTATGTTTACGCTTCTTGTTATCAAATGAGTGCATTACTTACTTTGATTGGACAAGAGGCAGTAAGCAGTGCGATGCATTTAGTCTTTACTTTGCTGCAGACTGAATTCTATCAGTAAGGTTTGCAGTGTGGCCACCAATCCAGGTAACTCACCATGACTGCATCACTAGTTTGCAGAAACACCTTGCTGATGAGTACCAGCAAGCATGAAACCCTCGTCCAAGGCTTTCTGCCAACTGGCTCCAACCACCTAATATCACTGAGTGGAATACGTATTCAATATTATATTTAATAAAGTTATTCGCCCATTATTACCTTGATATTCTCAGAAATTAGGTAACGTAAATCTTTTCAATGATAAATCAGACCGTGCAATCCATTCAAACATCAGAATTCGAGATTATGTGAGTTTAAATCAGAGGCTTTCAAGTAAAGTATCAAAAATATCGTTTCACCTGCTAGTGACATTGAATTTGCTTTTCTTCAGATTGACGACTAAATTTCGATGGGTCCGCAACACCTTGTAGAAATCGTTTGCATGTGAGTTTCACATTTTGCTACATTTGATGCAAAAACACCACTAATGCGATCTGACCATGAATGTTTTGTTGTTAAGCAGTTACTGCAAACTCAAACAACAATTGTAAATAATCATAACTAAAATCAATCAGGGAACCAGTCCAATTCCAAAATTTAGTTGCATAATAGTTTTCACATGTATTGAACCCTAGCTGAAGGTACTGTTGAGTGACATCGCGAACCACGTCATAAGCCGAGTGGAACATGAAAGGGGATCTATCGGTAACTTAGGCTTTCCTACGATAGACGAAGTAGGACGTAAAAGGATGGGTTGAGAGTTTATAGACAGTGGTGTGGCCATCTGGAGATGACTGCAAAGAAGAGGTTAAAATAGTGATGTGCCATTGAAACCCTACGCTCCACCTCGGACGAGAAGGAATAATAACACTTGTTTAACCAATGAGAATCCTAATTCACTGATGGATGTATGTGGAAAAATAGCAAATTGTATGGATTCAAGTTGATTTCAAACTTATTATTCTCACACCATTTTGAGGAAAACCTCACTGGCACTTCAAATTTAGTAACATTTGTGGGTGATTTGTGACCGGTAAACAGCAAATATTTTTTTCCGTCAGATGTTGCATCATAAAATGGACCAATAAACTGACAATAAAGACTTTCTCACCCAATGTATTTAGAAACTTTAAATCGAAAATAAACTAACATCCATCTATCTATCTCTGTGGTAGACCAATTCGATGAACTAGAACTAAGAGTAATGAATACGTCTATGGTATGAAATAATGTGATTACTGGCGATGTTATACTTCCAGTAATTCATACAGGGAATATTTGTAATTTCACCACGTGGTAGACCATAAGAAAGTCTGACATGCAATCATGAATAACTGCGTATTTAAACATACACAGAAAAATAAGTTTTGATAATAGAAGAAAACTTGTGCACTGTGGTAGAATATAATTCCATTATGGGTAACATTTATTCTGATAAAGTCTCACAGTTTTATACTGCAATGTTTACTGGTGACGTTTGGAACATAACTTAGTAATCACAATCATATCATTTCAACGTAACAGTTAACAAATTGAAACCAGAGGATGCCATTACTAACACAGAAGTAGCTCTAGGTTCAACTAGACGACAGCAGAAGAGGTTCGAGCACAAAGCGAAATCAAACTTAACATAATCGGAAAGAGTAGCTTCAATTAGTCTAAATAGGATTAAAACTTCGTCAACGCAAAAATTGATAAAGGAAACTCTACAGTAGTTTTGGATAAATCCGACTACATCAAGAAGGATATGATTATGAGCAATAAATTGTGCTTGAAACTTCATCAGTAAATATTACTGTATAACACTGTGAGACTTCATCAAAATAAATTTTACCCACTATGGAAAATAAGTTTTGTCCAAAAAGAAATCACTCAATTATTATTTCATGTTTGAATTTTAGAGCACTTGTTCTAGTCTTCAGTTTATTACTTTACTTTGTATTCAGATGAAATTGGAGAATTGCATGCTTATTCTTCGGAAGAGTTGTAAGTTATCCAAAATACGGAAATAATAAGATGACGCTGTTAGCGTTTTGCGTTTTCTGTGGAATTCATTAAAGTAATAAATCTCTTTGATCTAGAAAAATATGGTGGAGTGAATCATTTTGAAAGAAAATGTTCCATTTTCTTCCGAAATGATTCGTGATAGACGTGACTTAGAGATCTGGGAGAGGAAATCAAAGACATAAATAACTTAACGGCGATTCACTTATGAACAAGTGCCAAGAAGTTCCTTGACCTAACTTACAAAATGAAAAATGAATTCCATTGAAATACCAAACACTTTCATGCTTATAGTCAGTTTAAAATATTATCTTGTGTTTGTGACGAAAACGTTTTGCCTCACAAAAAGCATTTCGAATGGACTTCACACTGTCTCCCTCCATACTGCAGATGAGATTGCCAGAACACGTAGGTGCCAAGAAACTCTGAACAGAATAATCAAGAAACCTATTGCTCAACAAATAGGCTGAAAAAAGTAGATGGATCAAACACACAGTGCAAAGACCGGTTGATGACAACGCACACCATCTCCCTGAGTGAAACCCGTCTAGTAAATGATCATTTGCGTATACAAGGGTAACATTGGGGACATCGTCTGCATGCAGTCGTGGGTTAAGCTGAAAATGAATGTAATAAAAGCACAAATGAAGGTGTACTTTCGAAGTGCCTTGTTCTACTCGTAATGCAAAGGAATGATCATAATATATCACTGAGGGTAAACATCTAACAATTAAAATGAGCGAAGGAGACAATTGAAAGTCATCAAGCCAGTCATTATGCTTCATTTTCCTGCACATGGAATAGACAAATTGTTGCAGAACTAAGTACTACCTCAGTGTCCAAGTTAATTAGATCTTTCAATTTCCTTTTTGATTTGTGATAGGAAGACTGATTGAAGAAGTCAGATGACTACCACAAAGGGAAGCGATATTCACGAATCATCAGAATTTCAATTTTCGACAGATGAGAGGTAACAATAGAATTTATGCATTGATGATAAGTATAACTGTGTCACATTGTAAATTTAGTTTACAAAATCACACGTGTGCAACAATGATTTCTGATCATGTTTCGATAACAATTTATGGCTCATAATCTCACCATGATAGTCATATTATTTACAAATGGTGCTTATTTTATTTTATCTTTTGTTGATTTCCGAATTATTTGGTAGTAGTAAATGTTTTATTGGTGATGCGTGATTTTTGTTGCAAGACTGAGGAAACATTCCAATAAACAGACATTCAGTGGCTGACCTTCTAAATGATATTTCTTCGGTTCCGATTCATTGAGGAATGTACCAGAATTGCATAAGTATGAAGAGTATGCTTGGTTCATTTATAATTGATATGAAACCATTGTGATTAACTTCATGCAATCAAAATTACCTATTTTATTTTATTGCCTGAAGTGCTTGTGAGTTGAAATGCATAATCATCGCAGCATCACAACTTCGTGTGATGGATAGTCATTTTCAATGGGATAACTATCTGCAGAATGAACACTGATTTTTGCCTGTCTGTATATAATTAAGATCGTGCAAAATTTTAGGGGACAAATTTCTGCAATTACATTCAACTTCCTGTTTGTTCGCCAGCTGACAAGAGTGAATAAATCCATAGAGTCGATGTCATACCATTTGGTGAATTGGAAAACTCTGATAGATATCATTTAAACTTGCTCCTCGTAATACATCCCATTCTGGTGTCTCAAAATTACTTCATCCATACGACTTTCACGAGTCGGCCTGTATGATGTGAACAGTCAACACAGTTCCCAGTATTGCACGGTGGTCAGAACTCTCTCCGACAATGCTTATGGTGCGATGTCCAGTCACTGATATTAACGGTCGGCCTGCAAATTTGGGCTATCCATATCACATGCTGAAAATTCCATACTTGTACCAAAAATACTGTGTGGTATCAAGCTTTAATCAAAATTAAAAAAAATAAAATAAAAAAATACAGAACAATTTATTATTTCTTTCATTTCATTCTTTTCGATAGCCTGCTCTTCATCAGGTTCTTCAGGTATATATACACAATTGTGAATGAATCAGTCTTATTAACAATATCAATGCTTGCATAACATTGAATGAATAATATCAGTAGATTACAGTTCAGGAGCATCAACTTCACAATACACTGAATATCAGGGGAATTATGAAAATTAATGATACAAATTCATGAATTTACAGTATCCACTAAAGGCAAAGGCAGTAGTAATAATAGCACCGATTGTTCAAGTAGACTCGCGATAGCCTTTGGAGTATGCAGTAGCTGAATGATTTCGGCAATTCACTTGGTACTCGGTAGATGATAGAGAAGGATTCGTCACTGCTGGCTTTGTTAAGGATTTGGACCAGGCCATCTAATATCGAAGTGTCGATACTTTTTACTTCAATTTTCTTAGCCATACTGCGAGATGTTCCTAGACCAACGGCCAATATAACTCGCTCCAAAAACGCAGTTGAATTGGTAGATACAATTGAAAGTGGCTAGTCAAGGTACTTCATCTTCCCATCGAGGAATCACCATCGCGTGTGTAGAAAAAATGACGAGTAGTTTACTAGCATTTAAATTGTGTGAAAAGTAACCAGTAACAGTTAGTAATTATCTCACTAGGTGCGTCACCATTCAAGTGCAGTTGTATACATCAAGGCCACATATTTCCATATGGAGAATAGTCCTGTTCCAATTTCTTCGTCATGACATAAATATTTGGTGGTTTGGATGTATTCAAAGAATATTTGACTTGCGTTTCATGTGACGAAACGAGAGACATGTTAGACATGAAGCTGCTGATTTTCTGCGAACACTTAAAACAAATAAACGCCACCTGAGATGCATCCTATCAATAATTTATTCTTGTCAGTATCAGTGTTAATATTCGATTTGTTTTCACATCGCTGATAATATCAACATCGTAGTAATGATACTTATTTCTGATATGCTATGTAACGGGGAAACGGGATGGAGCATTTTAGAACATGCTGTCAACTCCATACTGTTTCGAATAAATCAGCTACCATTACTATTATCATCAATCATATTGGTTGGAAAGGACTGTAGCGATAATGATGAAACGGAGATTCGCTCTTCCATCTCGATGCTCAGCCTAGAACACACATATCAATAATAAGAAGTACAAATATATTTTGATTTTTCTAATTGTTATTCTGATCCTTACTGTAAGGTATGTTACTCAATATAAGATTAGTTTGGAAAGCGTTGTTCATTTAACTCGGCGGCTACCAGGTAAACTTAACAGCCATGTTATGTGTGATTTACTCTGAGTGCTAGATAGTAGAGTCCTCGTCCACCTAATCACAATTGTTCACTTCCAAAACTGGTAGAATGAATGATCCACGTGTGTTACATCATGAATCAGTGTGCTGGCTGAATATTGATAAAAGGAGATTGTGCAGGCGCATTATTGTAAACAGAACGAGGAAATATCTGTTTTATTTCACGCACACCAAATAATGATTTACAATGCTCAGTACCAGTGTGCCAGTTGAATAGAGATTAGTAAAGATTATGAACACCCTACAAATGAGGTGATTTTGGCAACGCGTAATTGTTTACAGAATGAAGAAATATCTGTGATATTTGAGGTCAACATCGCGCGATATGTGTCTCATGTATAATTAAAACTCTTTCTGATTATTTGTACTTCAGAAATAATTTAATTATAGCAATGATGAAACTGAATGCTCTGTGGCAAACTGTATTTTTGTAGAAATATCCATTTTCAGCATGATCAGCTGAAAGATCCAAGAGAAGCGATAGGACCTCAATTAGTGTGAAGAATCTATTGATGAGATCAGTGAAAATTGGAGCTCAGTTGAATGAATCAAAGTTTCTACCCTCTCATACTGATCCACATCACTTGTCGCACATGAGATTGCTTAACTCAGTCAAAAGTGAAGCGCCTTGTATATTGTCACATCAGTTATTTGCAATCACATTTCAACATACATCGTGAAGCACATATTACACTCCGATTGACAGGATCTCTGTGAACATCATTCCTTTGAAACTGCTCACCAGATGGCATTTCAAATAGAACTACATCAGGTCGTCTTATGGGTGTCATTAATGTGAAGCTGAAGTCAATTTTGAGTGACTCATGAATAATCGCCACTCAGGAGCCAATGAAAGGAAAATACGACGTTTAGCGAAGAGTCTGTTTCCGATGAATTCATTCACTTAGCTGTGCCTTCTAAATTATATTTGGATTTAATTTTGTTTGTATGTATTTAGTATTAACGGTTGAGTAGTCAACATTAATTTGGAATATAGTTGCTGTTCTTGCTACCAAATGCTAGATTGTCTTGATGTTCCAATTGATCACTATTATTCAAGAATTGGAGATGCTCATATTGAATAGGAATAATTTCGTTGGCAAAGTCATCTCTGCATGTCGTGTATCTTTCTTAATTTATAAACTTTGGTTTACTAGTGAAATCACTGAGTGGTTGGCGAATTAGTCAGGAAGGAGATATCAAATGTCAAGTTGACTCATAAATATGCAGAAATAGGGTTGTTGCTGAATATGGTAACCAATTCTTCATATCATAATGTTGAGTCACCCGACGTGGCATGCACGACAGAACTGATGTCACTGGAGGCTACAGTGTCTCCTATACAGAAATATAATTCACGAGTCATCGTCTTATGTTTCAGGCTCTTCCATTTGATGCCCGTCTGTGGATAGTCCCACAAGAGCTGTATGATAGGAGAAACACTACACATGGTGTCAAACTGGTCGACGGCTTCATCAGTGAATTTGCTAAATATTGTGATAATGTTATGTGCAGAGGAAGAAAGATGATATGCGTAATGCTTCCGATGCCGAAAATTGCTGTCAATTTTAAAAACCTCACTTGAATCGCTGAATACTAGTCATTCAACACTTGGCTGAGTTTGCAAAGCAACTAATTTATTTGTGATTTAGTGGATAGAGAAATGCCATCGTATGTGTGAAGGATATTCTGCTTGCAATACATTTTGAGAACTGGACGAATACAGGTTAGAATCAACGATTTCCTTCAAACCCTATTCCGGTGTTTCCTGCACTAGCTATTCAGAAACTCACTCAAGGATAGTGTGATTTCTCACCTGCACTTTTATCAACCTTCGCGTTTTAAATCGAAAGTGGTCAATTTCTTAATCCCTTATATGCTCTACAGGCTATTGGATTTGTAATGGATGCATAAGGCTACAGTGCGATGGAGTAGTTGTTCAGAAGTTCTCTCGTGAACAATCTAGTTGCGACAATTATTCTTATTCTGATATTTCAACTAACTTTGTAGTTGTAATCCTCACTCCTTCTGGATGACCCATCATTGTTCTTACACTCGCATATCATGTGTTCACTTCATGCCTATTATTTGTCTTTCTCCTTGTTAGCTCTCTAATCTCAATGCTTCTATTTGTGGTTGTACGATACATTGATAATCTATCATTTTACTTTGTGACTTAGTTTGAGAGAATCGTGGGTATTCTAAGCATGAACTGTGGTCGTAAGTTATTGGTGTGAAATTTGATAAGATAGAATTTAATATTCCAAAAATTAAAAATATAAAATATAAAACAGTAGTTCTTGATTTGTTCAAAACAAGTATTGTAGGGCAGAATTAGTAGGGCAAAATTCAACCGTGCAGATGGCCTGAGAATCAGGAAGAATATTCACAACAACGTGGAATCCGCATTTTGTTCACTACAATCACTCACCATGTTATGTAGCATTTTATATATGTCTACTAATCCTATGATTATGTACTCCCTTCGATAATCTATACATCTTATGTATTATTCTGTATGTGACAATAATTGTTTTGCCACTTTACATTAAACTGTGATTATAATCACGAATATTTTCATTGCATTTCATACTACCATTATTATTTCATGTATTCACACCTTTGACCTAATTCAACCACCAGATATAATTTCTTAAAAAACCATATATCTATATATATATATATATACGATCGTACATCTTGATAATAAATTCGTTGAAAAGAGTCTCTTCGCTGAATGTTGTGTTCATCATGTAGCTGACTTGACAGTGAGAAATGAAAAATATTTGAAAAAAGTATCCACGTTTATATTACTAATATTTCCATATTTTGAGGATGTACCTCAAGAAAGACTGAATTTTTTAAAATAATCCTCGTTAAACTGTAATAGTGTTTCTCACCTGTGTGACCATATTAGTTGCAGTAAACCAACAGAAGTGAAACAGAAAGTATTTTTATATCTTTTAGGCAAGTAGACATGCTAATGGCATGTGAATCAAATGTAAACAGACAAATAACGGTAATTCTCTCTAAAATTTATATCAGAAATAATTATTAGGCAAATTTCAGTTGATCGGAGATCAGCACATAATATTACATATTTTAATGATGTCGATGTAGGGATTAACAATTGCAGGATAAAATACTGTTTGGATTAGGAAAACATGTTCCTCGATTACAGCGTTGTTGCCCCTTAAATTAAAAACAAATTAATTATTTGGAAGTATAATCTATGCTTTTTTGAACGGTGTGATTCCAGCCCTTCATAATAAGGCCGATGTACTGTTACATATACGATATTTTGATCGCACTGCGGTTGGATGTGCTAGTAATACCAACGGTAAGTCAGTTTCCCAGTTGCCTCTTTTCGCAGCTAGCCACTCCTTGAGTGTACGACTGTTCCTTTCGGTTAAGCCGTTTGTCTGCGGATGATACGGAGTCGTTCTAATCCTCTTAATACCCAGTGCCTCCAGACGAGTCTTGAACTCCTCACTTTCAAAACAGGGGCCTTGATCTGTCAATATCATTTTCGGTACACCATGATCCGCCACAATATATCAAATGACGGCCTCGGTTACGGTCTTGGCGCGCTGATCTGGAATCGCTACAGCATTTACCCACCGCGTGGCGTGTTCCGTCATCATTAAAATGTATTGATTTCCACTTGCTGTCTGAGGGAAAGGACCCATTATGTCCACGGACCATAAGTCGTATTCATCAACCCCATCTGTTTGTCTTAAAACAGCACCTATACCATAATCACTGGCGTCTGTCGAAACTGTGAACTGCTTCCCCGGCGCTGGCAGTTTCAACGTCATCTGTTGACCATCTAACAGCTCTTTAATTCGCTCGAACGTTTGCTGTGCCTCTTTTGTCCACATGAATTTCGCGTAACTCAGCAACGTATATAGCGTTTTTGCTATCTCATTGAAATTTTTGACAAATCGGCTGTAGAATGCCGCTCTTCCCAAAAACTGTCTCAGCTTTCGCTTTGAATTTGGCACTTCGCTGGTTTTGACCGTCAGGATTTTCTCCGGCAATGGCCGTATTTCGCCATTTCCCACTTTGTAACCCAGGAGGACAACCGTGTTTTTAGCTATTTGGGACTTGTTCTTATGAATACGCAGTCCAAAGTCATCAATTCTCTTTAAGATAGCTTCGATGTGGTCTATATGGTCGCTTTCTGTCTCACTATACACCACCAAGTCATCTCCATATACTTCTACGTTCTTCAGACCCTTCAGTAATAAGGTCATTAATCTTCTGAATGTAAATGGGGCACCTACCAATCCAAATGGCATTCGTTTAAACTGGTATTGTTTCTGCCCAACTGTGAAAGCTGTTTTACTTCGATCACTTTCTGCTATTGGGATCTGCCAGTAACCCGATCGTAGGTCGAACACGGTGAATAACTTGGCTTTATGAAGGCGATCAAGAGTTTCTGTTACGGTAGGCATTGCACACAGTTTTACTTCGGTGAGGCTATTCAGCTGTCTGAAGTCGACACAAAATCTATATTTCCCGTTCGCTTTCTTCACCAAAAGGATTGGCGAACTGTACGGACTGTCGGCTTCTTCGATTATTCCGTCGTTTAACATTTCTCTGACTTGTCGGTTAACTTCTTCTTCAAGGTGAACCGAAACTCGTCGCGATGAAAAGACTGTCTTCCCCGTATCCTTCAGTGGGGTGTTATGCTTTACCTTATCACAATAACCGTATGGGTCTCCATCACTAGTGAATAAACCGGCATTTTTACTCATCAACGTGGTTAGACGTGGTGCCTCTTGCGAAACAATGGTTGTGGTTTCCACCTCAGCGACTTCACTATTCTCATGTATCGCAAATTGCCCGTGTTTTGTGACCACTTTTCTATTCTTCATATCGATTACAGCTCCTACTTCTCTGAGAAAGTCTGCTCCCAAAATCGTTCGTCTTATATCAGAAGTTACAATAAACGGATATCGTATTTTTCCTGCTCCAATCTCTACAACGCAGTCTGAAACGCCAAGAATGTGCAACGGATGTCCTCCTACCGTCTGAACTGCTAATTTGCACGGCCTTATTTCCTTACACTGTTCTCTACCTATCAACGAAACTGCCACCCCTGTGTCGATCAAACAAACTATTTCTTTTTCGTTCACTCGTAATCTCCCGTTCACTGAACCTCTTTCGACTAACCCGACCACCTCTAAACGCGAGCGAGAAAAAGAAGGAAGACTGTATCGTTTAAGGTTTTTCTGCCTTCTTTTCGGGTAGTTTCTCTGCCAGTGACCGGTTCCTCCGCAAGTAAAGCGTCTGTTGTTGTTTTTTTTTATCTGCATAGCTGCCACCTGTTGTTTCAACTCTTCAATCTGGTCTTCAATCTTCTTGGAATCTTGGCCCTCCGACATCACTGGAGCAACATGCGATGTCATTATCTGCCTTGTCACCTTGGCCATTTCATAGACATCCATTGGCTGAGCTGCGTTAACTAGCTGCAACTGATGAGCGATATCTTCGTCTAGGGTGGATAACGCGCGTCGCAGGTGATTCGTCAGCGTTACTGCGAGAACCAACGGATCCCCATCCTGGCCAAGTCTCAGCATCCAGAACTTCTGCAGCGCCTCTTGTCTGTCCGCAGGGCTGTCGAACTCGCACACGAGCCTCTCGACGACCTTGTCCCACGCCGCCTCAGCTTCCAGCTCCCGAGCGTTGTCGAACGCAGCCTTCGTGCGGCCCCTCAGCAGCGTTCCCAAGACAACCAGCTTCGCCTTCTGCTCCTGCACTCCAGCCAGCTTCGCGACAGCTTCGAAGTCCCTGAGGAACGTCCGCACATCTCCATCCTCGAACACCTGCGGCCGCGGCACCTTCATCTCCGGCAGAGGCAGCGACACCAGATGTAAAGAAGACAAGACTGAGGAGACTGAAAGGAATGTTTACTTGGTGAAACGTATGGTACATAGCTAAATTTGGAATACCGTATTCTAAACCGGCCATTTGCACATCTTTATTACATCCTTGACGAATTGGTCGAATATCGTCTCATTCGATAGCTTCCTGGATTCTGCATCATATGGCAATATTTTTCTCATGTTTCTCTTCTTTGATTACTCTTTTCGGTGTGCCAACATGTTGTTACTTCGTTCCTGATATACTACTTATATCGGATTATAAGTAGCACTCACCACACTACTACTACTAATACAAGTACTATTATTTCTCATTCTTTTTCTTCTTTTCTTTGTATTTATTTCTTTCAACTGCATTATGCGGTATCTTCTGTCTTAAATATTCTAAAATTATTCTCATTAAATTACCTTTAGTTGAGTGACTTTCACTTTTTACAAAATTTGTGAATTGGCCTAAGCAATCTTACATTCTGGTTTACTAGAAGACTAATTAGACTGACTGGAATGCATTGAATGCTTAAAGAGTAAAAATTATACACTCAACTGAGTCTGAAATGGATTTAGAAGAGAAAAACAAAGGCAAATATTTCAACATTACAAGCAAACAATAAACAAAGAAAAAACAACCTGACAAGAGTGACAATGGTTCACCTCACTATCACATTGCTTGCATTACTTAATTTAGGCAAAATAAACATGGCTAAACTAAAGATAATTAAATGAGAATAATTTTATAATATTCAAAACAAAAGTTACCGCAGAATATAGGTCAAGCAGAGAATGACTAAGAAAAGAAGAAAACAAAATGGTAATATTAGTTTAATAATGAAATATAAAGAACATTAGATAAAAGAAATTTCAATATTTTTATGAAATTCTGTATACCAGTTGAGGTTACAGCTGCAACGATACTTCATTTTATTTTAATATATGCAGACAATTGAATACGCTTTTCTTTGCATAAAATACTATCAAGCTGCAAGCTGAGTATGCACTGATTTCAACGGAGTAATGGTAGGTGGCAGGTAAGTAAATTAGATTATGTGGGTACAGTTGTCTTTCGAACCTTACTGCTCAAAGTGTAGGAAATAAGGCAGTTATCCGTCTTTAATTATAGCCAGTCATGCTCTTTCATGCTATCCTCCTCAGTGATATGCAGGTGTTGGTGTGGTTGAGGAATTACGTAAGGAGCGAAAAATTGATCTGTGCAGTTTTTAAACTGCATCAAATGAGATGGCCAGAATACGTGTTTAGTATGTCAGGATACCTAGTTTTTCATGAAGCATTGGATTGGAACACACCTGGCTGTAGTATGACCTCAATGTAGAACCAATCTCTGAAGCCTATGAGAGTCTTGTTTGAGCCATGCAGTCAGGTGCAGACTGCCTGAATTCGGTCGTGATCATTTCACTGCGGTCTTACCAACAACACTTGAAAGGAGGCTCTGCAATCCAGTCAGGATTTCCAATATTCCACGTTGATAAGCTATGCTTGTTTAATAGAGAAAGCCTGTGAAGAAATTCACATCGCTAAACATTCATGTTTCATCAAACGCTGAGGAATGATTGTTTTGGCATGTAATCTCATCACAGATTTGCAGGTGGCTTCAATTTCACTCTCGGTCAACTGTAACCTTCGACAGTAATCTAAGGATTTATTCAGGGGTTGTGAGTTTAATTATCTGCCAATGAACTTAGTTGGCATGGTATTTTATTTGTCACATACCACTTTTAATCCCACCATTCACTTTGTGCTGGTATTGTGGAGATCAATTGGTTGATTATTTTTTCATGCGAACTTTGTAGCGATTAATTACCTTGACGATTACGCACATATTCCAATAATGCATTTTAGTTAACACCGATTATTTTTTACTATTTTTATGTTCAATGTTTCTGTGATCCAAACACTTTTCATCAAGTAACTATACATGTTTGGAAGTAAAATGTTTCTTGCTCGTAATCTGCATTCTTAACTGAAAATTCATGTGGCAATCTCATTATGTCTATAAATAAAGAGTAATTTAATGAGAATTGAAGCATTTCGTACCAGCTATGGAATACATCCGCAGGCATATACAAATCTGTGAATCAAGGCATCAAGAAAGAGATGGAGTTTTGCACTTGTCTAAGTTGATCCTGAAACGTACACGGTTACATGGTGATTGTTTCGCAGGTAGTCCCTTCATTATGACCATTTGTCATCACTATGATTTTCTTGTCATTATTCGGAATCTCAAGCGCTGAATTCTCCATCTGACCTTATGATGACAAAACTCATGAGTCCATGGATTATGCGGATTAATATCTGATATCGACCTTGAGCAGTGATCATTTTACCATAGAAAAATTGCTTTGAAAGAAAGGCTTTCTCTTCATATTTCTGTGCTGTTAAGTTGCATACTATATATTACAGTGTATCAAAATTAAGTAGAATATGTCTGACAGTGAAATTGCAGTCAAAACACTTAACATCCTTCTACACTATTGTACTGTGCACATAAAATACTGTCGTCAAATTCCATTGCCCATTAGGATTCTGAACATAAATTATGCGCGAGTGACGTATGATTGACTCTTGGTAGTAGTGAATCGAAATGTCATATTCTGATACTGAGGGTTGTAATGTTTCTATGTGTATACTGATAGTTATTTCAGGCTGAATTTCTTCAATTTCATACATTTGCCGTTTACTTCTTGTTTAATATCGACTGGGTTTCGTAGGATATAAAATTATCAAATAATCATCATAATCATTGATGATATCACTTACGTCCGTGGTTAATCTCCATACGCCGACTTTTAAAACGCGCTCGTGAACACTATCCAGCCTGGATAGTAGAAGGAGACCGGAAACGTGTAAATAGTTCAGTTGCATAACATCTGGTCAATTCAGGACATTCAGAGGCTTTCGAAAAGTCCTTCAAAGTAATATACAAGATTCAATTAAACCTATTAAAGGGAGTGAAATTAGGACACCTTAGCATGACCGAGGCACCAGCTATCCAAAAGCTCAAACTCACTTTTTGTATCCAAAAGAAATACGTCCAACCCCTGTCTCTTCCATGGCCTTCAGGAACAGGTAATTATTTTGGTATTGACATTCTCATCGTCTTTCTTATCTAAACTTCCTGTTTATTCATGATTTTTTAAGTTTTTCCTAATACCTGTTTACACTACCATATATTCATGTCCAAACTTCTTGTTTCCTTTGTCATTTCACTTTTTCTACATATTTAATCCCCGATTCCATGAACAATTATTCGTCACATTAGTTTATTTATCCAAGCATCCTGTATATTTTTATTTCTACATCCCTAACCCTTGACTGCACAATGTCAATCTTCTCAGTAATTATGATGCTACTTTGTTTGAGTTTTATCCGTCGCCTGATTATTATGGCATTTTAAATCCTAATTGTAATTTTATTAATTTCACTCTTAACCGGAAATTATTCTGAAACTTTCACATCCATTTGATATAAATACACGAATGTGCAGCCTAGATGACGACTTCGTCGGAAAGAAAATTTTCTTCGTTGCAACTGTCTTCTGAATAACTCCTATGACCCAATGTGTATATTCCGCAATCTCCATGTATCAATCATTCATTTTGAATTGTTGAACATAAGGATCAAATTGTTCTTTTCTGCAGGCGTGTCACCATCGCCAACAACACAGTGACAGCCTTCCCAGTTTTGTTCAGCATCAGACATCCGCGAATGGTATCAGAATCTTGGCTCATATTCAATGAATATTTTTTCAGGTACTCGGAAATCATGTTTACAAGTGGCAGGTTTTTGCAGTGGTCAGTTGCTTGTTAGTATTGCCTTCCCCAATCCTTGAGATGAATACTGTCAGAACTATGTGGTTCTGAATTCTTTTGTGTTAAACGCTGATTATAATCTGGAGAATCAAATCGATGAATTGTAGAAATCTAGGGATATGGACTCGGTCTTAAGCACTGACCGAAATGAGAGACCGAATTTCAATTATTTTCCTGTTTACGAATTCGTATTTTCATCAGAATATTTACCGTCACCAATTTTCATTTGTGGTGATATCGTATTGGGCCTACGCATATGCATTCAGTGAAGGTTTGACTGCGATTGTGCTGGGAAAGTATAGCTGAAATGTATGTAGTTACATTGATTATGTTTCTATGCTATTAATTCAAATTCCTTATAGACAAAAAGATCACCTTCAAATTCAAGTTGCATTGATGATTTCGAATTCGGCACGAATACTGTGTGCTTCTCAAGATCATCATCGTCTTGGTGATTGCTTATTTCAGACGTGTTATCACAATTCTCTCCACAACTCTGTCACTATTCAAAATTTCGCAGGACGCCGTGTGTTTCACTCTTTACTAGCGATGGATGTTTTGTCTCTGACATCTCGTCTGTTGAATGATCACCAATACTTATACCGGTTTTCAACGTACGACAGCAGTGTATCAATATTGTGACTAACAATAAAAATTAACTGAAAGTTTGAAGACATGGAATAAAAATAATTAAATGCAATCAGGAGAATTTCACGTCCAGTTATTATATGAAAGCTCGCTCTTTTATTAAGTATTTGGGGGCAAACAAAGAATAAGCCGGATAGTAAGTGGTTCAATGGATTATTGACTAACAGATGTTTTAAGAAATGGAACGAAGTAAATTTCCTCGCTACAGCAATACTGAAAATAGGAACGCTTCGCCTAATCAAATATTTCGCAGCAATAAATCGATAACCAGCGCAATACTCAGGGAATCCAATGAGTGAGTAAATATCATGAATAGATTCAAAACAGTCCTGCGTAATTGTAAACTTTCTCTTGCTTAACAGTTAATGAGTGATTTCTTTGAAGCTGTAGGAGTACATTTAGGTAAAAATTTCCTTCCTCCTTGTGAAACCAATATAAAATATGCAAGCATGCATCATCGTAGCTTCAAACACAAATAACTCCTTTTCAGCTGTTGGAATTCATTGAAACTGTTTTCTACGCGTGTTTTATGGTAGTGCTTGTGAACCTGAGTCGTCTTTTCTACTTCAAATCCAGAAATAATTTGAAAACCGCCTTGATACTGATAAGAAGGATTTTAAGTATATCAGCGTATCAGGTTAATGAGTTGGCTTCATTGTCTCATGGTAATTTTGTATTTGCTGTGCTATTCTCTTGAATATCGACTTAATCAAAACAGGCAACACGCTCCAGTAAAGCAGGATTCAATGAAATTATGAAATTGTAGTTGAACGCTTCCTCTGAATACTACGCCTACAGGGACATATATATATATACTGTGAGAATTACTTCGAGAAATGTTAACCGATAATTCAATCAACTAGGCTGAACCAATCGCGCAGAGCTACAGGTTGAATGTTTTACAAATAATGTGCAAAGTGATAACTGGAAAGGGAGTTAGAGAGTTCACAATTAAGAAGAAAATATATGACTTTTTACAGTTGTATCACTTGAATGGACAACTATTGACCAGAGAATGGAAATGAATACACGTCAAGCATTACAAACTGGATAACATTGTTAATAATGGTAATAATGACAATGTTTAAAACGAGATGGGCTGATGCTACTGATAAATTATAATTGTTAATGAAACAGGAATACCACTAATTATGAGAGAAAGAATAATGTAATATCAATGTTGATTATATTAATAACGGTTGATAAGTAGACCATGGCAAGATCAAAATGACCGCCACTTCTTTTACATTGTCATGAATCGCCTAGAAGATAGTAGTGTTCAGAAGTCAATTTACCAAATGCCTACATGGAAATGAAAATACAAACGATTAAATAGGTTTTGTCCGAAAAGCTTTAGAATAAACACTAGTAAAGACTCTATGGAGGAACAGAAAGAAGAGTGTACCTCCGATTTTCTGAGCACCAATTGTCAACAAAAGATTGAAGACGTCACTAGTCAGAGACTATTCCGTAGCTAAGCTGGTTCTCGTCTATCGAACAACCTGTCCTTTGACACAATCAAAAATCTACAAACATATCTTGATCATGTTAATGCCAACTGTACACACAATTTTACGTGTACCTGTGGGAGCAGTTGCATTGGGATAACAGAAAGAAATCCATATCTCCGATTTTCTGAACATGTATGGAAAAGCCTATGTGTCAAGGGAACAAATGTTTTGAGGAGTGCTATCGCCAGGCATCTCCTTGACGCAAGACTTGCAGTAGACGTCGCAAGATCCTTCACAATTATCAATCGGCAAATGAGTTCAATTCTCCTTAAATTTGCAAAGCAATGCCCTTCAGGCGCCTGCAACCCGATTTATTCGTTCAGAATGATGCGGTTGTCAGTTTTCCTTGCCCTGGTATTTGAATGTTTTCACTCGAGCATTCAGTTGATTGCATTATGCCGCAAGTCTCTATTGTGTATGATCGAAATTGAACGGGACAAACTGCGCATTATTATACATATTATTATATGCGTGTATTGATTGATTTTTGATTAAAAATGAACTGTGTGCAAGTATGTTAAATTTATTTCTGTTGATATACGTAATAATGGCTTTGAGCTGTAATCAGTTGATGAGAAGCCAGCAAAATAAATGATGGTACTATTTTATTCCTCAAAACCTGTTGTTCTTGAGTTTTCAAATTCTCTACAGTTTGTTTGTAAGGATCAGTTTTGTTGTCAAGAGAAGATCACGGATTATTATCAGTTACAAAAGCAATGAAAACCAGGAGGTTCTGGAGAGCTGCTTCATAAATGTATGAATCAGAATCATTTCACAAAATTGTTTCACAGTTATCTTAAACGTGATAATCCTAATAAAGAAATGGATAATTCCACATATTTTGCATACATTTAATGGCACAAGGTTGCTTATTGTCTCGTATCGCTTATTTGTATGATCTTCTCAACGTCAACCACTCACACAAGCAAAACTCGTAGTATAAGTGACATTTAATCTGGAAAACGTAAAAATTTCAACCATGCAGTGAAAGTATATTCGGAGTATTAAAGTGCTACTTTTCATCAGAATTTCTGCTTCACATTTGCTGGCATTATGCAATGGAATGCATTCGCATTATCACGGATGTACATATCAATTTTCAATCTTATATATCTGATAAATAGCTAGGACGCTGTTTGGTAGACTGGAAATGTATTGCGAATAACGCATTGGTGGACAATAACATTTTTGTGTTTTCTGATTCTCTGACTTCCCTGGTGATGCATACACGTTCGATCTCAGTAAAGTGATTGGTAAATAGATGAAATGAAATGTGAGTAATAATCGTGCTAACTGGATAGTTCTTGTAATGAAAGGAATCAGTGTTAAATACAAAAGACATTTTTAATTTCAATTCACAATGACAAAACCACACCACCTATTCGAAATGCTGTCGATAAACAAAGCAGAACCGCTACAAGTACCACTTTGAATCTTCTAGTTAGATGCAGAAGGTAGAAGTTAACCAATCCTCCACAATTATGAAGTCCAGTAAATAACGGTAGTCTAATTCACACTGTTTGCAGCACACAAAACAGACACTTGCAGAATGTAGTGCTATCAGGTGGAAAATAAAACTGAGCATTTTCAATATGTGAATAGAAAAAATGATTTCATACCTTTCATGAAATCGATACCTACACCAGATTTCACGTTAGATAACACTGAAGTTAGGCTCACACGTACCTATGTTTACACACTGTAATGTGAACAATCAGTTGTGGAGCCAGGGTCAAGGATTCGCAGTTCTTGGCTCTGGTTGGCATCACATAACTGCAACCTATAAAGGACCAACGCTTCTTCGGATTCTCGCGTTCACTTTTAGGAAAGTTGTAAAATATGTCTGGTCCTCAATCGACTTGTCTTTAGTGAGCAGATGAGGGCTGTGTTTTCCTGTGAACCCTAGCAACATAGGAATGACAATGACACTTCCACTGTGTGTTTCAATTTACATGCATTTGCAGTCACACGTGATAGAGAGGACTTGTAGATTCCATATTAGATAAGTTTATTTTAAATGTCACACAATGATGCAGTATTAACAACTGGATAACGTTTCAGGGAGACATTATTGATCATCATCACGTCAGCACTGATCACACGATTTCACAACTTGTCTCATGTGTATTTTCTCGCTTTCTGTCTCTCCAACTTCTCATTGACACTTTCAATATCAAAGGAATGAACGTTGTGTCTTTCCGATTAGACCTGTACGGTGTTGAATCGATAATCAAAATTTCTTTGATTAACGTCTCTTCCTCTCTCTACATAGCTTAATAAATGATTCTTCTAAAGACGTATCACGGTGTGACATTCAAACGTAACTCATGTAATATAGAACTACATCAAGCCCAAGTTCTGCACTAACATCAAGGAATCATATATCTGTGAAGAACAGGCGGCCTACAGAACACATTTCCAAGTGACTGGAAGGAGAAATATATTCACGTGAAAGTAGAGAACACGAAGTTCAGCGAAGTTATCTTTTCACTGACATTATTTCCAATAGCTGTATAGTCGCATTTTAATACATTATTTTACACAGATACCCATTTTATTTGATTTCATGTAATTACGAAGGCAAATAGAAAGTGACAATTATTTGCAAGCAGATATGGTTTATAAGAGGCTTGAAAACAAAATCACACTGTATTAGGACGAATAACAGCTGTTTAGACAATGAGCATGGAAACAGAGTGAAATAACAATTTTCGAATTGAAATGGAAGCTGGGAGGTGTGAATATTGATTACAGGAGTGAAATTTGCAAAAATGCACTGGACTGAAATATAATTTTAAAACAGTTATTTTAAACAAATTACAAATGTAACCAGGAAGAGAATGGAAACAAATTTAAAATAACTGTGGTTTTAACAGAAACATTTGTTGAATTGCATGAAGACGAAGAGAGAAAAGTCGCGAACGAAAAATTGAAAACCGGAGGCTGAAAGAACATACTGAACTAGGTCCATGGTATCATACAGGTTAGAATGATTTACTTTGACCACACAACTCTGTATATCGATGCATTTTTGTGAGGGCTTCTGCGGTACAGGAAAGTCAGTTGTATTTGTAAAGAATTAAGGAAATACCATCCTTCGATTAAATTCACAATGGAATGAGAAAAAAGTTAATGAATCACTCAATATATGACATTAATTGTTTTGCCACTTTACACTCATCTATGATTGTTATCGCAAAGATTTTATTTGCATTTCATACAGCTATTACAATTTCTTGTATTGACACATTTGATCCAAGACTTATACCAGATTAACTCTCTTGAAGAAAATCATATACATGCTATTGTACAGTTAGATAATGAACTCGTCGGAAAGACTGCATTCACTGAATACGCTGAATAAGCGCCATGAAGGTCTCCTCGTTTCTCAACAGTCTTTCTTATGTTAAATATATTCCAGATGGTTATGGTTTGTGAATTGGTGAAAGTACTCTCACATTCTGGCTTACTAGAAGACTAA
Organism: Trichobilharzia szidati; assembly: GCA_944472155.2. NCBI lineage: Eukaryota > Metazoa > Platyhelminthes > Trematoda > Strigeidida > Schistosomatidae > Trichobilharzia > Trichobilharzia szidati. The sequence goes on from OX235276.1 coordinate 89,092,283, forward strand.
TTAGACTGACTGGAATGCATTGAATGCTTAATGAGTGAAAATTACACACTCATCTGAGTATGAAATGGATTTGGAAGAGAAAAATAAACGCAAGTATTTCAACATGACAAGCAAATAAATAAACAAAGAAAAAGCAACCTGACAAGAGTAACAGAGGTTCACCTCAATATCACATTGCTTGCATTACCTTATTAAAACAAAATAAACGCGACTTAACTAAAGATAATTAAATGAGAATATTTTTTCAATATTCAAAACAAAAGATACCGCAGAATATAGGTCAAGCAGAGAATGACTAAGAAAAGAAGAAAACAAAATGGTAATATTAGTTTAATAATTAAATATGAAGAACATTAGATAAAAGAAATTTCAATATTTTTATGAAATTCTGTATACTAGTTGAGGTTACAGCTAGAACGATAATTTGTTTTATTTTAATATCTGCTGACAATTCAGTGCACTTTTCTTTGCATAAAATACTAACAAGCTGCAAGCTGCGTATCCACTGATTTCTATGGAATAATGGAAGGTGGCAGGTAGGTGAAGTGGATTGTGTGTGTGCATGTATGTTTCGTATCTTACAGTTCAATTTGGAAGAATTAAGTCAGTTAACTGATTTTTCGCCCTACCTGGATATTTCTTTCTCTCCTTATTTTTTATCATATACCTCTTTTGATTAATTTAGTGTAAGTGCATTGTTTACAATGATTGACCATTGGACACTTTACAAAAATGAAGTATGTCGATACGTTTACAAGATAAACCAAAAGCAGTTACAAGTTTACATCTTCCATCTCTGCATTAACTACTTGTCCTTAGACTGGGGTCAGATAAAATCACCAATCTAATTAAAGTAATTCATTTTGATTCATTCAGTAGAATTTTCCATGAGTCCTTAAGTTAAATCGACATTTCAACGGAACATCGAGAACAGTTTCGCTCAGTAGATGAATCATTCAAAATTGCGGATATTTACTTTTAGTAACCTGGAACAAATATGTAATCGTGTGAGTGTTTGCATTTCTAGTGAATTTTCCCTCTGAACTTTATTTGTGTATGACAGGCTTCAACGAGAATAACGGTATTCAGACAAAGAAATACTTCGAAATATTCAATAATTGCATAATTCAATAAATTGCTGCCTACTTCTTATCAGTAGACGTGATTATAAACGTTTTCTTTATATTCATGTATTATTTTGGTTCACCAGTCGGCTTCAATGTAGCGAAAATACCAGAGTTCTGTTGCCCATCTTCCACCAATCAGAGTTTTGCTTATCACCCAGAGTTTCCGACCGCGTAACTGAATTTTCCCTATTTTATTTCGTTTTGCACAGGCCCTTTAATCCGTCTCCATAATTTCTCATCAGCTTTCTTCCTGTTCTCACACGATCTCAACAATGTCATTCTCAGTTGGTAAACTCATGGTTTGCTACTCGGATTCCATTTGATAGTCTGTCTGTCATCTCACGTGACTCAATGTGGATTCCTTTTAACAGATCTGGAGAGATAATCAAAACAAGTACTCAAACAACACGTCGAGTGATGAGTAAAATCCAAAGCACAGGATTCATCTAGAACACGGTAGTATATTAAAGCCAACATAATGAAATCTACTAAACAAATGTGTAACTGTGAGGTATTTTTGGCTGAAAGTCATCAAAAGCACAGTCAATGTGCGCCAACAACAAAACCAGGAAAGCGGTATGAAAAGTGATTCATATGGAGATTTAAACAGCATGAGAATGACAGCTATGGAATAGAGGGATACGTTTAAACAATACTGACTAGTAATTATTTATCATTATTATTCCCTTAGCTTTTGAGTGGAACAAGGGACTTTAACAACACTTCTCGACTTTATTCTTCTTCATGCTATCGCCTAAGCTGGGTCCATGATTGTCCATATTCTATAACCTGCTACTCACAAAATCTCCTCCATCTCCCTCTCACACTAACGACACACTCATCGCTTACCATTGAGATTAGTAGCTCGTGAGTCCTCTAGCCGGTTGCGAGCTTGGGTAAAGAGCTAGGTCTTGACTTCGGCCAAGTTACCTCACCACATTTAATCAATCAAACTGCTACACAAACCTCACCGCACAACACTCATCAGTAAAGTATAAATAAATAAGATACAGAGAGCCGATAGTGTCTAACTAAGAGAAATAATTAACACACACCAACTGCATAAGGCGTGTTTAACCTCAAAACCGAAGACATAGTTATTAATAAGAATCAAGCTGATGCTAGTTAATAATGGCCAGAATTATGGGAGAGGTTGGGGGATTTGCACTTGTTCGTCGGTGGCATAGTGGCCAACACTCTCGCCGAACATACACATGGTCCGGGGTTCAATCCTCTGACGATGCACACCCGATATCTATAGTCGGCCTGCAAAATTTAAGCTACCGATATCCATACTGAAAATTCCATACTTGTACTGAAAATACGGTGTAGCATCAAGCTGTGATCAAAATAAAAAATAAAAAAATAAATTTGTATTTGCTTGGGGCATATCTTGTATACGAATCGACATACTCCATTTTCTAAAGCATCAAACGGTCATTAAATACATTTACTGAATAGTTTCTACTCAAAACAAGACAGAAGTATTCAGCACTGGTTAAATTTTGCCTTTGTTTAAATGTGGTAGGCATGAGAGCATGGAAACAGATCCTATACATCTACTGAACTAACCGTAGCAGTTTCCTAAAATTCCCTCAGCTCCCAGTTTCAATGAAAAATTTTCATTGTACAGTAGAAGGGAAGTTGGGAGACGACGAAGGCACATATGATGGAGGTTACACTGAAAACCGTACTTGTTACGGGAGATTGTGCAACATGAGTTGACGATGCTCAACCGAGACCGCACTACTGTACATCTTGACATGATGAGTAAGTAATGATCATTCAATAGTTTCCTATATCGTATTTCTGGAAAGATCCATTCATGCTACCCAATTTCGCTTTGTGTCTCCATGTGTATTGATTCTGTTCCGACAGTTCCTCTCCACACTTTTTAAGAATGATTTGAATACCTTTATGAGTGTCATCTACATATAACCTACTTAGGTACTAAACCTTCGTCAGAGTGCATAATATTTTATGAAGCCGCAACAGCAAGTCAAATTTTCTCGATGAGAAAATCGGCGATTCCGGGAGAACACGTTTATTTTTACTTCCTTAAGAAACAGATTTACAGAAATGAAAATGAAGTCGATATTTCACAAACAACAATTCGTGACAAAAAATAGAAACTATGAACTGCCGTTCTATCATGTTTAATAGAACCCACGCGTTATCATAAAACATGAATCACACTGAAAATTGTATGACTAAATGCGGTAGTGTCGTGTGACACCACAGTTATTCAATTAGGCTGGCTAATCATACTGCTATTGTTAATTCATGTATTCAAAACTTTGATTCCACTCACACACCGGAAATAATTTCTTGAAGAAAAACATTCACATGTGATTGCACAGATAGATAATGAATTCGTCGGAAAGACTGCATTCACTGAATACGCTGAATAAGCGCCATGAAGGTCTCCTCGTTTCTCAACAGTCTTTCTTATGTTAAATATATTCCAGATGGTTATGGTTTGTGAATTGGTGAAAGTACTCTCACATTCTGGCTTACTAGAAGACTAATTAGACTGACTAGGATGCTTTGAAAGCTAACTGAATAAAAATTACACACTCATCTGAGTATGAATTGGATTTGGAAGAGAAAAATAAACGCAAATATTTCAACATGACAAGCAAATAAATAAACAAAGAAAAAGCAACCTGACAAGAGTAACAGAGGTTCACCTCAATATCACATTGCTTGCATTACCTTATTAAGACAAAATAAACGCGACTTAACTAAAGATAATTAAATGAGAATATTTTTTCAATATTCAAAACAAAAGATACCGCAGAATATAGGTCAAGCAGAGAATGACTAAGAAAAGAAGAAAACAAAATGGTAATATTAGTTTAATAATTAAATATGAAGAACATTAGATAAAAGAAATTTCAATATTTTCATGAAATTCTGTATACTAGTTGAAGTTACAGCTAGAACGACACTTCATTTTATTTCAATAGCTGCGGACAATTCAATGCATTTTTCTTTGCATAGAAGACTAACAAGTTGCTAGCTGAGTGTCCTCTGATTGCCTTGGAATAATGGAAGGTGGCAGGTAGGTAAATCTGATTGTGTGTGTGCATGTATGTTTGGTATCTCACAGTTCAATTCGGAGGAAATAGGGCAATAACTGACTTTAACTATAAGTGGTGATGCTCTGACTTGCTGTCGTTTTCGGTGGTATGAGAATGTTTGTGTGGGTGAGAAGTTCCGAAAGAAGGATAAATTGATTGATGCATTTGTGAAACTGCATCTATTCAGATGGCCAGAATACGTGTTGGGTATATCAAATACCTTGTCTGTCATGAAGCATTCAATAGGAAGAGACCTAGGGTGCAGTATGACTTCAATGTGGTACCAACCTTTGAAGTCTTCGACTCTTCTCTGTGAGCTATTTTGCAATCGCGTGAAGACTGCCTGACTACGGTCGTGATAATTTCACTGATATCTAAGCTGGAACCTTTCACAGAAGGCTTCTGAATCCATCAGGATTTTCAATATTCCACTTCAGTGAACTATGCTTGCTTAACAGACTAAGTCTTCGTTGTGTTAACGCCCGTGAAGCAATCCACACCGCTATTCACGCTTGTATGATTGATGTCTGAGAAATGGCATGTTTTTGCATGCAACGATATCTCATAAAACTGTTCATATATCCTCTGTTTTCAACCGATATCAGCTTCTCTATTAGTCCGCTGGAATCTTTGACAATTTTTACCTGGTTAAAGTGATTCTTAAGTTTTATTCATGTGCAGTATTTTCATTTTTCTTCAAACTAACTTAGCCTGGTTGTTGTTCGTATTAGTCAAATACCACATTAAACCTCTCTTTGTCAAGATGTCTTGACTGCTTTTGATTTTTGTGAGATTCTACTAGCGACTATGTGCCTCAAGTTTCGCTGATAAGTTCGAAGAATAAATTTATGTTTACACGGATTTTTTTGACCATTTTCATGTTGAATGCCGCTATGTTGTCTATACTTTTCACGAATTAACTTTACTTATTTCAAAGTAAAATATTCTTTCCCTCGCAATTTCAACATTTGATTGAAAATTCATGAACAAACTTCATTATGCCTATAAATAAAGAAAACTCCAGTGTTGGGTGAGACTTCTAGTACCAGCTGTTGAATAACTCCATGTAGATGAAAAAACTCTGAATTAAAGGATGAGGAATGAGATGGACATATTCACTCATTCTTTCTGCACTGCTCTAGGTGTATACTGAAGCGTACAGGGATAGATGGTGGTTGTTTCGCAGGCAGTCAATTCAATTCTGTTCATTTTTCGTCACTATCATTTTCTTCTCATTATTTGAAATATCAAGCGCTGCTTTCTGCTTCTTATCTTATTCCTTCGAATCTCATGATTTCAAGCTTTTTGCGGTTTAACACCTGTTTTCAAGATTAAACAGCAGCAGTAAAATTAAATCAAGTCAATAGAATTTCACATACAGTTAATAAATGAAAGCTCGGTCTTTTAATAGGTTTAAGTGAACAAACAGTGAAAAGTCAGATCGTAAATTGTTCATCGGATTGTTGACTAACAGATGTTTGCGAAATGGGAGAAGGTAAACCTCTTCGCTACAGCAGTATTGAAAATGTGGACAGTTTCACTAAATAAAATTCGTCTCATTTTAAGTAATATTTTGCAGCAGTAATCTGATACACAGCGCAATACTCAGGGAAGCTAATGTGTGACCAACAACCTGGCGTAGGCGCACAAGAGTTCGTTTGCTTCCCTTAACAGTTAACGAGTGACGTCTGTGATCTTTGTGACTGCCTCCGGGTAATAATTCGCTTTCTTCCTATGATAACAATATAAAATATTGGAGCATGTATCATTATACCGTCATGAATAAATAACTGCTTTTCAGCCTTTGATATTCATTTTATCTGTTTTATGCTTGTATTTTTGAGTAGTGCTTGTGATCGTGAGTTATCTTTTGTACTTCAAATTCAGAAATAATCTGAAAGTCTCCTTGATACTGATAGGAAGGATTGTAAGTATATCAGCGTTTCAGGTTACAGAGTTGGCTTCATTGCCTCGTGCTTGTTGCTCTGTTCACTCGAAAACAGATAAAATCAAAACCAGCAATACACTCCAGTAGACCAGGATTTAATGAATACATCGAATTTCCTCTGAATACTCTGTACATAGGAACATCTATATATACATTATAAGAATTTCATCGAGAAATGTAAGGCGAATAGTTAAATAAACAAGATTTAACTAATCATGCTAAGAGCTACAGGTGCAATAATTTTTACAAGTCATGTGCAAAGCGATAACTGGAGAGTGTTTGTGAAGGGTTAAAATTAAGCAAATACCACGTGACGTTTCAATTGCATCATTTGAATGGACGATTATCGATCAGAAAACGAACCTGAATACATATCAAGTGTTGTGAATTGAATAATAGCGTGAATAATGGTAATAATGACAATGTTGAAATTCGTTAGGCTAATGCTACTGATAAAAGATAGTTGTTAATGAAACAGGAATTGTACTAGTTGTGGGAGAAAGAATTAATTATCGTTAGTATTAGTGACAATATTAACGGTTGATAGGTAAAGCATGCAAGGATCAAAATGACCGCCATTTCTTCTTGTACACAGAGATCGGGTGCACAATTCTAATTTCACAAGCGAGCATCTTCTTTTAATTTGTTTGCTGATAATTGTGAATTACTCAACAAAGTAAATGTCATGTCCGCAGCCAAATATAACTAGTTTGGTTAACACTCCATCATTCGATTAGGCGATGGCCTTTCCGTACGACCAACGCATTTGCTACAACAAACACGTTAAAAATGATACTCGCAACTTGTAATTTCGAGGATTGGCGATCACGCGTTTTTGGATTTCAGCAGCACCCACTTAGTGGTGTCGAGGAACTTGAGTTCTGTGGCATTTTAGGTTCTCCTGAGGGCTTCCTCATGTCTTCGTTGGACCCTATAATGTGCATCATCTGATTTCAATGGCACATTGATGTATACAGCCACTTTGGATTATATTTGGATAACTTTACCAGGGCTTATTTCTTTAGAATATCCATTGATGGACTAGTTGTGGTTCGCGTTCAAATTTAAAATTTCCGTTAGGGAATTTATTTTATATGCCATTGTACTGCCAGATCAAATATCGAACAGTCTTCTTATATCGGATTGTTATTATATTCCACGTGTTTTGTTTTGCAGTTAAGATCACAATGTCATGAATTTACTTTTACTCATAAGTATTCCGCTTTTGATTTGCTTCCACAGACAATCCAAATAACATCAGCTAATCTTAGATGGATGCCGTTTGTCGTAAATGCTGTCGCAAAATACCGCTGTTGATGCAGTGAATTATTCGATAAAGTTGAGATGTTCGATTTCTTGACGCTGTGCTAGGAGCGACCATTTTAACGAATATCTTAAGTTTCGTATACATCCCCAAACATTTTATATGTCTTTGCGTAGATACCGTCTGATCCCTACGCGAAGAAATCTTCACCGTCTAGCGGGATTGCACGCATAATCAAACATTCAAGACTATGTTTTCAATAAATTTACATAAGTGTCCAATCTTGATTTCTAGACAGTTTTCGAAGCATTACTGAAAACAAATTTATGACCGGCCTCTACGATATACTTGGTGATTAATTTTACTGGGTTTCTCTTTGGACGTTCATTTGAACCAGGTGAATTTATTTCTCTTTCCAGCCACCTGAGATTGTTGTCTGTAGGCCACATTTTTTTCACAGACCCATGATTCCTTAATGTAATTTTACTACATGGAACTTTGTTTTCTGTATGATATAATTTTATTTTAAATATCACACAATGAGGTAGTATTAAAATTCATTTAGTTTGTCTAAGGAAGCAATGTTTATCGATATAACTCCGCACACGTTCAATCTGAATGACGAAAGCCTATACCGGAAATATCGAAAGTCTCAAATGGAAATTGGAGTAACAGAAGAAGAGAAAATACATATAAGACAAATTGTGAAACCTGAGTTTCACATCCATGGAACACATTAGCAGCCTACAAGGAAAAGATAATTCCCAGATTCTAATAGTTTTTATCCAAATATCTTTCAATGAGCACTAGTCATGACTTAATACTCTAGAGGTAGGAGATTATGCTCTTCAGAGAGATTAGAAGAAGCATTTATGTTCCTCGAAAAGATGTTTGAAGGTGATGGTTACACTCAAAGGTTCATTAACAAGTACGGAATGTCTGAATTCTGAAATGTCAAGCAAATCACAGTAAGGCAAATAGCACACCTACATTCAACTTGACTTTGAATGTGAAAATATGACAGTCACTGTCAGCGGAAGATTGAGGATGTCACCAGGCAGAGACTTTCCCGCAACCAAGCTGGTTCTCGTCTATCGAACAACTTGCCCCTTTGAGCAATCAAAAATCAACAGATATCTTTTCCATGTTAACTGAAACTATATACACAAAAAACGTGTATGTGTGGGAGCAGTTATATTGCAGAAACAGAAAGATGCGCAAACCTGCGATCTTACGAACACGTACTAAAGATCCTGTCTAAAATGAACAAATGCTTTGAAGAGTCCCGCAGCCAGGCATCTCCTTGACTTGGTTCATGTAATGGGATTCGCAAGACCGTTCAAGATAATCATTGGGTAGTAAAGTTTAATTATTCTTTTAAGTTTACCGAAGCAATCTCCACCAAGTGCCTGAAACCCAATTTATGTGTTCATTAAGAAGCATTTATCAGTCTTTCCTTGTCCTGGTAACTGAATATTTTCACCTTAGCGTTCGTTTGAATATGCGACGCCGAAGGTTAACATCGTGTATGATCATTATTGTTCGAGATAAGGTGTTCATTAATATATCTTTGATTATTTTATGCGTATATCGATTTACTGATTTTTAATAAAAGGATAAAACTTGGTCACTGTAGTGTTGTACAACTCCATTATTGATACAAATTTTTTCGATAAAATCACACGTTGTTTTACAGTCCTATTTGACGTTTCCAGCACAAATGTTTGCTCATATTCTTATCAATGTATGACATGATTGTGATATGATATTGATAATATTATGAGCATAAAGGTGAAGTTGAAACGTGAAATAATACTGTATAACACTATTTGATTTTTGAAAATAAAAACTTCATCGGTATTGATTGATTTTTGTTTAAGAATGAACTCTGTCCAATAATGTTAAAACTGTTTTTTTAAATATACTAAATAATGACTTTGGGCTTTAAGCAGCTGATAAAAAGCCAACGAAATGGATGCTGTTAACATTTTAATCTGTAAAAACTGTTGTTCTTGTTTCCAACTGCATAATATCTACTGGTTAATTCACTAAGTACACAATGAGTGAATCATCAAAATTCGCCTTTGGAGACTACAGAAGTTTTAGCTTCGATAAAACAGCCTGTGTAATCAAGTAAAATGAACATATATAATCAGCCAAATAATTATGAAATGAATTCCTTGTTGAACTGAAATTTTCCAGCGGACCTGTAATTTGACTTTTCATCCATGATGTATCGCAAACTATTGTTGAAACGCTTGCTACTTATAGGAAAAAGCTTCAGAAGTTCAAAGTTTGACGATGGATTGATATGAGTTAGAGAAGCGTTGAAGAATATCAGGCAGTACCAAGGAGCTGTTACGTCAGCGTTGTTTGAGGCTCATCGGAAATACGTCACCAACCGTGTTCCAGTTCAGGAACCTACGATTGTATGATAAGCTTGTTGACCATTCAGCTATTGAGACCTGACTCAATCTGTGAACATACCAGTTCTAACCCCTACGGATTGGTAATTTTAACGGAACTGGTACCAGCCAGTTCTAAACACGACGAGAGTTTGTCCTCACTCTCAATTGAGTGGACTCCACCGGTCAGGAGTTATCACTAGTGAGAATCAGAATAATTTACGAGATTTAGTTTATAAGAAATCGATTTGTTCCATGTTTCACCACAGACTAATATCAGTCAGAGAAGCACTGATAACCAACATAAACGGTACGTAATAATAAAGGTTTTTGTATTTCCCAATGAATGAAAAACAAAACGATACTGTTTTTACTGACATTTCGCTATTTAATGCTAATAGCTTTATCAAAGTATTATTATCAACGGTACGTATTCACCGAAATTGTGCTAAGATCAAGAATAAGTTGAAGTTATAATTCATGCAGCAATCATTGAGTCGTGTCTTCGTGGCTGAACGATCTATAAGCTTGCTATGTAACTGGAAGATCCTGGTTCCGAAATTAAATGTGTGAGTAATACCAATGAGTCCCAGATTGGGGAGAGGAAATAGATGTCCAGTACTCCCAGGGGTTTTTCAATGGTCGTCTAACCATAATCTATCCATGGTAAAACTTGAAGCAAATCAAGTTACCCCATAAAAACGTATTCTTGAAAAGTCTAATTAATTTTAAATCTACTCAATAGGCATGAGTCTATTTTATGAGAAAGGATTGGTTGATTTGCCTTTACATGGGCGGTGACCGTACACAGCAAAAAAGACCGTGAATCAGTATACTGTTGTTTTTTCTGTAACCAATGTACTACAGATTGATTTCATTTGCTAGCTATTATGCTTTGTTACTTGCTAAATGTAACTGCATCTTACGATAGGTGAACACAAAATTGAGATACACATATGTACACCACATGCATACTTAGTGTACATTCGTGTTGAACTATAAAAAGGCTATTTGTGAGAGATTTTGGCATAATATTATTTTGCAGTATATAACACTGACAACATACACTGACGAGAGATTTTGAATCATGAAAAATATACTACTAACGATATTATGCTGCCTGCTACTCCTATTATCTAATAACAATGCAACTTATGAATGTGAGTTGATTATTAATCCTTTTTTATAAGGTGTCAAAATATTGTCCTTTTACTTATGATGGTTTGATTTTTAAGATCACAATTTTATCAAGTGTCAATTTACAATAGTTAGTTATGTATCACTTAAACTACTAACATGTGAATTTCAATTTAGACATCGTTATGAATAGAACTCAGACAGAGAACCATTGACCAGCTGAAGGGTTGTTCCGTTTAAGTCCAAATCACCGTGAGGCCGTTGTTTGGTAGTAGGAATTTACTAGCAGATTGGTTGAAACTAGAATGCCAGGGTTGGTGGATTTCAAGTAAATGACTGAATAATCAATGCACCAGCTTCATAATCTGAAAGGTTAGATCTCTAGCGAAGTCACAGATGAATACTGTTGAAGAGTTCCAGACTACGGAGAAGTAGATGCTTTACAATAATGCTCTAAACTAATGTTCTTTCTACACTGAAATTAATAGAAAACACTAGGATAAGACATGAAATTTTAATATTTCAGTTAAGCTTGAAAATTTATTGTAAATAAATTCCTTAGATTTTTTGAAATGCGTATGTTGATGTGATCGACTTCTCATGAATAATTGAAGGACAGGAAAGTAAATGAAATTCGATCGGATTATCTAAATACGTAGATAAGCATTTTGTATTCAAAAGAACTTCCGAAATCATCTATATTTACAGTACAAAAGAGAACATTGAATATAAAACGAATTCACTGAAAATTGTGAGACATTTAAAAATAAATGAGGTTTCCTGTAGTTAAATTATTTTATACAATTCAAGTAAATCAACAAAATATGAGTTTAGTTAGCTTTTCAACTCTCGACAGATTGAAGATTTCTTTGTTAGTAAAATTTATAATGGTGTCACCAGAATAAAAATGGCCAGTGTTGACCACAATCTTTCCTATAGTATGTGCCGTGTGTTACTCTTTATCTGATACTCTAATATTTTCAACTGTAATTTTCCGGAAGCGTTTATTTACTGATATGTATAGAAAGAGGCAATGGAGCAGGATTTACTGAATTAATCATATTTCTGTAGGACCCTCATTCAACTGAATACTCTGCATACAATGAGAGACATATGGCTGAAGAATAAATAAACTATAGATTAGAAGTCATGGGAAACGACAGGTGAGAGGGGTTCAAAGGCAAAGTTCAGATTAACAAAGCGGAATGTGTCTGACAGAATAAAAAAGTAGATCAGTTAAGCAAAGAGAAGCATATAACAGGAGAAAACAGCTAGCAGCAATGAAATTCATAGCAGACAAAAATTCCAGAATAAAAAAAATGAAATATGCAAGTAGATCAAGATAAAAAATGAAATAAATGTACTCAATGCGGATAAAATATCCATTGAACAGAAGGAAAACACAAAAAGAAAGAAATCAAAAACCAGAAGGAAAAAACAATAAAAAGGGAGAAACAATAAAGAAAAAATTATCAACACAAGTGAAAAAAGTGCAGACAGTCTCCAAAACAAGATTTCTTCACAAATTTTTTACATCCATTAACCTATTAGCCAGTTGGGAAGGAAATGTGATGATGAGTTAACTTCGCCTTGTAACTAATTGTGTGGGAATTGAAGTAAGGCTCACTCGTCATTGCTCACCTCATTTTCATACAATCGTGCTTATCAATGATCGTGTGCTGCATGTGAGTCATGGCCAAAACTGAGAAAGACATGCGAATTCAGTCGACGAATAAAACCGTGGACAAATAGATAGCCGTATACATGGATTGAGACATATATATACGCGTGAAAAGATAGATGTGTAGATAGATAGATGCATAGATGGATAGATAGATAGTTACATAGATAGGTAGATAGATATATAGAGAGAGATATATAGATAGAAGTTACGTAGAGAGATATATAGAGAGATAGAGAGATAGATACCTAGAGAAAGAGAGAGATATAGACAAATAGATAGTTAGACAGATAGATAGATAGATAAATAGATAGATAGTTAAATAGATAAATAGATGGATAGATAGATAGACAGATAGATAGATAGATAGTTAGACAAATAGATAGATAGATAGATGGAAGGATAGATAGATAGATAGATAAATAGATAGATAGATAGACAGACAGATGGATAGATAGATAGACAGATAGATAGATAGATAGGTAGACAGATAGATAGGTAGATAGATGGATGCATAGATAGATAGATAATTAGACAGAGAAATTGCTATGTAGACTGATGGCTAGGTATATACATAATACGATGGAAAATAAAGATAGATAGATCAATCCATCAACTCAGCCTTCATTATCCATCCAGCAGTGTGCATCAACCAACATCCACTTCACTCGGCCTATCACACAAACAAACAAACACAACAGCCTACACACGAACAAACAAACAACGCAGAAACAAACATCTAGCGAGCCAACTAACCAACTAATCCAACAACCTACAAACAAACCAAACAAACATACAAACAAACAACCAAATATTTCCCTATTAGTTTGTCCATTAGATATATTACACTGTGAAACAGCATTATTGACTGGATGGTGTTTCGAACAACATTTATTGTTCTTAATCATATCAATTCAACCAACTAACGAACTAGCAATGATAACCAATTGGAATTCACGCAAACACAGCGAAATTGCTGAATTCAAATGATACGTGCTCACAGAAACATACTCACGTTTTCCCAATACACCTAAACACAACACAGGACCACACAACACGCAACGTCTTGAGAGTACCCAAAACAACACAACAAATGAATATTCGCTCTCTCACATGCATGTACACAAAGCGATATTATACATGAATTCAACACAAAAAATAGCAACACAACACAAAAACCTTCCTCGAAATTCACCAGTGAAAATAACTGCTCATCCAGAGTTGATAATGTCGCTAACAGCTTCCACATATTCCGCATCACACAATTGAATATTCCCCCACACCATTATATATCTCTCTATTTCTCTCTCTGACACATTCCCTTTAATTCTCAATCACAGAAATAACTCAAGTCAAAATTAAGTTAACACGAACACGGTCAAATATCAGTCAGGAAATGCAGAATATAATACATTATTTTGAATCAAAGAAACAAGGTGAGTGAGTACATTATGTAACCAAAATTCGCCCGTTCTACCCTGTTCATCCACCAGCCCAGCCTTCATAATCCATCCAGCAGTATGCATCAACCACCATCGAATTCACTCTGCCTATCACACAAACAAACACAAAAACCTTCAAACAAAGAGACCTTCAACACAGAAGAAATATCTAACTATCCAACTGACTAAGTAACTGGCGATGACAGCCAACCACAATTCATGCAATCACAGCAAAATCACTGAATTCAAATGGAAAATGCTCACAGAGACACACTCATGCCGACACAACACACAACATCACAACACAGGGCAACACAACACACAGCATCACAAAAATATATAACAACACTACACTACAAAACAAAATGCATTTTATTCACCGAAAATCCGTAGTCAATATCATAAATCTTACCGGCTTCATAATTTCGCCAAACACTACCATTAATTTCGCGTCACACACAACGACACATCCAATTAACGAAACCGAATCTCTCCCATTTCGTCTCTGTTCAACACTCGCTCTACCTCTAATTCCACAGAAACATTACAAGTCAAAATTAAGTTACCACCAACACGATCAAATATCAGTGAGAAAATACAGAAAATAATACGAAATTTTCAACAAACAAATCCAGGTGAGTGAGTTCATTATGCACCCAACACTCGCCCTCTCCACCCCTGTTCATCTACCAGCCCAGCCTTCATAATCCATCCAGCAGTATGCATCAACCACCATCGACTTCACTCAGCCTACCATACAAATAAACACAAAAGCCTACAAACAAAGAGACCTTCAACACAGAAGAAATATCTAACTATCCAACTGACTAAGTAACTGGCGATGACAGCCAACCACAATTCATGCAATCACAGCAGAATCACTGAATTCAAATGGAAAATGCTCACAGAGACACACTCATACCTACACAATACACCACGTCACAACACAGGGCCACACAACACGGAACGATCCGAGAGTACACAAAACAACACAACAAAAATCAAAACGCTCTCTCACAGACAATTCACAAGGATATATGAGAAAACAAAACACATCACAACACAGCACAACACGTACCATTCACTGAAAATCCCTGCTCAACATCACTGAATATACAGGCTTGATAATTTCGTTAACCCCTTCCACCAATTGTGCATCATTCACAACGGAATATTGCTCTCTACCACTCTATATCTGTCTATTTCTGTCTCTCTGCCACACTCCCTCTCCCTTTTTCTCCACAGAAACACCAGAAGTCAAAACTAAGTCAACAAGACATCGGGCAAATATCAGTGAGAACCTGCAGAACAGAACAAGTATTTTTGAAACAAAAACACCAGGTGAGTGAGTTCATTATGCACCCAACACTCGCCCTCTCCACCCCTGTTCATCCACCAGCCCAGCCTTCATAATCCATCCAGCAGTATGCATCAACCACCATCGACTTCACTCAGCCTACCACACAAATAAACACAAAAGCCTACAAACAAAGAGACCTTCAACACAGAAGAAATATCTAACTATCCAACTGACTAAGTAACTGGCGATGACAGCCAACCACAATTCATGCAATCACAGCAAAATCACTGAATTCAAATGGAAAATGCTCACAGAGACACACTCATACCTACACAATACACCACGTCACAACACAGGGCCACACAACACGGAACAATCCGAGAGTACACAAAACAACACAACAAAAATCAAAACGCTCTCTCACAGACAATTCACAAGGATATATGAGAAAACAAAACACATCACAACACAGCACAACACGTAACATTCACTGAAAATCCCTGCTCAACATCACTGAATATACAGGCTTGATAATTTCGTTAACCCCTTCCACCAATTGTGCATCATTCACAACGGAATATTGCTCTCTACCACTCTATATCTGTCTATTTCTGTCTCTCTGCCACACTCCCTCTCCCTTTTTCTCCACAGAAACACCAGAAGTCAAAACTAAGTCAACAAGACATCGGGCAAATATCAGTGAGAACCTGCAGAACAGAACAAGTATTTTTGAAACAAAAACACCAGGTGAGTGAGTTCATTATGCACCCAACACTCGCCCTCTCCACCCCTGTTCATCCACCAGCCCAGCCTTCATAATCCATCCAGCAGTATGCATCAACCACCATCGACTTCACTCAGCCTACCACACAAATAAACACAAAAGCCTACAAACAAAGAGACCTTCAACACAGAAGAAATATCTAACTATCCAACTGACTAAGTAACTGGCGATGACAGCCAACCACAATTCATGCAATCACAGCAGAATCACTGAATTCAAATGGAAAATGCTCACGGAGACACACTCATACCTACACAATACACCACGTCACAACACAGGGCCACACAACACGGAACAATCCGAGAGTACACAAAACAACACAACAAAAATCAAAACGCTCTCTCACAGACAATTCACAAGGATATATGAGAAAACAAAACACATCACAACACAGCACAACACGTAACATTCACTGAAAATCCCTGCTCAACATCACTGAATATACAGGCTTGATAATTTCGTTAACCCCTTCCACCAATTGTGCATCATTCACAACGGAATATTGCTCTCTACCACTCTATATCTGTCTATTTCTGTCTCTCTGCCACACTCCCTCTCCCTTTTTCTCCACAGAAACACCAGAAGTCAAAACTAAGTCAACAAGACATCGGGCAAATATCAGTGAGAACCTGCAGAACAGAACAAGTATTTTTGAAACAAAAACACCAGGTGAGTGAGTTCATTATGCACCCAACACTCGCCCTCTCCACCCCTGTTCATCCACCAGCCCAGCCTTCATAATCCATCCAGCAGTATGCATCAACCACCACTGACTTCGCTCGAATAATATGAGTTCGTCTCAATGGGTGTTAAATTAAGTTTAAATCAATTTAACATTTTATACATGAGGATTAATGCGAAAACACACACTGCTCAATGTAAGACTTGAAATTTAACTGAAACGCTCACTGAGATTATAAACTAACTGACTTCCTAGTCACATACTTAACTGATTCACCTGCCAAGTGTCAATCTGGTCAACAAACGAATGATCAGATGAAGAAATTATGAAAGAGGAATCAAATTTTCCAAATGACTGCCTGACGGACGGAGCCAAAAATAAAACTATAAATCATTCATCACAGAGTGAATGTGCAAATATGTAGAATCAAATACATCCGTGAAATCAATTCACCCACAAAACAAGCAGACGACCACCTAAAATGCAATCCATTCAAGAAATCAGTCGAGCAGACATTCAGTCAATCAAACGAGCGATCAATGAGGAGAGCGATCAAGTGAATGAAAATCATATTACGCGTGTTCATTGATTAAGTTTGTTTGTTGGTTGGTTGGTCATTACCCTGTGTTTGAGTGTGACCACGTGTTCGCTTGCTTCACAGGTGAACTTCGAGTATAAATAGGAAGCTGGGAGTAAATTTCAAGTAGTCGTTTTAAGTTGACAGTAAAACACAACAATGCAGATGTTCACTGTATGTTTGAATACTCTTCTCTTGTATGCCTTCCTGATGGTCATTTTTTCATTTCTGCTCTTCTTAGTTGTACTGGTTGTATCATTTGACTGTGAAATGGGAGTTAGTCATCATTTTCTCTTCGCCACATGTCAGATAGTCGATCAGACAAATGATCTGCTCGCCTTCACCCATGCACACATTCAAGCACTCTTCCAATGCATAGATTTTTCGACTATTGCTACTAACTCCACCACCACGACTCCTACTTAGACAACTAGTGCTGATACCACTAATACTAATATTATTACTAATAATAAAATAACTGTAATAATAATATCAATAATAATTGCACACTGCTACTGCTACAACAACATAGACGAATTCCAGTGTGACTGATACTCATGCTGGAACTGCTACTAATATTACTATTGCAGGTGTTGTTGTTGTTGTTACTGTTATTGTTAATATTTATATTACGACGACGATTAGATAGATGACTGAGAGACAGACAGTGTAAGTGATTGCAGTATTCAATGTAACCGACTGGGTATTTCAATTCATTCATCACACAATCACACAGTCTACCAAGTAAGGAGGTGGGCTCGAACTGACGCATATAGGTGTGAATCAGGGGAGAACACACTTCATTCCTAAC
>OX235276.1:89111023-89498188 GCA_944472155.2 Trichobilharzia szidati
GACATCATCAGAAGCACTTGATATGATCAAATGGAATCCAAGTTGTTTGAATAGGAATGATGGACTAGAACAGAATCTGACCTGGTTACAACAACTCCCTCCCCCATGAAGTGACAAAATCAACACGAATGTGATAAGCAAGTTCACTAGGTAAACACACACTGCTTTTTAATTTCACACACTGATCAAATCTAACAATCTACACTTGGTTTTCTTATCTTTACCAGCTAACCAACTTGACAGGGAAAAGTGACCCAGACTGATGAACGATGATCAAGTTAGTAAACTTTACTTTGATACCATAACAGACGTACTATTAACTCTGTTATTTGGTTCAGTGATCTTCATTGTTATTTTTACTTCCAATATGTCCCCTTTAACTCCACCTAAGTCTATTTTCTCACCCACTAACTCTTTGTTATATATATGCTTAGATTTTGTAAATTCCAGTTTTAATAATACTTTGATAAAGCTTTTAGCACTAAATAGCAAAACATCAGTAAAAACAATATCGTTTTGTTTTTCATTCATTGGAAGATACAAAAACCTTTGTTATAATGAAATTTCCACCCTGTTTTAGATATTTTAAATTATGCAGATGAAGTTTATGCTAGTAGGTGGTACACTGGTGTATTACTCGTCACTCACGCACCTAGCCTGTAGTTCTATCCCTGTTAGACGCATTCCTTGAACGGTTGTAGCCAGTATTAAACCTAGTAAAAACAGACAGCTGGGTTAACACCATCGCCAGTGAAACTCTGAAGTTCACGTGTGAAGCCCTTTGTTCCACTGGAAATGCAAGGCGTTAAATTTTTAATAAGTTCATAATCAACTGAGAGAAAATTCTACATGAACACTAGTCGCAGACATTCAATACTATAAATTCACTCGTATTCAGGACAATTGGATTTTGGATTACTGGTGTTCAATTTAATGTTGCATTAATGGATAACATCAAATACACGTGTTTTTGACTACAATCTACTAGCAATCTACCTGCGTGACACTTTTCCAATACACTCGGCAATAAATCGAATATTCCCATAATTTATTCAGAAGAAAATATTTGGAGCGAACAATGGTTTTCAATAAATTCTTCTTCAGGCTCTACAATTATAAATCCATTAATTTATGCATACAATAGCCAGTAAAGGCAAATTGGAATCATATCAGAAAGTGTATTGTGGAACAAGTATAACATGGGATGTAACAATAGTCAGATAGTTTTTAATCTGCATGGTCAATGAGAACATGGGACAAAATGAGATGAAGTAATTTAATTTAGTGATGTGTGTATGTATATAAATATAGTCAACAGAAAATACAGGTTTCGAGAGTGTGTGTAATCAGGGTGTGTGAGACAATATGGAAATAAACCAACGAATGGGGCGGACTAGACATGAGTTCAAGGTTGAAAATAACGACAGTAAAATAATAACGATGATATGGTGTAAAGTTACAAGCATTATTGGTGAATGATTGTCAAATAATAATAATGAATATAATGAAGTGGAATGAACAGGATTTTGTAAATACGATAGCAAGTTAGAAAAGCACTACTTAAACCTAAGGTAATAAAATCATAAGAAAGGTCATGAAATCATAAAAGTCGAAAATGAACGTTTATCAATGAAACAGAGGAATAGAAGAAGAAGGAAAGAAGAGAAAATTGTGAAAGGAATTTATAGTGTTAATGGAGGATTAGTTGACTCTATTGTTGGTCAAGGTAAACATAGAGGTTGAACATACTTCTTCTGTATGCAAAGAGATGGTCTTCTGGTATTAATTACCACCGCTTCAGCTACTGATAGAAGACGTAGTCGAGCTCCTCTAGATAAATTACTAGGAACGCGGTAAATAACTGAGAACGCCTGGTCAAGTTTTATCGGGTGTCCCGTATCTACCAAGTGGGCTAAGACTGCACTATTTACACATTTGGTTACTCCTTTACTCAACCATACAGGTACATGTTCACGCGCGCGCATGGATAAAGCCCTCTGAGTGCGGCCAATGTAACTAGCTCCACATGAGCAGTTGAATTCATAAATACACATTGATGAGGCCATCTTTGGTAATTTATCCTTTACTTGCTGTGTGAGTACTGGTTTAGTTGAGAAGTTGAGTACCAGTCTAGCTGCAGCTAATGTTCTATTTACTGCTCTATTAAGTCGACAATTTAGAATGTCAGCTGCAATTTCCCCTTTGTAACTTAACTTAAGATACAGAGGTTTCTTGTCTACGGTATCCACCTTTACTTTGTCTGTAGGTATGGACATATACTTCTTTAGGAAGCTCTGTGGATATTCATTTTCGTGCAGTGTGAGTTTCAGTTTATGCATTTCTTCCTTAATGCATTCCTCTGAACATATACGTTTTATTCTATAGCTAAGACACATAACTAGGTTTCTTTTGTACTGAATCGGTGCGAAGCTATGGAAATGGGTGTACTGAGCCGTCCAATTTTTTTCTAAATAGTTTCTTTTGTAGATATCCGTCTGTCTTCATGGTAAGGAGGACGTCTAGGAAAGGTAAACTGTTATTGTCTTCTTCTTGTTCACATGTGAACTGAATAGTTGGGTGAACACTATTAACAGCATTTAGAAGCTCTTGTTTGTTAAGATTTATATCACAAACGATAAAGGTATCATCTACGTAACGACAATAATAGTCAAACCCTTTAATCGTGTCATTAAGTGGACCATTTTCAAGCTTTGCCAGGAAAATATCCGCTAGCATAGGGCCCAGAGGTGATCCCATGGCTGCACCATCAACTTGTCTATAAAAACCATTATTGAACATAAACTGAACATTCATAGTGCATTTCAATAATAATTCTTTGACTTTTTCGGATGGGATTCCTACATCTATCTTTCTTTCTATCAGCTGGTCACATATGTAGTTGACTATTTCAAGCAGTTGGACGTTGGTGAATAATGATGATACATCCAGTGACATCATTTTCTTTCCTTTTACATTCAGGCTTTTGGTAGTTTCCACAAAGCTAAATACGTCTTTTACACTGAATTTGACTAATTCACGATGTAACGGTTCTAGTGCCTTTACCAACCACTTTGCTGTAGAATGATAAGGTGATTGACACATATCTATGATGGGACGTAGTGGTACTCCTGGCTTGTGGACTTTCGGTAAACCATAAAGTCTTGGTGTGTGCGTACCTGAGGGTTTCAGTTCGTCGAGTGTATCCTTGGGAATCAGATTACTCTCAACTAATGATTTTAGTGTCTTAGCCATTTGGCGTTCGGTTGCCTCAGTTGTGTCTTAACAGCTGCTCAGCTTTTGAAATTTCGTATGATCACTTAGAATGATATTCATTTTGTCTGAATAATCACTCTTGTTCATGATAACTGTACCAGATCCCTTGTCAGGTCTAGTTATTATCAGATTTTCGTTCTTTTTGAGGTCACGTAATGCCTCTCGGTGTTTCTTTGTAAGTAGACTGTTGGCAGGATGTTCGCTGTTCTTAAACTGGTAGCAGGAATCGATTGGGGTACTTTTAAATCTTTCTAGCTCAAACTTGGACGAAGGAGTTAGGTCGCTTGTCTGGGCGAATAGGTTTTCAAATTGAACATCAGTCTCTAAATGATCAACCTGATTACGTCTGTCACAGAATTTTAAACCGAGAGATAAAGCTTCAAGTTGTGTCTTATCTAGACATACAGAGGAAAAATTGAAAACGTACCGGTTGTAGTCAACAGGAAAATTAGTTTCAGTCGTTTCTGTATCTAGTCCTTTGGTTAATAATATCAATTTCTTGCTTTCTCGAGTTTTTAAAACTTCATTAACGTAGTCAATAAACAAAACTTTCAGGTTCTGAGGAAGTTCATCGACGGCGTAAAGTCTTTGCGAAATATTTCTCTCTAGTTCAGATACATAAACTTGAAGGGATTCGATTTGATTAACGGCGAATCGCTTTAATGACTTTTCGTTCGGTCGTGTTTTGCTTCGACGAAGGGATTTTGAAAATAATTTAGGATACCGGTTGTTCACAATACAATTTCGAATAAATTCCACTTTCGTTTTCGCTTCTGTGAGCCTAGCACTATACTTCAGGTACTCATTGAGTGCCTTTAGAGCTACGGGATACTCACTAGATTTCCGTAAATTGAATATTCCCATAATTTATTCAGAACAAATTATTTAGAGCGAACAATTGTTTTCAATAAATTCTTCTTCAGGCTCTACAATTATAAATCCATTAATTTAAGCATACAATAGCCAGTAAAAGCAACTTGCTATCGTATTTACAAAATCCTGTTCATTCCACTTCATTATATTCATTATTATTATTATTTCACAATCATTCGCCGATAGTGCTTGTAACTTTACACCATATCATCGTTATTATTTTACTGTCGTTATTTTCAACCTTGAACTCATGTCTAGTCCGCCCCATTCGTTGGTTTATTTCCATATTGTCTCACACACCCTGATTACACACACTCTCGAAACAGGTATTTTCTGTTGACTACATTTATATACATACACACATCACTAAATTAAATTACTTCATCTCATTTTGTCCCATGTTCTCATTGACCATACATATTAAAAACTATCTGACTATTGTTACATCCCATGTTATACTTGTTCCACAATACACTTTCTGATATGATTCCAATTTGCCTTTACTGGCTATTGTATGCCTTAATTAATGGATTTATAATTGTAGAGCCTGAACATTCGGCAATGATTGGATTTTATTTCAAACGCATTAATGTTCACTATAACTATGACACTTTAATTGATATGGACATACTACTGTAGTAGGTGGTGATTATGCTCTGGAAATGGATATTTCCCTCACCGCTTACTCTTGAAACGTTTATTACCTCGAGGACGTCATCGTCAAGATAGTTTCACGTTTTTAATATAAATTACTATTCAGTAGTATTCCTTTACATCAAACTGTATATTTCGTATTGTTGGAATATGCTTCTGAACCGCGAAATACTCAATCAAGTTCGGCCGATCATAGATATGAGGTGTGCGTCGGCAGGGGACCGAACTGTGGACCATGTACATGGTCAGCGAGAGTCATCACCGCTGTGTCACCAACGCACTCACTTCTACATGGACATTATCAGAAGTGTATCACTGTGAACTGATCGAATCTATAACACTTTTTCCGCACTACTACTTATAACTACATGATCGCGTTTCAGTTATCTGAAGTCATGTGGTCAGACTGGATAATCGACATGGGTTTTATCAACAAATAGCAATGCTTTTCAACCGCGATTTGCGTGTACATCTATTTTTCTGTCCTCAGCTAACTCTTGTGAACTCTCACCACAATCCATAATTTGTGACTGTGATTGCAAAACAATTGTATTGAATTCCATTATGTCTTTTGTGAATGTAGCATGCATTTTTCCATTTACCCGTTTTCCCATCAAATTATATGCTACTTATTGTTGTTCATTATGTGAGTTATTCGGTCCTCATTTCCCTGTACGGTTAAAGCTAATCACGTTGTCATTTCTAAATTCTTGTGCATTAATGTGAACTGTTGATAACTTCAAATAGGTTTCTATCAATCCTAGCTGTATAATTTACATTTGATGACATTCTCCGTATCATTTAAGTCTGCGCAATAATTCACGGAATCACCAGATGTGAATGGATCACTGTGCTTGTTCTGAGAAAGCAAACAGTAGTGAAAAAGATATCCATTTGTAGACAAACATTTATTTTATGTATATTGCCAGGTACAGTTAGTAAAATGTTATCAAAATTTGTTAACACGAGAAGGTTTCGACACAGTGATAGGAAGACATGACATTATCTAGGTTCAGAGATACCTCCTGAATATTGTTCGCCTTCATCACTGGAAATACTGTAAGAACACACGAAAATATGGAGAAATCTGTCATTAAAAACAGATGCAGAGTTGCATAGTCAAAAGAAAGATGAGAAAAAGCTTTTCAGTAAATCATCATAGTGAATTAAGTATTCTGTATGCAAAGCTACTAAAAATGCTACACTTCAAGTTTGTATTATGTATCAAAACATTCACGCCCATGCATTGTTCACAGTGAACATCACTAAAGGCGTCAACAACATGCACGTGAGAAAGAACCAAGAAAACAAAAATGAGTTTACGACTTCAACTTCATAGCTCTTGCATTTTTCAAAATATAAATAATTATTGATTCATCATCTACAAAAGACGTCTTTGCAAATGCGCGTCCAATGTTTGTTGACGGTGTTTTGTTTACATTTTCACATCTCATACTATTTGTGTATTGGACACGTGGATGTTTTGTTATTGTTTTGAAGGGAGGCGACGTGCAACCATTGTTGAGAGGATTTGCAATGAATACAATTTGCACACGTTCACTTCTTTGATGACTGACGATGAAGTAGATCGTAGCGACATCCTTCATATGCATAAGCACAATGCTGAAAACACCAAAGTTAGTTTCAAACTTCGACCTCAGTGCTACTAATTAGCGGATTCGGAATTTTTCATTCATATTTATGCAGTTTCAACTGGCCTTTGAAAAGTTTCCTCCTCCTCCTCCTTCTGCTTGTTTATGTGAATGCCTATTGTTTCTTGATAGTTTGATTTAAACTGTTTTGCTTGTCTTACTCTTTTCTAGTTGACTTGTCTAACTTTTTTCCCTCTACCCGGGGGTTTCCTGTTTCAGTGATATGTGTCTGATGCATGCTCACCTGGTGCCTTTTCTTCATCAGAAGTTTCTACAGAGAGCTGAGTCTTTGCTGTTTGACTTATTTGATGCAGAATTTGTGTATAATCTATGTATTTAGAGTCACTACTTCCTTGTGTGGCGTATAGCATTAGGTATTCATTTAGCACAAATGCTCCAACATGAAAGAATCCTTTTCTGCTGTCTATCGTGTACCCAATAAACTTCATATGAAGACATCAACATCTTTCCACTCGTTTGTGTCCATTTTAATACAGTAAATTCATTAGTCATTTTTCAAACACAATTTCTGTCCACCTTTTTTAATCTCGTATTGTTTATTCTCTTCTAGATTATGCATTTTTCAAGAGAAACTTGCCCATATCTCAGCATAATTCCTTCACAAACTAGATTCATCCAATAAAACCACAGTGTTATCCAATGTTATTTACTGATGACTTTCGAGCCCAGTTTGCTTTTCATAATCACGTGCCGCTTCCGCTTTCTTAGGTGAATGATTCTTTTGGTAATTTTATAACCTATATTATCAGACTTCACCTCATGTTATGTAACATTTTCATTTGCTTACTGAACCTGTAATTTTACACCTGGTTCAAATATCTATGCATTCTATGAACTATTTTGTGTATGTGACAGTATTTGTTTTACCACTCAATATTTAACTGTGATTATAACCACAAACATTTTGAGTGCACTTCATACTACTACTATATATATACATATATATATAAATATGCATGGTAGTTTAGAGTGATGATAGATTCGTTGGGAAGGTTCTCAGAGTAAAATATTATTTTGTTAAATTCTTTAGTACTGTATGATGTTGGAACATTTACTTGCGACATTGCACCTTATGTGTATGGATTTATACACCCTTTATTATTGAATTTTTGTGAACCAAACTTCTGTTCTTTAAATAAAACTCAATAATCCATTAACACTGTAGCACACACATACACAAAAACACCCCATTAGTGCAAAGCTTTCAGTTGTTTCAAGTCTTCTTAGACGAGCACACTCTCTGATAACCGACGAGAGAGAAAATGGAGAAGAAATATCAAACATTACTGAAACTCTCAAGCAAAACAACTACCCAACGAACTTCATCAACAAAATCAACACAGACCTTAAGTGTGGCCGATAACGCATTCCGAAAACATGGACCTCTACAGTCGTCATTCCATATAGAGCAGAGACGTCAGGCGATATAAAAAGAGTACTCAATCAGCTCGAAATTAGCGTTTTCTTCAAAACATCAGACCCACTTCAAAGCAACCTTGTCCATATAAAAGACCAAATCACTAAAGATTCTCTATCTAATGGTGTCTATAAAATAAAATGCGTGCTTGGAATGTGATGCGATATACATCGGACAAACATCTCGAGAAATCAGCATCAGAAGAAATAAACACATTAGAGCATTGCTTCCACCACCGAGAAATTCGGGTGAACTAGAAAACTTGAAAAATCATCAGCCAAATGACTAAACGCTAAAGAATTAGGCCACAAAATCGAGTTTCACATTATTCAGATAATCCAGTTAAAGCATTTCAGAAATCACAAAGAAAGTCTGACATCATCAGAAGCACTTGATATGATCAAATGGAATCCAAGTTGTTTGAATAGGAATGATGGACTAGAACAGAATCTGACCTGGTTACAACAACTCCCTCCCCCATGAAGTGACAAAATCAACACGAATGTGATAAGCAAGTTCACTAGGTAAACACACACTGCTTTTTAATTTCACACACTGATCAAATCTAACAATCTACACTTGGTTTTCTTATCTTTACCAGCTAACCAACTTGACAGGGAAAAGTGACCCAGACTGATGAACGATGATCAAGTTAGTAAACTTTACTTTGATACCATAACAGACGTACTATTAACTCTGTTATTTGGTTCAGTGATCTTCATTGTTATTTTTACTTCCAATATGTCCCCTTTAACTTCACCTAAGTCTATTTTCTCACCCACTAACTCTTTGTTATATATATGCTTAGATTTTGTAAATTCCAGTTTAATAATACTTTGATGAAGCTATTAGCACTAAATAGCGAAACATCGGTAAAAACAATATCATTTTGTTTTTCATTCATTGGAAGATACAAAAACCTTTGTTGTAATGAAATTTCTACCCTGTTTTAGATATTTTAAATTATGCAGATGAGGTTTATGCTAGTAGGTGGTACACTGGTGTATTGCTCGTCACTCACGCACCTAGCCTGTAGTTCTATCCCTGTTAGACGCATTCCTTGAACGGTTGTAGCCAGTATTAAACCTAGTAAGGACAGACAGCTGCGTTAACACCATCGCCAGTGAAACTCTAAAGTTCACGTGTGAAGCCCTTTGTTCCACTGGAAATGCAAGGCGTTAAATTTTTAAAAAGTTCATAATCAACTGAGAGAAAATTCTACATGAACACTAGTCGCAGACATTCAATACTATAAATTCACTCTAATTCATGACAATTCGATTTTAGATTACTGGTGTTCAATTTAATGTTGCATTAATGGATAACATCAAATACACGTGTTTTTGACTACAATCTACTAGCAATCTACCTGCGTGACACTTTTCCAATACACTCGGCAATAAATCGAATATTCCCATAATTTATTCAGAACAAATTATTTAGAGCGAACAATTGTTTTCAATAAATTCTTCTTCAGGCTCTACAAATATAAATCCATTAATTAAGGCATACAATAGCCAGTAAAGGCAAATTGGAATCATATCAGAAAGTGTATTGTGGAACAAGTATAACATGGGATGTAACAATAGTCAGATAGTTTTTAATATGTATGGTCAATGAGAACATGGGACAAAATGAGATGAAGTAATTTAATTTAGTGATGTGTGTATGTGTATAAATGTAGTCAACAGAAAATACCTGTTTCGAGAGTGTGTGTAATCAGGGTGTGTGAGACAATATGGAAATAAACTAACGAATGGGGCGGACTAGACATGAGTTCAAGGTTGAAGATAACGACAGTAAAATAATAACGATGATATGGTGTAAAGTTACAAGCACCATCGGCGAATGATTGTGAAATAATAATAATAATGAATATAATGAAGTGGAATGAACAGGATTTTTAAATACGATAGCAAGTTGCTTTTACTGGCTATTGTATGCATAAATTAATGGATTTATAATTGTAGAGCCTGAAGAAGAATTTATTGAAAACACTTGTTCGCTCTAAATAATTTGTTCTGAATAAATTATGGGAATATTCAATTTACGGAAATCTAGTGAGTATCCCGTAGCTCTAAAGGCACTCATTGAGTACCTGAAGTATGGTGCTAGGCTCACAGAAGCGAAAACGAAAGTGGAATTTATTCGAAATTGTATTGTGAACAACCGGTATCCTAAATTATTTTCAAAATCCCTTCGTCGAAGCAAAACACGACCGAACGAAAAGTCATTAAAGCGATTCGCTGTTAATCAAATCGAATCCCTTCAAGTTTATGTATATGAACTAGAGAGAAATATTTCGCAAAGACTTTACGCCGTCGATGAACTTCCTCAGAACCTGAAAGTTTCGTTTATTGACTACGTTAATGAAGTTTTAAAAACTCGAGAAAGCAAAAAATTGATATTATTAACCAAAGGACTAGATACAGACACGACTGAAACTAATTTTCCTGTTGACTACAACCGGGACGTTTTCAATTTTTCCTCTGTATGTCTAGATAAGACACAACTTGAGGCTTTACCTCTCGGTTTAAAATTCTGTGACAGACGTAATCAGGTTGATCATTTAGAGACTGATGTTCAATTTGAAAACCTATTCGCCCAGACAAGCGACCTGACTCCTTCGTCCAAGTTTGAGCTAGAAAGATTTAAAAGTACCCCAATCGATTCCTGCTACCAGTTTAAGAACAGCAAACATCCGGCCAACAGTCTACTTACAAAGAAACACCGAGAGGCATTACGTGACCTCAAAAAGAACGAAAATCTGATAATAACTAGACCTGATAAGGGATCTGGTACAGTTATCATGAACAAGAGTGATTATTCAGACAAAATGAATATCATTCTAAGTGATCATACGAAATTTCAAAAGCTGAGCAGCTGTTAAGACACAACTGAGTCAACCGAACGCCAAATGGCTAAGACACTAAAATCATTAGTTGAGAGTAATCTGATTCCCAAGGATACACTCGACGAATTGAAACCCTCAGGTACGCACACACCAAGACTTTATGGTTTACCGAAAGTCCACAAGCCAGGAGTACCACTACGTCTCATCATAGATATGTGTCAATCACCTTATCATTCTACAGCAAAGTGGTTGGTAAAGGCACTAGAACCGTTACATCGCGAATTAGTCAAATTCAGTGTAAAAGACGTATTTAGCTTTGTGGAAACTACCAAAAGCCTGAATGTAAAAGGAAAGAAAATGATGTCACTGAAAGTATCATCATTATGCACCAACGTCCAACTGCTTGAAACAGTCAACTACATATGTGACCAGCTGATAGAAAGAAAGATAGATGTAGGAATCCCATCCGAAAAAGTCAAAAGATTATTATTGAAATGCAATATGAAAGTTCAGTTTATGTTCAATAATGGTTTTTATAGACAAGTTGATGGTGCAGCCATGGGATCACCTCTGGGCCCTATGCTAGCGGATATTTTCCTGGCAAAGCTTGAAAATGGTTCACTTAATGACACGATTAAAGGGTTTGACTATTATTGTCATTACGTAGATGATACCTTTATCGTTTGTGATATAAATCTTAACAAACAAGAGCTTCTAAATGCTGTTAATAGTGTTCACCCAACTATTCAGTTCACATGTGAACAAGAAGAAGACAATAACAGTTTACCTTTCCTAGACGTCCTCCTTACCATGAAGACAGACGGATATCTACAAAAGAAACTATTTAGAAAAAAATTGGACGGCTCAGTACACCCATTTCCATAGCTTCGCACCGATTCAGTACAAAAGAAACCTAGTTATGTGTCTTAGCTATAGAATAAAACGTATATGTTCAGAGGAATGCATTAAGGAAGAAATGCATAAACTGAAACTCACACTGCACGAAAATGAATATCCACAGAGCTTCCTAAAGAAGTATATGTCCGTACCTACAGACAAAGTAAAGGTGGATACCGTAGACAAGAAACCTCTGTATCTTAAGTTAAGTTACAAAGGGGAAATTGCAGCTGACATTCTAAATTGTCGACTTAATAGAGCAGTAAATAGAACATTAGCTGCAGCTAGACTGGTACTCAACTTCTCAACTAAACCAGTACTCACACAGCAAGTAAAGGATAAATTACCAAAGATGGCCTCATCAATGTGTATTTATGAATTCAACTGCTCATGTGGAGCTGGTTACATTGGCCCCACTCAGAGGGCTTTATCCATGCGCGCGCGTGAACATGTACCTGTATGGTTGAGTAAAGGAGTAACCAAATGTGTAAATAGTGCAGTCTTAGCCCACTTGGTAGATACGGGACACCCGATAAAACTTGACCAGGCGTTCTCAGTTATTTACCACGTTCCTAGTAATTTATCTAGAGGAGCTCGACTGCGTCTTCTATCAGTAGCTGAAGCGGTGGTAATTAATACCAGAAGACCATCTCTTTGCATACAGAAGAAGTATGTTCAACCACTATGTTTACCTGGGCCTTCAATAAAGTCAAAAATCCTCTATTAACACTATAAGTTCCGTTCACAAGTTTCTTTTCTTTTCTTCTCCTTCTATTCCTCTGTTTCATTGACAGACGTTCATTTTCGACTTTTATCTTTCATGAACTTTCTAGTGATTTTATTACCTTAGGTTTAAGTAGTGTTTAAGATGTATACAATTCCCATCCTTAAATCAAGTCAACCTGTCCCGGATCAGCCTAGCGTTGTTGCAACACAATTATCCATGCCCAACGTGTCTATCCCACCTTGTTTAATTAACTGTGTATGTGTGTTTTTACTTCGATCCTTTTAGTCAGACAGTTGAACTCATGACCCAATCAGAGTATTTTTGTGAACTGTTATTTTGCTGCCCCATGCCTTACTTTGTATTATTCTGTTGAGTTTATCTTATTTATTGATTGGTTAAGTAGCCAATTAAATTCTATCTTTGTGCCTATGTTTTGTCTATCTCTTACTTGGGTTCATTCTTCTACTGACTGCTTACCTGAACGGTCGTGTCTGATCCGGCTAGTTCGTAATTTTGGCTTTAACGTTATTCCGCTCTGATAGCGGTTCCTTGCTTTCTGTTAAGCATTGTGTATTGTGCTATTGAAACAGTTAAGTTTTGTTGTATATGTTTTGATTGATTTGTTTATTAATAGTACCGGAGAAACAGTGACCGGCTTCTTGTTTGTTCTGGACCGGGATAGCCTATATCTACGCGTGACTTAATTTCAAGCGATATTGCGCTTACAGTACTTAACGCTCGAAGCCGGAAAAGACCGTACTGAATTGGTAAGTACTTATCGCCTTGACGGAAAGTACCTTACTGAACTGGTCAGTACACAACTTCAGACAGAAAATCCCGTACTGAACTGGTCAGTACTCAACGTTCATCCAGAAGAAACTTTGGTGAATTGGCAGCACGCAACGTTGTTGAAATAAATTTTTCTTTGGAACGATGCAAACCAGATCAGGGAAACAAATTTCGGAGCAGCAGTTGGAGAGGCGGCAAGTCCCCGTTTACATAAATGATCATGTTGATAACCTTTCGTACCCCCCCTCTCATGTCAGTAGTTCGAAACCATCATTATCGCGAGTAACTATTGCTAAGTCGTCGCTACTAATGGCGCAGCTAAAAGAGTAACAACTTCGACAGGAGTGAGAGTTAGACTTAAAGGAAAAGTTGCTAAAGGCTAGACATGATGTCGAAATAGCCGATCTGCTTGTGAAGTTGACCGTGGACGACAAACGGAACATTGTAAATACGAAAAGAGACACTGTCAACTACGCTCGAATCAGCGAAGAGAGTATCA
Source organism: Trichobilharzia szidati (assembly GCA_944472155.2). Taxonomy (NCBI): domain Eukaryota; kingdom Metazoa; phylum Platyhelminthes; class Trematoda; order Strigeidida; family Schistosomatidae; genus Trichobilharzia; species Trichobilharzia szidati. The sequence goes on from OX235276.1 coordinate 89,124,680, forward strand.
AAGACGACATCAGAAGGCTAGATGATGCTGAGTTTAGGGATACTGAAGAAAACGAACAGTCATTTTCTGTCGAAGATCGTAAGGCAATCGAGTTGGTTACTCAATGCACCGTCTTAGAAAAGGGGCATTACATCAATTCCTTGCCATGAAAAGATCCAGCAAAGGTAACGGACAATATTTATATAGTTGCCATAAATCGGTTACTCAGTCTGAAATGGAGGATATGTAAGATGTATTCAATTCCCACCCTTCAAATTAAGTCACGCGAAGATATGGGCTATATCAGTCTAGAACAAACAAGAAGTCGGTCACTGTTTCTACGGTACTAATAATAAACAAATCAGTAATTATATACACAACAAACCTTAACGGTTTCAAGAGCACAATACACAATGTTTAACAGAAAGCAAGGAACCGCTATCAGAGCGGAATAACGTTAAAGCCAAAATTACGAACTAGCCGGATCAGACACGACCGTTCAGGTAAGCAGTCAGTAGAAGAATGAACCCAAGTAAGAGATAGACAAAACATAGGCACAAAGATAGAATTTAATTGGCTACTTAACCAATCAATAAATAAGATAAACTCAACAGAATAATACAAAGTAAGGCATGGGGCAGCAAAATAACAGTTCACAAAAATACTCTGATTGGGTCATGAGTTCAACTGTCTGACTAAAAGGATCGAAGTAAAAACACACATACACAGTTAATTAAACAAGGTGGGATAGACACGTTGGGCATGGATAATTGTGTTGCAACAACGCTAGGCTGATCCGGGACAGGTTGACTTGATTTAAGGATGGGAATTCAATTGATCTTACACCAGCCCCCAAAATCCGACTAGGATTTTATGAATCATGTTACACCGAATAACACTCGTGCCCGGCTCTCTTACAAATGACTTCTCTCTAGTAGGCATATCTTACGTATATCGCGCTTCACCTCGCCGTTTCTCGTTTTTATCGTAACGGTTCTGACAAATCCGTCCGCGGATTGCTCGCATCCCACAATAACTCCTAGCGGCCAACGGTCTCTTGTCGAAGATTCTGGCGCAATCATCACCACATCCCCCGGGGATAGATTTTTAGATTTCGTGATCCATTTCTGTCTAGTTTGAAGTAAGGGTAGATATTCTCGCTTCCATCTCCGCCAAAACGACGCTGCTAGATGCATAGCCTGCCTCCATCCGGAGTTGTATACCTGAACAGTATCTGGTGGAGTCTGCATCCGTATATTTCTGGACGGACTGAATGACAGTACTATATTACATACGTGATAAGTCCACTAGGTTCAGCACCTTCGTAGCAAACCGACTAGCCACCATACACCGTTACTCAGATCCCAAACAGTGGTACCACGTTCCAACCAGAGATAATACAGCCGACCTAGCATCGCGTGGCACGTTAAAACGTGAACAACTATAGCGTTGGTTGGAGGGTCCGAGGTTCCTATCGAAAGAAGATCATCAATGGCCGCATACAGAGCTATGCGGTATTCCTGAAACAATAGAGTTGAGGAAACAAACAGCTGCAGTACGAGGTCTGGTTCGACCAGACTGCATCACCAATCTGTTGAGACGATACTCTAAATGGACGCTCTTAGTGAAGTCTTTTGCATGGATCCTTAGATGGAAAACCTTCTTAGTTGAAAGGTTCAGAAAAACGGGAAAGGAATTAGCGGTAAGAGGATTATTGAAACTATCAGAGATGAGACGCGCAACTCTAGAAATCATACGATCTGTTCAGAGTGAAGACTTTTCGAACTTTGATGAAATAGGGACAGACAGGAACTGTAAGGGCGTTGATTCTCTGAGAAAGCTGTGTCCGATAGTAAAGGATGGAGTCTTATGTGTAGGAGGTCGTCTTTCGTACGCGGATATTTCCATGGCAAATAAGCACCCAGCAATCCTCCCTTCGAAACACATAGTTACCGAAATATTGATTCAGCAATATCATGTCGTAGAGAGGCACTGTGGAGTGCATCACGTTCTAGCGTCTTTGCGTCGCTCCTTTTGGATTGTTAAAGGTGCTTCCACTGTTAAACGAGTTATTGGGCAATTTGCCGAATGCAGGAGGAGGTCTACGTTAACTTGTGAGCAGCTCATGGCTCCTCTACCCATAGCGAGAGTGCAAGAAGGATGGTATCCCTTCCAGTTCGTCGGAGTAGACTGCTTTGGACCATTTTTGGTTAAGCGGGGTCGAGGAAAAGAAAAGCGATATGGCTGCTTATTTACGTGTCTTCAGATTCGTGCCATACATCTTGAGGTAGCACATTCCTTAACGACTGAGTCATTCATCATGTCGTTATTGCCATTTATAGCTAGACGTGGGAACCCTACAGATATCTTTAGTGATAATGGGACCAACTTTGTCAGCGCAAACAGAGAACTGAAGAAGCTGGTGAAGGGATGGAATCAGAAGAAGATACAGTGGCACTTCCAGCCTCCAAATGCGAGTCATAGGGGTGGAGTGTGGGAGCGGATGATTAGATCAGTGAGAGCTATTCTTCAAGCATTATGCAATGAGCAGAATTTAAATGATGAAACTTAATTGACGTTTATGGCAGAAGTAGAACACATATGGAATGATCGTCCGCTTGTACCATCAACATCGGATAGTAGAGATAATCTAGATCTCACGCCAAATCACCTAATATTGGTCTGTCGAAACATACGTATGGAGACTCCACCAGATACTGTTCAGGTATACAACTCCGGATGGAGGCAGGCTATGCATCTAGCAGCGTCGTTTTGGCGGAGATGGAAGCGAGAATATCTACCCTTACTTCAAACTAGACAGAAATGGATCACGAAATCTAAAAATCTATCCCCGGGGGATGTGGTGATGATTGCGCCAGAATCTTCGACAAGAGACCGTTGGCCGCTAGGAGTTATTGTGGGATGCGAGCAATCCGCGGACGGATTTGTCAGAACCGTTACGATAAAAACGAGAAACGGCGAGGTGAAGCGCGATATACGTAAGATATGCCTACTAGAGAGAAGTCATTTGTAAGAGAGCCGGGCACGAGTGTTATTCGGTGTAACATGATTCATAAAATCCTAGTCGGATTTTGGGGGCTGGTGTAAGATCAATTGAATTCCCATCCTTAAATCAAGTCAACCTGTCCCGGATCAGCCTAGCGTTGTTGCAACACAATTATCCATGCCCAACGTGTCTATCCCACCTTGTTTAATTAACTGTGTATGTGTGTTTTTACTTCGATCCTTTTAGTCAGACAGTTGAACTCATGACCCAATCAGAGTATTTTTGTGAACTGTTATTTTGCTGCCCCATGCCTTACTTTGTATTATTCTGTTGAGTTTATCTTATTTATTGATTGGTTAAGTAGCCAATTAAATTCTATCTTTGTGCCTATGTTTTGTCTATCTCTTACTTGGGTTCATTCTTCTACTGACTGCTTACCTGAACGGTCGTGTCTGATCCGGCTAGTTCGTAATTTTGGCTTTAACGTTATTCCGCTCTGATAGCGGTTCCTTGCTTTCTGTTAAACATTGTGTATTGTGCTCTTGAAACCGTTAAGGTTTGTTGTGTATATAATTACTGATTTGTTTATTATTAGTACCGTAGAAACAGTGACCGACTTCTTGTTTGTTCTAGACTGATATAGCCCATATCTTCGCGCGACCTAATTTCAAGCGATATTGCACTTTCAATAATATCTTTGTTTTGCAGTGTCACAGTAAACTGAAAACTAAACACACAATGAACATGTTTCTGTATTTCTGTCGAGCGGTAGTCATATAATGCTTCTTGCAAGTATTTCATGTATGCAAACATTCTGAGCATCCCTAGCCACAAACAAAATGCACGAAATATTACTGAGCAATAAAATACATAGTAGGAGATACACACTCTCAATCTATTTGTCGCCATGAAAATCCACTCAAATATTAAAAAAAATAGTGGAATTGTTTTTTAGAAGGTACGTTTGTGGGTTGTTGGATAGGTTTCATGTTTGATGACGGAATGATATCACTAAGAGTACCATTATAAACAACAGAGTAATAAGCTGCTGTTCCATTTCAGTCCAAGACTCTTTAGAATGCCGCATGTTTAGGCCACCGGGATCCGACTGCAGAGCCTTCAGTATGCGAAATGACCCTGAATGAATATTCATCAAACCATTCTTCAGGAAGCTGACGAACTTGCATCCTCATTGAAAATGAGATCGGTAGGCATTCATCAAGCCAGTTGTGCATCAGCAACATATCATTTTCACTTCATCGCGCTTTGTCTACTCGTCAACTGTGAGATCATCGGTTCCCCTGTGTAACACAGCTTTTTCGTCTGATCGATTACAACTCCCACATTGTCAAAATAAGGTGACTGAAGCATAAAATATGCACTGGAGTCCCAAATCACAATAGTTATTATTCAGTCATAGTACATTTGAGGAGAGCAGAGCATATGCCTACACTGTACTACATTACAGTTGAATTCCAGCATACAAGGAAGACGTTCATTTTGCGATACTAGCACTTAGCAATTAATTATTTAATACTGTATCAGCTTTCGATTTCATCATTCACATAATTCTCCTATCGTGGAACAGATAGTGGTGATACACAAATCAATACTTTCTCTATTGAACACTGACAATCATCACTCGACCAATTATTTTATTCATTATAACTCACTGTATGCACTGATTGTTTGACTACCAGACTGCCTAGCTCACTGACTACTGACTTATATTCACCGTGTCCCACAAATATCCATCAACATGTGAAGGATCACAAATATAAAATTCATGCATAGTCAGAGACACATTTGAGTCGAAAACAAGCATATCATTTCATCACCAAAGGAATAACAAAGGAACAAGTAAATTTTCATCATCACTTCGAATCATTCTAAGCTCTCTCCCTCTCGCTCTTCCACTCTATATATCGTTGCTCTCTCTATCTATCAATATCCCACAGTTTACTACCTGCGCAGTCTGATGATGATGAAAAGCCCGCACTCAACAACCACTTGACTACGAACATGCCTATTTATTAACAAATTCACATATGCCTGTAATCAACGACTTAGCAATCTTTTCATTCATTTACTAAATGATCATTATAATACTGACACAAATACACATACATGCACACATGAATGGATAGACAGAAGGAAAAACAGCCAGACAGACTCACGCATGAACTCACTGAGTAATTCCTTGTAAGATGAAAGATTTTCACGGAAATCATTCTGTCAAAATGTATTGAGATTTTGACTGAAACGGATGAGAGTAGTGTTTACCGATAGAAAATCCTCTCAATGCATTCATGTGCACACCATCTAGCTGTCGAATCCATATGTCGCTTTGTGCAGAAGGCAACATCTCTACAACTCAGCTGTGATATAATTGGCAAATCTATGGCTTTTTTTACATCATTCAGAATGTTGGTAATGGAATCTGCATTTTACCATCTTTTACTTAATTCGACTATATTTACGTACACAGAACATTCAGGGTATTCTCTGTTCGGCTTTAAACATCTGACAGATGTACATCACCTTTTCATACTCAATGCTAATTGAACACATTTAAAAAAATTAAGAATTTTAATACTGTGGAAACAAGAGCTCTCAAAACATAATGTTGACTTATTTACATGGTATATAAAATGAGGCTTTTAATTCCGTATTTATCAGACCGCGATATGATTTCATAACATGGATGACGAATTTGCCGCAATTGAATGACGCATAGTGACTTAGAATTTACATTCAATATATCTACTGTACACTGGGGTTAACGAAATAACCTATGGACAACCAACCCACTAATTATCAACCTCTGCGCGACTAGATCTTCACAAGTCACTTTTGAAAATGCGTTTAGCGATTCCCTTGAAAATATTTAGGTGAATGGGTTTCTTTGTAGTCTTTGGCAAATAATAACACTTCTCCTCATCTTCAGACAAAAGCATAATGCTCAAATTGTGCGCAAGTGGTAAGCCTTTTTGTTCTAATTAGCTACTTCATTCTCACATATCCCACTTCTACAAGAAAGACAGAAAAGGCCAACTGGAACAAGATCTTACGAAGGAAAATATTATATTTAATTAAACAAAAAAGAAATAAGAAAACAATGTATTTACTTCACCAATATTGTTTGAATTCCCTTGGAATTCAATTCACTTTCCTGCAGCTGAAAACGGATGAAACCAGAATCAAAGAACAAATGAGTTGAGAATAGATTCGTATCTTGTACAGTAAAAATTATTTACCCCGATTCTCATCTAACTAACAGTGACACTATTATTAAGGTAATACTTCCAGTGGAGATTGAAACACAGAATAAGTGTGTACATTAGCCGTTGATTTCAAGTTACCATTCTATTCACAGAAATCAGCTGTGCAAAGCACATTTGAATTTACGATGTTCTCAACAGTTGTTAAAATCCTGATATTGTGCATTCGCCAACTGTGATCGTGTGACCAGTGAGCCAGTAGGTGAGTCATGACGTGCTTTTAAACTGATGAGTAATCAAGAAATGCGAGTGAAGAGAATTTCAGTGTTACTTGCTTTTCAAGGATTCATCTAGCTGGTTTTAGGTAACGGGGAATTCCATCTTGATGTTCATATTCAATTATGCAGTTAATAAGTAATTTAAAATACCCTCAGGATCTAAGTAGGGACTTACTTCAATAATACTGATTGGCATCTTCTTTCATTTCAGCCAGAAGCCATTTTATTCCATCTTGTGGGGTTTGAACTAACCAATTCAAAATCATTTCAGTATTTCAACTTACACTTTAAAAATGCAATCCTCTTCATTTCCAATAGTTTTATTTTGTCACGCAGTTCATCTGAAACAGTGAATAGATTTTCAATGATGTGTCAGAAGCCTTTTTAATGTTGTGCTGCAACAGTATGAAATAAAGCTGAAATCTCATTATGATTGATCACGTCATGTAGTTTCAAAGTAACTGTTATTCTGAGCTTAACAACATGTGTGATATATTTTCATGGCTTTACTGCAAGATGCATTGTTGAGGTCTCTGCTTAATGAACGATAAAATTGACTCATTTGTGCACAAATATTTCAGACTTTATTGTCAGCAACTGTCCAACAATTTGCAGATTCTGATATTAGTGTGACAAGTAATATTACTAATTTTATCACTGAAATAGCCTTATTTAGTACAAGCAAATGCGACGTAGCCATACAGGCTACTTCTCTCTTACGAAAATGAAATTCACTGTGAAATGCGGTTGTCACTACAACTATGTGATCGACTTAGATGACTATGTAAAATTACCTGTGGCGATGTTGAAATCAGTACGAGCCTTCCAATACGCTTCCGTAATTTCAATATCATGCAATGAGTCTGAAAGAAATAATGACTCTTACCAATCTCATAGTCGTATACATTCTTGACGATATTGAAGGAACATGCTTTATACAAATACATTCAGTGTAAAATGAAATATGTTTAAGTAGTGCGCGCACTGAGTAAGTTCCTACTTTAACTTATCGTCTGATTGGTCTGTCGTCTTTACCGTCGCATGATCATCAAACTAGAAATCTACAAGAACGAGTCACTGTTATTTCAAAATGTCATGTTATATTCTGTTGATATTTGTTCATCCTCTATTTGATGTTTGCTTGTTGACAATCCAATTTTTCACTATTTCCAGCTCCGAGCTAGTCACCTTTATTCAGTTATGATAATCCTATTCTTTAGTAAATGTGGAGTTCTAAAGTTTCTTCTTGTAGAAATGTCATGACTTTCAATCAAAGTTGAATCGCATGAAGCTTAATGATGAATACCTTTTTACTTTATGATATTTTAGGTCAGATTAAAACGGATTGCTCACCATTTGTGGATTTTCCCCTCCCTACACCTCTCAAATAAGCTAGGTAATAATAAAACAAACACATGGTACGATTATGAGCCATAAATTGTCCTAGAAACGTCATCCAGTTATGAATACTGTGACAATATACATTATATTCACTAAAATAATCTAATATCGAATTTTATTTTACCACAGTGTGAACTTTTCCACTTCTTCAGTCAAAGTCATCTCCAGTATAATTATTATTATCATGTTGAGAAGAATCATGTGAAGACTAAAACCGACTGCCTCTTCGCTTTATACTGGAAAGCATACAGAAGAGTAGACCGAGAGTCAGCGGTCTACTCTTCTGTATGCTTTCCAGTATAAAGCGAAGAGGCAGTCGGTTTAAGTTTCACATGATTCATACAGTTTAGTGGAAATTACCAAATAGTTGTGGAAAATTATGTTCGTCTGGCATCCGTGTGTTGACGGTCAGTTGAACACGTCTAATTTTCATATATCATCATCACCATGTTCATCCAACGATGAATCATTAGAGTCCGGTTCATGGTTTTATTTCATCTTAAAGTACACTGATCATGTTGATGAATTTATGCACTCACTTGACGTTTTTCTGTATGCATTAGATGTATTGACTGCTGCCATTTCCAGTACTTTAAGGTGAGCTAAGAAAACAAGAATTGTTGATTGATAATTAAACCATTGATTAAAAAACGTGAATGTTATATTCACCATCATACCGAACACAATATATTGACGATCCGAAAACGTTTCATAATAATTTGATTATTTCTCAACACGTTCCTTCTCACCACTCAGTGAATATATTAATTTTCGAAAGCACACTACACTCCTCACGAAAGTAGTGCTGAATCTTCGGTGGTAAAACTGGCCTCTCTAATAATTCCAGAAAGTTATTGTCCTGGTGATGAAATGGATAACTAATATAACTTTGTTATTATGTGCATTACTGATGATTAATTGGAGCATTTAACGAAAAACTATTAACACAATGACGAATTTATTTCCATGCTAACAGTTCATTATTCGTGAACGAAGTGTACAATAAAAATTTATAAAATCCTTTTACCTTTGGATATATTCACTGCTTTCTTTGCCTTTTTGAAATCCTTCTTTTTCATTCCAATTTGGACTATAATTTCACAGTATCGAAAAGCATGAAATGTTTCATTGTGTATTTTTCAATGTGAAGTGATCATATTTACTCAATGGCTTCTGACTGCCACAATACATGGTTATCCTATTGATAATATCCAACTTACCGGAGGATATTTTGAGTACTTACTGACAACAGTAAAGCAAATGCCTTCACTAGGTGTAAACTGAATTTATACTGCATCTGTGCCCATTCTCATTGTTGACTTGACTTTGTCCATTTTGGAACAATAATCGTTTGCACAGAATATTAAACTTTTGTACAATAATTTGTGAAATCATTGAATGAATAAACGTGTCAATGGTTTCGCATGGTACAAGTTGTATTTATAAGGACATTATGCATTTTTAGGTATGTTTGCATGTTAAGGACTGAAGCTGCATGTGCTATTGAGAAGATTTCTAAGTAGAATAGGGATTTGAAGTCAGAGAGAGCAAATAATTCAGTGTTGTGAAGAAACATGGGAGACGCGAAAGGAACACAAAGAAACACAATATGAAGGAGAGAAATAGCATAACATGGAAGATCTGTGCAAATGGTGAAATGGAGATAAGATACATTTATATTTGGCAATAAAGATATAACAAATTTCAAATAAATGTTGCTCTATCAAGTCTTTCGTCTTCTACTGTAACACTAATGCATCACTGTGTAAACATATTTCTATCCATTATTTCTGGGTAAACCGTAGTATGTAAGGCATTGATGTTCACACATAGATTTCGCACTGTATAATAATTAAACCACTTTGTTCTTACTGGCGAGAAAATGTGAAAGCTAGTGTTCGTTTTCAGAGATTTCATTACGTATTACGTAAAAAGATGATCTTTCAATGAACACAGTCCTGATCGGAATTCACCTATGTGGAGTTCGATTTTGTGAAGGAGGTGTGTCGGTACTGAATATGCTGATGCAAAATGAATTAGAGCAGACAAAGTGTTTGCGTGCTTGGTTGCAGCCTACGCAGCTGTTCAAACAACTCGAGAATTCAATCAGACGATCAACTAGCTGCTGTATCTGACTATCGTAAAAGACAGTCAGACATGGTTTGTTACGAATAAGTATCATCACATTTCAGTGGAATTGTCAATATCGATATTACTGACATAAGAGAAACTGCTATTCACAAAATGAAGAGAGATATTTTAGCACAGCTTGGAATTTACGAAGGATGAATAACAAAGTGTAAGAAGACCAACCTCTGTATTTTCTCAAATTTTCTGATGTCTCCACCCAAAATTTACCTGGAATTGATACATCACACTGTCAATCAAATTCCAGCTATCCAGTGAATCCAACATTATCATATTCAATTTATTTAAAGATGGATTCAGCCAACTTCAAATCAAATGACATCATCACAGTTAAACAGCTTACTAAGTATAAAGCTTTAATAGTAAATGGTATCGGACCATAGAGTAAGTGTACTCTCACTCATGTACCAATGGGAAGCAGTAGATGTTCGAGTTATTCTAATGGCAAAATATGAAGAAGTGAAAAGACGTATTGTGTTTGTCTACTATCGCTAATTCTATGAATTACTCTGTGCACAGATATTCTCATCATTCTGGATCACGTGTGAATACCATTGCTGATGCTAAAATCGTAGAAATTCTAGATCGTGAACGTAATTCAGTAAAGGGAAGCAATTACATGTGCAGGAAACTCCTACACAATACCGTTTTATACTGCAACGACACCAATTCATGCAGGATTTAATTTCAGACTGTCATTAAGTGATATATCACGTTTTCTTTCTCGCTTAGTCTGAATTCACACTCATGAGTGTGATGTTCAACAAGAAATATTGCCGTTCAGATGTGTTGTGGCGAATCTTGTGTAAGAATGAGAAGTTTACTGTGGCTTTACGCACTTCACCTAACTACAGTAAAAATATCAAATGGATTGCTGCCTTTCTAAATAATGGAGTCATAAAAATATTACTTTCTGCAACATCGAGATTTTTTCGATTTTCCCATTTCTTTGAAATATGCGTTTTCATGAGACTATATAATTGCTGATAACCTGGAGAAATAATTAAAGATTCACAAGGTATATTTACTAAGGTGTGTAGGATGTGGACCACGTGATTATTATTGGAGTTTTAGAATGTTCCACCAACATGGTGACTGCGGTAATGTATCCAGATGTCTTAGTATGACTCAGTCATCCAACAGATTTCATCAGAATATCAAGTATAAATCACTGAATTCACGTAAACCGTGCATAACGCCTTGTGAATGTGGTCAGTTTTCTGTGAAAGAGTAGGAAGCGAGATGATTACATTTATACAATCAATGAAAATTATCATCAGTTAAAATGATAATGTCATCAATAAGTAGACAAATAACTTGAAGATCTTCTGAATATCACTCAAATGTGATCTGTCCTAACAGTGAATCTTAGTAGCAAATCAATATAAGAACAAAGACTACAGAAGTAGGGAGTGTCTCAGCAGTGATCAGATTTATCCTCACGGAATTTTTCTAAAGAATGTTTTGGTAGACAAGTGTGATTGATATGGTTGAAAAGCAAGTAAGACTGTAGATTGGAAAGATTACTTGACACAAAACACCAATTCAAAATGTTGTGTACATTTTCCACAGAACTTGTCATCCAGCCAGTGGATTTTAGATTGAATAGTATTACAGCTTTTAGTTAGAAAAAACCAGTCATACCAAGAACTTTGTACGAAAAAGCATAGTCTCCTTCCAACGCCTTCCTGTATTCATCTAAAGAGGAAGGAAGCATTGTTAGGTACACATTTAGTTCCTCAAATAGCTTAAAATCTGCTGTGTGTTATTGTGCACTGTGACAGTACGAACGAGTTAATAAAGTTCATTTATAAACATATGACATTTCGAACAGTCTTAAATCGTCGAAATTATCTGAAACTCATTCTTAAATATAATATTTAAGCGTATCTCTCGCAACAGATATCATGGTAAATGTTGCCTCTGAGATACGTTTGGGTTAAAGGGAGACAAATCATGCGCCGTTATGATTGCAAAATTGTGAATTATCACCAAAAAAGGCTATAATAACAGTCTACTGGTTACCTCATCCTCATGGAATTTTGGAAGACAACAACCAGTGACGACCATGACGTTACTTGTTTGCTTTATCAACACTGCCTAGTACGGCATACCCCGATGCACCTTATTCGGCAGGCATATGATTATGCAACATGATAAACATCTCACAATGGAATGTTTATTGAATCGCTTGAAGTTTAGACAACGCCGACTAATATCAACTACGGTATTTCTGTGTAACTGTTCTGTACTGAACCATTCAAAACATCGTTTTGTGTGATCATCTCACTGTTTCACCTAAGAAGGACGAGGACGAATAACAGTATCAATTTTGTAATGTAACTCAATAACTGTGGATTTATTCACGTATTCAACATTTGATGAAAGTAAGATAGAAATACACAATGAAAGTTCCCAAGTCATATAACTGAACTTGAGAAATATATGGATTTCACATTATATTCGGAATGTTATCAATGATGCATGCTGTTTCATTGCATCATGTATGTATTGAACAAGCTAATGTTGAAGAGGACATTGTAGAGACAGTGCATGATGAAGAAAACATTCCTGCTACTGAATACGGCATCACTAGTGATTGAATTGACGAGAAATTTGACAATGCTTCATTAAATAGATTAGATTGCATTCGTGTAGCCTAGCGATAATCGCTTCACTTGTTAGCTTTGCCAAATAAAAATGAATATGAACATATTCGGTGACATCTGTCACACGAAATGATTTCAAGCTTACGTTCATCACACAAACTGTAACAAGGTGGCTTTGTCTTACGTTGCCAAGTGATTTTGTCACATGCATTCTGTTCACTATTTCAGTATCAAATAACTTACCAAAAGAAAAATTCACCAGCTTATTATCTACTGCATCGATTGCTATAAAGATGAAGATAATTTTGGAATATGATTTTCGTGTACTTGGAAGCATGATAAGAAGGACACAGTAAGAAAACGTAAAATACGTACTGATGACTTGTCAGATATGAGAAGTACAATAAAGCAAAGCGGATAACAGAACCTGTTTGTTTTTATACTAAGTACATGGCAACTTGTTTGAGTCATTTAAACTTGACAGGTGAGTCAACATCATTCATTCTGCAAACGGCCCAGTATATTCATATTTTTAATCGGAAATTATTATTTAATACCACGCGAATTGAAAGGATGTGTACTGAAGTACTTTGCAAAAAGTGCAAATGAAATTCATTCCTCCACTATTCGTTGGTAGAATATTCTGTGGAGATCACTCTCCGAAGTATCAGTTAAGATGACAGGACTTACATTCAAGAAATTCCTTCGCCCATTTACTTCTATATAAGTGTTCAAGTCTCAGGATTTCTGTTTGGAGTGAAAAAATCAAAATTGGTGCATATCGTCATGTTGGTTGAAATAGGTTAATTGCTGAAAAAATGTTGACTAGCGAAATGATGCTGTGCATATATTTCGTATTCTCCACTTGCTATTTATCTTTATAATTCTACATTCTCTTCTGCTCAAGTTAACAAAACTTTTTTAGGTGTTCACTGATTTCGCATTTTGTAGAGATTTGAGAACAACACTTAACCACTTAAATAATCAAGCCACTTAACCAGCTTGTTAATATTCTGGTTGACAGGGACATGGATTCATGTGAAAAATGGCCAAAATCCATTTTATCTAACTCACACCACCCTCTTCATTTAAAACTCTTCCCCTGCATGTCATCAGGCAAAAGCAGAAGCCTATATAGATAATTATATGCTCGCACTAGCAATTACAAAAACTCAACCATACCCTACTTAGTTCGTGTTCTGTGTGATAAAGAAAGCATTAGGTCATATCATTTAAAGGTACAACGTTTTCTTTCATTCTTTTCCTTTTCTCTCTCTCTTTTTTCTGTTATGTGCTGCTTTGTTCCTTACTTCCGCTTACGCCAGTAAATATGATAGCACCTACTTTTCTAACACCATCGAACACTGTTCAACTTTGTCTTTGCTACCGACATGGCACTACGTTTTTGCCATAATGAACTGAGATTTCCTTAATCTATGTAGAATGTTATTTATTGTTGATGTACTAACTGGATGCAATACTGTAGTAAAAATGCTGAGAATTCCATTCTGTATCACAAGTACTGTTTTGCAATAAAGCAAATTGTTATTATTATTTACTGGTTATAGGTTTTTGTGAAAGGATTGGTTATTTGCATGTTACGCGCCCTGTGAGTAACCTTGAACAGTCAGCAGCACACTTTAGTCTATCTAGTTTATTACTGCCTTATCTAGGCATAAGCAGCTTCAAACAGATGAAATGTTGTGCCTATATTCAGTCCTTCAAAACCATTTATTGACGAAAATCTTTCGTGTTCAAGTATCAGGTAATTGAGGATGATAAAATAATTACCTGTTAAGTCACTGTAATTTTCGTGGAATATGCTATTCACGGAAAGCCTCTCTACTGTTGAAGTTACTGAACAAGTAGGTTTAGAAGGAAGTTTCAGGAGTTTAGTAAAGTAGGGAATTTCCATCTTGAAATTAATAATATCAAATATCGTTCTATTCATGCATCTAATACTTAGTTTACTCATTCACCAGTGATTTGTCTTAACTTTCGTGTTCAACACAAGGCATAAAACTGTGTTTATTTTCACAAGTGGGTTTACTTCGACTGTACTGTGCATGACTTCCTAATATTTTCCGAGTACAATGACTTCGAATGGAGCAATAACAACAGCATTGCAGAATAAATTGATACCATCATTTATTTAGCTGGCTATTATTAAGCTTCATGTAGCTCAAAGCCAGCAAAATAAACGATTGTGTTATTTTTGTCTACAAAAACTGTTGTTCTTGCTTTATTCAAATTAACTAAAGTAAATAAATGTGCAATGATTTCCTTTCGCAGACGAAGGTAACACTTCAGTGTAACACTTTCCTTCAACGAAGACAATCTAAATTGTTTGCTGGTTTTGACACTCTATTCAAATTAGGGTTCATTCACGTACAGATAAACAACAAACACACTTAAAACAAGCCAGATCCCAGTTCCGTGATTCTACAAGCGACGCAGAACAAGTGGGAAGGGAGGAATTCTACACACAACTGCAATTATTATTGTAATGGAAGCAAACAAGGAGAGGAGCCGACCCTTCGTAGGTCAAGGGCTTGTCGGTGAAATACATGCGGACGGTGGACCCTCCACATACTTTCGTGCCTTCACTCAGTTGTTGACTAAATGTGTCACTATGGCATGCACAAAGTGATGAGGGAAACTGAAATGTTGGTTAGACGGATATGATGATTTTTCGAACTATTAAAAAATATTGACTTAAGCCTCTGCTGTGCGTCGGTGGTATAGCCGTTAGAATGCTCATCAACTATGCATATGGTTCAAGGTTCAATCCCCGGCTGGCGCACTCCCCTACGTCGCTAAGCCAGTATTAAAACTGATAAAGAGGGAAGGTTAGGCATGAGGCTAGCGACCCCATCCTGTAAGAATAAACACTGCTACAGAAACTTCCTCTAGCTTGAAGCCCTATGTTCCACTGGGAACGTGAAGGAATAAAAAATAAGCCTCTGCAAGTACTAAGCGAGAATCCTACTTCTGCCCTATCAAACCGAAATATTAGCTTGTGTCGTCCTGGAGAGACTGGATGACGCTTTGAATGAAAAACTGTTCTGTTGGCAAGCTGCATTCTGGAAAACGAATTCATGTAAGAATCAAATCGTAAAGCTACGCTCTATCATCATAAAGAGCACAGGATAATAATTAAATATCCTCCTCAACTTCATTGAATTTGAAATGACCTTCGACAGAATTGGAAACTAAGGAGCGAAGTGCCGCAAACAGCTACGTGAATATGGCGAATGTCAAGTGATTCATAACGTAAAGCTCAGTAAGGTTGATCGCAGATGATACTCCTGGTTGTGGTCAACTGGATCACGTAACAGATAGTGAATAGCGAGAGGATGGTCATACGTTGTTGCAACAAGCAGACTCAAGAAGGTTTAAACTTCGCCGATGGTTTATGTCCATTGTCACACAATTTCGAAGATCTGCAGGAGAAGACGAACACATTACTGCAGAAGCAGTCAGATAAGACACATCTTTATGTGAACGTAGAGAAAATGGAGGCGATGAGCACAACTTACGAACCAACAGGAACGGCAGAAATGTGAAAGAAGTCAATTCTTATACTTATTCAGGTGGCACAGTTTTCACTACACGTGTCAGCAAGAGTGAGGATGTCTCAGTCAGCTGTGGTCATAAAAAGGAAAAACAAAATATCATCACTTTCTAATCAAAAGGCGAGTTTATTCCACCCAGTATAAGGAACGAGATCTGGGTCTGCAACGCTGACGTCAAACCAATGCTTCTAAATTATTCAGAGGCTTATCGTGTTGACAAAAGCATTTACAATAAGCAGTTGAAAACTTTTGTCAACACCTGACTTTAATGCCGTAATATTGAGGAAAAGGAGGCCCGAAAACAACAGCAACAGGAAAGTCTTGAGACAAACCAATCATGAATCTACTGCCCAACAAATATGTCAGTTGAAATAGAGGTGGATGACACATGCCTTGAGGAGGCTGTTGACTGTCTTCGCATACCAGCCTGTTCACTGAAACGTCAATGAGATGTGATATACTGAGCGGCAGTTGGACAGTGACATGATGGAGACTAAGCTGGCGAAAAATACAGGTTAATTTGGCACTTGTGGAGTCAGCTACAAATGACTGAATTGATTAGAATAGTAAGGAGATATGCAGTTGAGGTTCTATTTTGCACTCGGAACTCAGTAGAGTAACAATACTCATAAATAATAAGAAAAAGAAGCTGAGAGTAGCTAAGACAGCAGCAGACAATACTAAACCCTTGATCCCTTCCTCAGCCGAAAGAGCTCTTACTAGTATTCAATTTATACAGAGAATCTCACACTTCACGCACAAGTGAGTTCATGATTTTCAGGAATGTTCTTCAAAACACCAGACAGCGATGACAGTTAGTGCAGTAGTTGAGGAATGAAGGTGAGTGGGTCCCTGTTGATGCAAAATGTTTCGTGTCACACCCTAGACGGATTTTACTTCATCCATTCGAATCAATCAGCGTTGTTGTCATCATGCATAGACCAAGAGTCACATTCCATCTTCGTCACATGATGACAAACTAACGAGATACTCAGTCATCTTCAAAGCGACCACAGCTGTGAATCTTTGATTCATAAGAATAAGTGATGCCTACAAAATTTATGAAATATAACATAATCCACTGATTGAAAAAATACCTGACCATATATTCCTGGCTGGTATTCATATGCAGCCATGTAGAAATCATGATAAAACTACTCACCTGGTTTTATTGTCTCTTCCACTTTCTCGGGATCTGCGTATGTCTGGAGTTCAATCATGCGAACTGAAACAGTCACACAAGTGGAAATAAGTTTGAGGTAGGCGGATTATTAAATGCTTGACTAAAAGTTCTGATAGACTAAGTGTTGACCTCTAGGCAACGTGAAATTAGCCATTCTGTCTTTGTGTAACTAATTATTCATGAACTGTGGCTGGCCTCATCTCAGCCTCTAATGTACAAATGCATAAAAAATTTTCTTCTAGAGATTATTAGGTTTCCTGAATTAGATGAAGCACTACTGCTCACGCTGAAGCACCAGTTTTCCGCTCTACCTAACAATGATGATTTGCAAGTTACTACAATTAGGTGACATAACGTAAATCTGCTGATATGGGAAATAAACCTCCCCAAATTATTACGGAGATGGACAGTTGTAAAAGAGATTTTTAAAATCTAAACAGTATTGTCAGTGGTTGAATTTGTTAACTAGCCGTCTACAAATCAAGGCAAGCGATATGAGTAGTAGAAGGAAGTGAAGACCGATAATTACAGAACAGTCTAAAGTAAACGGACAACTATAAAATAATTTTCGGTGAAATGAGCACATACATTTATCATTCACAACTTGACAGTATGAAACTGCGTATGCGTCTAGTGATGATTTCAATACATCTGAAATAGAAAGAAATATTTCCTTCGAGCTATTTAATTATCTCTTCAAAATCTACCAAGTAAAACATTCAAAACAAAGTCAAATTCTCATGTATGATGAATTACAATGGGAGTAAGTGCTTCTAGCTGAAGACTTACAAGAAAACTCTCCCTAATCAAAGGTTACATTCATCTCAAAATGTATTCAACTGCTTAGGAGTAAAACCGCTTTTGATTACTAAATTTTTTCAAACGATCCGTACACCTACGAAAATAACTATAGTGTTATTGATTCTTCAACAATGCAACGATGTTGTCCTAAGTTTCAATGAAATTCTCTCCTTGAATGAATTACTTTCAATAGTCAGTAACGGTAGAAATGTATGCTTTGGTTCGACGGAAATCGAAGCTTCACATTTGCAATGGACAATCAGTTGAATACATTAGAATGTCTTTACAAGGATTATTGACACAAGTGCAAAAAAATCTACGACCGGTAACTATTTTAGATTGAGGCCTATAACTACCGAAAATAGAGGGTGGAGTATGCGTCACAAAATGTTGTCACGTGTAACTAGGAATGAAGACTCAACAACATATAGAAAAAAATCATGCTAGAAAGTGGACAGCGGGTTGGAAATGCGAGAAGCAGCAGTGAAACTAACATTCCACTGCAACTTTTAGAATCAAAAATACATTTTAAAGCATAAAAGAGATATTACGCAAAACCGCCTACAACAGACATTAATAGTCTGTCAGTAAAAAGCCTATTGCATGAAAGAGAAGATCACTGTAACAAACTGTAGCAAACTCTTACAGTAATTGATAAACTTGTAAGCATCATCTAAAAATAAAATGGTAGACGATGGCTCAAATGAGATTCAAGTAATTTCTGCTACGAAAAGCTCCAATCACAAACATGTGAAATTTGCACTGGCTGTGAAAATCAGTTATTAAAACATGAAAATGCACATGGTTCAACGTAAATTATGACCATCAAATGTGGTGACTCGCATGAGTCGCTGACCTGCCTGAAATTCCACAGAATGCACTTAACTTTCTCTAATTCTTATTGTCTCAAATAATCACTTATGCCCTGGATTCGCAAAATGCTCTCACCTATATTTTTAGATGACTTTCTAACAACCGATGGGTCGTTTGCGGAAACCGAGGAAAATACATCTCAAGGAATTAATCTATTATTTCGATGTAATGGCGTTGCGTGAGATGCTACTAAAGGACCGATATTTACTTGAGCAAACTAAAATCCACACTCAGTCTCGTCATCTGATGCATCTCCATGCGTACAATCATCACATAAATCATCAGACAACAAAACATCCTTCTTCGAAGAATTCTCAGCTGATATGGAAATACTAAATTTCAAATTGTTAATTGAATCGCTCATTCTCAATGAAAAAAACTAGGCGTATATACCTTTAAAACGACATTAACCTGTTGAATGACGATAACTAACCACAAACAACTATTCAGATCATGTGAACTATTTATATTTATGAGGCTGCCGCGCGGCTCATTCAGTAATTGACTTGGAATCTCCTCACTCAGGTGTTCGTACTTCCGTCAATCCGTTTATATAGTCCTACTATCAACCAACGCTTTCGCGGACATTCGGACCAGAACTAGGCACCTGTTCATATGGTTAATGATTCTCTTTTTTCTATTCAGAACTAAATATATACTGAAATTAAACTTTAAACAGTTGCAGTGATGGGTAATTAACTATTGTAAATAAACAAAATAATAAAACTACGAAAAGCAAAAGGATAATATTTTGACAAGTTATAAAATGGGGTTAATAATCAACTTACATTCATTAAATGCATTGTTATTAGATAATAGGAGTAAAAGACAACATAATGCATTTAGTAATAAATATCGCATGATTCAAAATCTCCCATCAGGGTATGTTGTCTACTGAAAAATAATTTTACAACTAAATCTCTCAAATATAGCCTTTTTATAATTAAACATAGTTATACACATTATGTATGTATATGGTGTTCATATGTGTATTTCATTTTTGTGTTCACCTAACTAAAGATATCGCTTTACTTGACCATACGTAGCATATAAAATCAGTCAGTAGAACATTGGTTACAGAAAAAACAGTATATTGATTTGTGGTCACTGTTGCTGTCCATGGTCACCATTCATGTGAAAGCACATCAACCAATCTCATAAATAGACTGATATCTATTTCAAATTAAGTAGATTTTTCACGAATTATTTTGTATGGAGTAATTTGATTTTCTTCCAGTTTCACCATGGATAGAAACCAATTAGAGGACCACTGATAAACACCAGGGAATATTGAACAACTCTTTCCTTTCTCCAGTCTGTGACTGACTGGTAGCACTTGCATATTTGAGTTCGGATCCAGGATCTTCCAGTTACAGAACAAGCTCGTAGACCATTAGGTCATGAGGACCTGACTCAATGGACACTTTATGAATTCTAAATTCTAACAGTTCTTGATTTCAGAGCGATCCCCGATGGATACGCACAAATGATGTTAGTTATTACCGCACCTCTGACTGACATCAATCTGTTGTGAAACATAAAACTAATCAAATCATTCCAAACTGACTTGCAAATTATTCTGATTACCACTAGTGAGTAGTTGCAGAACTAATTCACCTAGCATGAGATCTAGTGATAACTTGTTACTGGTGGGGTGTAACAACTAGAGAGTGAGGACTAATTCTCGTTGTGGATGACACTTTCTGCTTCCAGTCAAGCTAAAATCACTGATTGTTACGGTCTGACCGATTGATTTTGGTCTCAATGGCCGAGCACTCCACTTGCTCTTCTTGCAATCAGAAGAACCCGTACTTTAATTCCGGTAGTTAACTTATTCCAATGAGCCCGAAGATAGAAACAGTTGTTCTGTACTCCAAGGTGTTTTCAGTGCTCCTCTGACTGTTATCAGTTCATCATCAAACTTGAAACTTGTGAAGTTTTGTTTTGTTATATACACACGACTATCATTCCACTAAAAAAGTGAGATACATTAGGGCTGAAAAGTAAAATACAGGTCTATTGAAACGTTAAAGTTCAATGGCGATTTGATTTCAAAAATATATGAATGTGTATGTGTTCATTTTTCTTTGATTCGTGGGACGTTTTATCTAAGCCATAACTCCTCTGTTACTTAAAGGTAAGTTAGGACGATTGACTCATAGTGTATATGGTGAAATGACCATTAGATATTACTGAATCAGAAACATTTCAAAAAACTCTCTCACAGTTAGCTTGAAAGCAACCATCCAAATAAGCAATTAGAGAATTTCACATATTGCTTACATTTAACTATAATGTCTGATAACTTAGTAAATGAGCAATTTATTACAATTTCAATTAGTAGAATGACGAAAGATATTCAGAAGCGAGTGTATTAGTTCGAAGAGAATGTTCTTTATCTTAACATGGTTTCGGGTGTAACATATATGGCTATCTTTGAGCATATTTCTTCAGATAGACTAGACGTTTACAAAATAATTCATTGTTATTTGGTGACTAATTGCATGAGGGATTTTCTTAACACCAATCCTAATCTAGGAGAGTCTGCTAATCGAGTCCAAATAGTTTTTTTGTGATTCTCTAACTAACGTGAATAAGTGATAAAATCTAACTTTAGATTCAGTATAATACAAAAGGGTTTTGTTACATTTAGGAATTTCAACAAAAAAAGCGAGGAGAGGTGATGAATTGGAATTGTGTAAGCTAATGACACAAGATACTTTGCACAATGTAACTAGACACACACTTTTCCTGGGAACATTTGAAGAAGATAATAAGGCGTTGGGAAGTGGAAAAAATTAATAAACTACTATTCCCTGTAATCGCCAGTGGAATATAGGGATTCAGCAGCACATTTCAACTTCCTCGTATTATCTGCGATAATATATGTCTGACCTCAAGTTCGCATATTGTCGCTTATCTCCCATTCGTATGATCATCTCCACGTCAACCACAGGCACATGGTCAACTGGCAGTCTCACTTAATTTTATTTGCATAAGCTAATAAATTCAATGAGCTGGTGAGAAGAAATAATGATTACTGAAATGCTACTTTTAATCAAAATTTCAGCTACACATTTGCTGTCATTATGTAATGAAATGGATTCACATTATCACATATGTACATATCAATTTTCAGTTCTGGATATCTAATAAATAGCTGGGATGCCGTTTGGCAGACAGGCAAATGTACTGCGATTAACACATTGCTGGACAATAATTCTTATTCGATTTCTGCTTTCCTGATTTCCCTGTTGATATATACATGTTTGATCTCAAGAGTAAAGTGATCGGTAAATAGATGAAGTGAAATGTGGGTACTAATCACGCTAAATTGATAATTCTGGCAATGAAAAAAATTATGTTAAAACACAAAAGATCAATTTGAGATTTCCGTTTACTTGCATCATGCTGCCCAACGGTGACGAAACCACTCAACTTGTCAAAAATGCCATCAAAAATGAAAGCAGAACTGTTACCACTACTTCTTTGAATCTTCTTTATAAGCTGCACAAGGAGAAAGTTAACTAGCCTTCCACAATTGTGAAGTTCAGCAAAATACTGTCGTCTTATTCAAACTGTTTGCAGCACACGAAAAAGACACTTTCAGGCTGTAGTGCAATCTGGTGGCAAATAAAACTGAGCATTTTCAATGTGTGAATGCAATGTTTTTATATTTTTCATGAATTGACACCTTCACCAGATTTAACGTGAGGTTACACTGAAATTCGGTTCACACATACCTACTGTTTTATGTAGTTATGTAGGCAATCAGCTGCAGAACCTGGATCTAAGTTTCGCAACTCTTGGCTGTGGTTGGCATCGCATTTCAGCAACATTAAAAGGACTAACGCATCTTCAGAGTCTCACATTCACTTGTAGGAAAGTTGTACAATATGTTGTTCTTCATTCGCCTTCTCTTTAGTGAGCACATGTGGCTTATGCTGTCCTGTACACCCTCACAGCTTTGGAATAACGTTGTCGCATCCAACTGTGTCTGTCAATTCACACACATTTGTTGTCACACGTAATTAAGAGGACTTGTAGATTCCATATTGGATAAGTTTATTTCAAATATCATACAGTGGTGCAGCTATACCAGCTGGATGACGTTTCGAGCATAAATTATTGCTCAGAATCATATCGGCTGTAGTCACATGGTTTCACAACTTCTCTTATATGTATTTCCTATCTTTCTATATCTCCAGCTTCCCTTTGTCGTTAGTTGACACATTCCATATTTCCAGCATAGGCATTGTGGTATTCCGATCACACATGTATGGTGTTGAGTCGTTCAACAAAGCTTCAGTGATTAACCTTTCCCTCTTTCTCAACCAAACTAAATTAACTATTAATAGCGCATTACAGTGTGATATTTAAAATAAACTTATCTAATATGGAAGAACACACTGCCACAGTGACCAAATACTACACTTCTATTAAGAAATCATAAATGCGTGGGAGAATAGGCCAACAGAACACAGTCTTGAGTGGCTGGTAGGTGAAGTAAATTCACCTTGTTCAGCTGGTCTTCGAAACAGATATGCAGCACCATCTCTGACTAAGCATATCACGGAGACTGGTCATAAATTTGTTTCCAGTAATGTTTCTAAGACCATCTATCAAACAAGATTGATCATTCACTTAAATCCATTGAAACCAGAATCGTGCGTTTGAGTATAGGTGTAATTCTGTTAGACGGTGCAGATTTCTTCGCGTAGGTCTCAGACGGTCCTTACGCAAAGACTTGTACAATTTTCGAGGATATATTTTGAACTGAAGATATAAGTTAAAAAGGTTGCTTTTAGCACAGCGTTTAGCAATCGAACACCACAACTTCATCAAATCATTTACTGCCTAGAAGGCGGTATTTTGCGACAGCACATACGACAAATGTTATCCATCCAAGATAACCATTTGCTACTTTGATTGTCTGCGAAAGCAAATCAAAAGCGGAAAACTTATGAGTAAAAGTAAACTCATGTAATCGAGATCTTAACATTTACAACAAAGCACTTGAGATATAATACCAATCTGATATAAGAAGACTGTTCTAAATTTGAGGTGGCACTAGAGCGGTATATTAAATAAAGACTCTGAAGGATCTTCCATCTTTGAATGCAAATCAAAATGTGTTCATCACTGAACCTTCTAGAGAAATAAGAGGTGGTTAAACTATCCCAATGGAATCAAAAGTACGTGCATACACCAATATTCCATTGAAGACTTGATGAAGACCTCAAGAGAACCTACTGTGCCACAGACCTCGTGTTCCTCGATATGAATGAGTGGATGGTGCTGCAATCTAAGAACTGATGATTGCCAATCCTCGACACTACATGTTGTATGTACCATTTTGTTCGCATTTGCTGTGACAAACGCGGTGGTCGTGTGAAAATGCGATTGATCACTCGAACGATGAATCCCTTTGCCAAACTAGTTGAATATAGCTGAAGTCAAGGTAATAAAATGTTTTGTAAGAAAATATCTTGCAGACTAGGGACATGACATATACTTTGTCGAGTCACTATTATCAGGCGAAAAATTACCAGGAAGACGTTCCCTTTTAAAATCAGAGTCCTTAACTCAATCGCTGTTCACAGGAAGAAACAGCAATCATTTTGAAGACAGCATGCTTTACTTATCGACCTTTATTATTGCCATCTACATGGTTATTACATTATTCTTTCTCTCATGATTAGTAGTATTCCTATTTCTATAAAAACTATCTTTTATCGGAAGCATTAACTTAAGTAGATTTAGCTTTGTAACTATTGCCATTATTATTAATATTAATCAATTTGCAATGCTCCATATATGTTCACGTTTTTTCTCTAACAAATCATTGTCCATTCAAGTGATGCAATCGATCCGTAATGCATTATTTGTTTAATTTTAATATACAGAAGACCAGTAGCCAGCCAAGAGTCCCTTTTCCGCGAATTCCTTTTCGTAGCTGTAGAGTTGTTTTGTATGTGTGCGTACATTAAATCTTTTGGTGTGGTTGTGTTCTCTGAGCTGGATGGTTTGGTTGCGAAGCTTTCATTGCTCTACTGAGCAACATCTTCAGCGCATACTTCGATGTGAAGTGAGCTTTTAGAATTCTCTATGAGTTTATTAGTCATCTCTTCTAGTAACCTTGAACGTGATTGGTTGTTTTCGTGTGACATTTCATCCCCTAGTTTGCTTGTCTCGGTGCTGGCTGCTTCTTTGGTCTGAATGTCGATAGTCATTCCTTCTGCTAACCTTGAACGTGATTGGTTGTTTTTGTGTGACTTCTCACTTTCTAGTTCACTTGTTTTGGTGTTGACTGTTTTCTTGACCTGAAGTTTGACTTTGTTTTTGTGTGAATTTCTTCGTATGGATTGGTATATTTTGCCAATCTCTATGTGTCTATTGATTGCTGATTCATTTGAATACCAGGCCTCTAAGAATTCTCTGGTATTTTTGCAGTTCCCTTTGTCTAAGATTTGAACATTGTCCCAGTCGAATTGGTGCCCGTGGTTGTCTGCATGTAGTGATATGAGGGAGTGTATGTCGTGTCTTTTGACGGCTAGTTTGTGTTCGTGAATGCGAAGACGAAGAGGGCGTCCACTTTGACCAATGTAATGTTTGTCGCAGTCGTTGCAATTTATCTTGTAGATGACGTTAGTTTTGTCTTCTTTTGCCGTTGAGTCCTTTGGCTTACATAGAACTGAGTGTAGTGACTTTGTTGGTTTATGAGCGACATCGATTCCAAAAGGTTTGAATAGTCTTGCAGTGATTTCGGAGATATCTTTTATATATGGTAGGATGACTTTCTTTGTGTTTTCGCTGGTGGCCTTTGATTTGGTTGGTTGAGCTGGGGGTAGATGTCTTTTGATGAAGTTTCGTGGGTATCCATTCCTTTGGAAGACGTCCATAAGATGATTTTCTTCAATTTTCCTCAAGGCGGGAGTGCTGCAATGAGTCCTGGCTCTCTTGAACAATGTACGTATGCAGCTAATTTTGTGTGATGTTGGGTTGTTACTGTTGTAATTGAGTATTTGATCCGTGTGCGTTGGTTTTCTGTATACTTGGGTTTCTAATTTTCCTGTAGTTGTTCGTTTGATTAAGACGTCTAAGAATGGGATTTTGTTTTCATATTCTTCTTCTCTTGTGAATTTGATGTCGTTGAAGGTGTTGTTTATTATGCTGTGGGTATTGTCTAAGTTTTCTCTTTTGATTATCACGAATGTATCATCTATGTAGCGTATCCAAATTTTCGGTTTGATCTTTGGCAGAATTATGTTTTCCAGTCTTTGCATGACGGCTTCTGCAATCAATCCTGATATGGGTGATCCCATAGGTGTCCCGAGAGATTGATAACTGAAGCTTTGTTTATCGAATCAACTACAAATGCATGTAATAAGAATGATTCATCACTTGTCCTCGACATCTGGAAAATTCTACTACCCATACGACAAACAGGAGAAGACAAAGAAAACTATAAAACTCAAGTTTCAAAGTCGTGTGATCACAATTGATATGATTATGAACAATAAATTTTGTTCGAAACGTCATCCAGTAAATAATACTGTTTCACTGTGTGATATACCTAATAAACAAACTAATATGAGAATGATACTTTATTTTATTTTGATGTCTCCGGACAATAGGATGCATTCCACTTTGCATAAAATACTATTAAGTCGCTAGCTGATTTTAATTGACTTGATATAATTATGCGCGATAATGTGTTCTCGAAACGTCATCAGTTAATATTACTGCACGACACTGTATGATTTGTTTGAATTAATCTTTCCATATGGTGGAGATGTCTTGTTGAACTTGTGTTGCATTTTGAACACAATGGATCATTCATAATAGGTGTAATATAAGTTGTGAGAAGATATGTTCGAATAAATACAAGTAAAAATTCAATTATTATTATCAGGTGCAATGTGGCTAAGTTTATAAAATATAGATTTCTAGTATTTGATATGCACATGGTTTATGTGAATTCGATGTGTTGATAACTCATTAAGGCTAATATATACGCAGGGGAATCATTAATATTCATTATTATTTCACACACTAGCATAATTATTGATTTAAATTACTGAATTCCCAAGGTCGTTAATATTTTTAAAATGGGACATTGATTTTTCTAATTGTATAAATACGGAGTTGTTGTTTAATATTTTCGACTGTTGTTTGAGACAGTAAAAGCTCTCATATCAACGTCCAGTCTTCTCTTTTATTTGTCTTGCGTGCCCGGCGGTATTATTGTTGTTGTTGTTGACGTGCGATTAGGACAGATTAGCCAGCGCATTAGTTAGATTCGCTCGTAGTCTACAAGGTCCTCATATTCACATACATAACAAAGGCATAGTCATTACAACTGGTTTTACAAGGAATATATAATTGAACATTCATTTCTATCATATCAGCGTCGTTGATTACTCATAGTTTTAAGTCAATCATTTCACAACTTGAACACTCAAACCTGGATGAATAGTACAATAATCATGATGGGGAATTATTTCTCAGTAATTTTACAACAACCTGCAAGTGTCACTGTTTACAGGATTTCATCATGAGCTGTAATCAATCAATCAATTCCTTACAAAAAGGTACTTGGAACGTAAAGCAGTTTCTTAGCTCAGTATATTCTTCAGCGTACGTTGACATCCCTTTTTATCAAATATCTTTTTGGACCACCTGCATGAAATCTAGAGAATTCGAATTGCTGCCCACCTTACACTGACTTTTGATAAATCCATCTCTGTGTATTTCCATATTTCCATATATTCCATTAAGCTCTGATCGACAACTTCAAATAAATGAAAATAGCTCGTATTTTATATGCTGTAGTAATATGCACATGCCTGAGTAAATATGCCGGGTGGCTGGCAATCACGGATTCCATGATATCACGATCAATCTTAAATGTGAGAAATACAAATATCTACAGGATATATTCTCTGTACGAATTTTCGATAAATAAGTTTTTCACAATGAATTATCTCACAATATTTCAGAAGTGCTTTGAAATTGAATTTTCATATATATATATCAGTGCTCTTTTGACATGATTTTGAAGTGTGAATTTGATAAATTGAGAGACTGTCACGTTGACGAGAATCGACATGAAACAAATAAAGCCCTTGTCACTCTGTATATCAAGGTTATTCAGAGTGTAGGATAAACTGTCGAACTGTGTCTCTGTGTCACTTCTGTAGATAAATTTTCTTGGCGAATGGAAGTTTAAACCAAAAGTAATTAGCCAGGCTTTATATCTGATTACATTTGCAGTACGTTCTGAGATTTCAGCCAATTTTGCGCAGGTTTATGACAGAATATGAACACGTCTCATGCTTTAGCTTCTGAATTAAGATGGTTATTTATCATGCAAACTTTTCCCCATCTTGCTTTGAAAAATTGCAACAACATTACTTAAAAGCCAAATAGTGTCCTATGTCTCAAGCACAACTCTAATATCAAATTATGAAATAATGAGAAGACGACGCACTCAAGGTGATTCCGTACAACCATAGGATATCAACCTGAAAAGATAAATAGAGATATCATGGATGTCATTCATAACTGTTTATAAACTATGAAAAGCAAAGGCTTAAGTAGTTTCCCTATAGTCGTAATGGGGTTAATTTACTTAAGGAAACGTTAAGATATTTGTTGCGAACCGGAATAAAAGGGGTATTACAGTAGCAATATTGAAAACGGACATGGCACTGGTGGATCTGTTGATTTCAGTTGAACTGGACTCGCATATAAATTATCTTTCACTGTGAGAATATAAATCGAGAAATCTCTTATGACAATTTCACTAAATTATTCATGTCCTGATCCTTGTAATTGTGTCTTGTGTACATCGTTAACGGGCGATTAGAATTATTTTACACAAAACACGTAATGCTCATAACTCACGAAATCATTTTTCAAAGACGCATACAAACAGTTTTGTGAGAAATAACGAAGTAGTTACTCATTCACCCTGAATTTTTTACTGTTATTTTATTAATTATAAATTCCATCTTGTCTTATTATGTGAATCAATGATTTGCACAGTCTCTCCTCCATGTGATCAAACTTTAAGCGTGAACATGACTTTATTTGAAGGATTATTGTTCGACTCGGTACTACTGTTTTCCCTCATACTTACTTCTAACCGTATTCATCAATTGTGTAAACCACTGAAATATGCGTGAAGCTATCGAAAATATCAAGCAGAGTTATAGAGAGAAAAAAAACAAGAGACCAAACAAAGTTATTTTGTTTCTATGCTCTTTATAATTTTTATTTTCACCCGGAAACCTTCGTGTCAACTCGAAGTGTTATCAATTTTGATTTCCCCTTGTTACTGCATTCGAATAGAGAAAAATGCAGTGGTAAAGATTTTGAGGATAAAATCACCGTAGAGACATTTTTACCTGAGCTTCATCTTTTTCTTTCTCCAAACAATGAATGTCAAAACTAAGTTATCAGAGATGATACAACAACACAACTTGAAATCAGATGTCTTCATCCATCAAATTGTGGCCTACTGAGTATTGCAAATTCATGAAGAATATCTTGGTTGTTGAACACACAAATCATCGGCTTTAATTAGTACACCGTGCAATGTAAAATTTTTCAGTAGTGAATGTTATGTGCAGTTTCACTAATAATTTACCTCCCTGCTGTATTTATGAATTGTTTTTTCGGGATATCACCGTTAAGTGACTTTGAATAATCACTTTCCTTTTTTCTAATTCTAACTCCTGCTAGGCGAGATTAGATTCAACCATCTCTCACCTATTTATGTCGACTGAAGCATATGCATTTGTAAATACCAAGGTCAGTGTTAAAATTATTCCCTTAGATCCCTCTGAGTGGAGGACAACTCTTCGATGAGCTTGATATGGATTTGGGGCACTGCCCTACTCAGTGTTGAACCAGTATCCAAATGACATCGCGGTCAACTCTGTGCAAAGCCTTTCAAAATCAATCATGTTTTACTTTTGTGCAGCTTGCCTAAATTACTGAGCTACTTGAATCGCTTACACGAAAATGCCTTAAATCACTTGAAGGTGGCGTGTTTTAATCGTCCAGTGATAGCATGTATACTAAACATGTACCTGCGCGCTGATTTAACCGGATGCCAGGTGAACGCTGCTCAACTCTTCAACGAAATGAAGATATATCTCCAATTATTGCTTTTCATGAAAATCCTGTATGAAGAGAAAGGTGTTTAGGAACAAACTGAATACGATGAAAATGTTTCTCATATATTTTCCATAGTGTCTGACATGAAGCTTCATTGTTATTATTATTACTAATATGATTAGTGAATTCACATAGAAAGTTGGCTGTCAATTTATTAATACTCCGTGAAAATCACGATTATTGCTTTTCTTATCTAATATTGCTTCTTTTCATACTGATCTACTGACTACATTGTTTGGGGGGGGGTGGAAATGGCACAATGATTAATTCACATGCAATGTGAGGCGTATAATCCGGAAACACAGGATGTATCTAAAAGACGGTACTATATTATATGTAATATATATAAAAATAATAAACAAACCTAATGAAATAAAGTACACAAACGTGAAATTCTGAGGTGTCTGTGTTTAAATACCATCAAAAAGCATAGTTAGTTTGCTTCAATAAGTAAAAACAGCGGAGAGGTGTGACAACAAGGAAACTTCACACAGAGAAATGGTAAAAGTTTAAGTCAAGGAAGCAATCTTTTCGAATGCGAATAGTCTGGAAGGTGTGAAAACACACAAGAACAACCAATGATGACGTTCACGGTCACCAGGAGAGATGACTAACAAACACATGGAGAAACCTAAAAGCTCACCTCAAATTGAAGAATGCGCTGGAGATGTTGCCTAGTAAGCAAAATTAACTACACAGCTCAGAGAACACAACCATATCAAAATCATCGACTTGAGCTACAAATCTTCTCCGTCATATTTATACGGATAAAAATGTTCAACGGTAAAGGGTACACGAATAAAGCATATACAGCAAATAATGTTCTACTCTAGGGAGATAATTATAACATCTATTAGATTATTAATATGTCGAGAGAGATAACCTGCTATTATGAGTAAATTCATTGCTAAGAATTAACAAAATTAACTTCCATTACTTACTGAAGATTAATAGTATAGATTGTAGCACAAAGGAAAGAATGACAAGAAGGAAATCGGTAGAAAATTAACAATCTGGGTAAACGGTGATTGTAATATTCTCAAATACATGCTCGAGAATACCACTAACGGTAAATGAGCATTCTGATGAATAATACGCAGTAATGAAATCAAATAATAAAACAACATTTTTGACTTGATGACATTCCGGAGGAGACTTTCATTTTTTCCGAAACATCCTACTGATTTTACTCAATGATCCCTGTTGAATAGCTGGCTGGAATTCGAACAATCACCGTCATTCAAACTTGAATCAATAATTAGTAAGGCAATAAAGATGCGCTTGCCTTTGCTAAAGCCACCCTTATCTAGGTATGGAAAGGAAACAGTTGTCAGCTTAGTTCTGAATCGATGACATAGTTCTATTTTAATTTCATAATTTTCATTCCCGTCCCTCTTCTCTTGACGGAGTTATTTTTGGTATTATAATTATTGTTATCATTATTTTTTTCTGGCAAACTGATAGTTTTCTTATGATATGTGTAAATCGTGGCACTTAGTCGTATACTGTTCATTGTGAGGTTTGCTCAAACACTCTAGAGAGCTAAAATCCTAATATTTCACTCTATATAGCTTACAAGAGTTAAACTTATTCGTTTGTATTTTACGAAGTCACCTTGTTTATAATTGCATTAATTCCACACAAATCTCCAGTTTATATGTTAATATGCACTTTGGTGAATATTATTCACTTAGTGGTTTCGTTTACAAAACGTATACGTCGTACATTTGTTCAAATTGTCACACTGTTGAAGTATTTCTTTGTAATTAACCTTAAAAATCAAACTTGTATAACTAGAAATATTTATAAAAAGGTTATTCGGTTGATGGGTCCTTCAACCGAAATTGTCGAGTTCATTAAAAACTGCCGTTTTTATAGTTGCTTCTTTTAAATTTGCTGTGTAAAACAAAAGTTTTTAACTAGAACTAAAAAAGGAACATATTTTCCCTGACATCTCAATTATATTTTCTTCGGAGAAATATTTGAGTGTGGAGTCTCCTTTCAATCTCTAATGTACTTCATAATTGTAGTAGACTGGATTCTTCTTCAGGGTATGTGAAATGAAGAAGAGTGTCCTCGTTCATATGATGATACATGTTAGAGCATAATTTTGACAGCTGAACTAAATCAAAGACTAGTTAGCAACAATGGGGAGATTGTTATTAAATAAACTTTTTCACTTACCCCGGCAGTACTGATTGAAATATAATGAGCACGTTGAATGATGTCAAAGAAGTGGTGCTGCCCGAAAAGTATTTCCAACATCCTTGATAGAATTTCACAAACAGCTACATTAGCCGACAGTATATTCAGTATCAGCTTGCTGATTTTACAGAGTATAAACACAGAGCTATGACAGGAAGCCGTTTTAGAACCTCTCAACTATAAATATTTATGTGGACATTCTTTGAAGGAATTTGCGACTGACTTCAGTTTAACAAGTTGAATCATGATGAGACATGTCTTAGCGTGACATGTAGAAGATGATGTGAAAAGACAGCTTGTCGACAGTCGTGGACCAAGATGTGCCACTGATATCCTATATTCGATGAAGAATCACTGTTACCAGTTATAAAGTATCTTTTCTTCGTTATTAGGATGTTAAGCTCAGTAATGAATATGTTACATGCGAAATTGATTTTATCAAGTATTATTGAGTATTTAGTGCTAATTACTTGCAAACATCTGAGGTGAGCGGAAAATCACACCTGCCGAACTATCGAAAACGAAGTCATTCGATCAGATGAACTAAAAATAAAATTCATCAAGATGAAGCGACGTTTCTTAACTCATGTATGCAGATTCGAACTATGACAGAAGTAAGTAGCAATGGAGTTGTGAGTTTTGGATACGCGTTTGTATGAATATATACTTAAGGTGTGGTATAACTGACGGTTCTCCTTAAATATATAAATAAGTATATATACACGTATATGTACATAAATGTTTGTATTTATATGTACATATATGTTGGTTAAGTGAAGGGAAGACTGATAGAAATATTTGAAATTGACCATTTGTTCAAGGTGTTAGCTAAACAGCATACTACCTAATCGACTGATGATTCCTGAAATAAGAGGGATATTACTTGCACTGTCGTGTTCATTCCTCTTAATTATTTTTATTATTGCAAGAACTTCGGGGGTAAATCATTGCTAAAAATATTCACGAGCATACAAATAGCGAATGCCATAGCGGAAAACTAGTTTCTCTTGAGTCCCAGACTTTGATTTCATCTATGACGGAGGAATACGCAACATGAAGGTTCAATAATTTTCTGTCGTGAGCACTGATTCTCTTCAATGGCATTGGCAGTCAGTTGTACAGTATCGCAAGTCAGAAGTTTTATTTTATTGATCTTGTCGTCTGAATGTTCTAACAGCCAAAGACAACAAACACAAAAATCAATATCATTTGAGTTGGTAGCATTATTGATTGGTGTGTTTGAATTTTTTCAGATGAATTAGTGTTAAGGTCAAAGTGAAACAACTTCAATATTATTGAATAAACATTTTAATTTAAGATTCACATGTGGAACTTTGGAGCAAAACTTGAAGTACGAGGTGGATGCATTTTCAATTAAGTGTAAATCTCGTGTGCGTCTCGCGTAACTTTTAGTTATGTATGCTATTTCAACCACATGGAAGTAATTCTTTTCTTAAGAGCTGTTCTCATTAGCATTATCCTGCTGTTTACCAGAATCTATCCACAAGATGTTCTTTAGATGAGCGCAACAAGATACTCCACCCATTTATTATATATCTGCATATCAATCCACGTTTAATGCCGATGAATGAAAGTACTTGGAAATCGGCGTCTTAGATAACTTACATATGTCTTGTAGAATATCCTCACTTTACAAGAGCATTATTTTCTCTCACAATATCCCCTTCACTTAGGTGCGAAATTCTGGAGTAGTATTACTGTCTTGAATAAAGAACTAACTGAAAGGAAGCTTTCTTAGTATGGGCAAGCTGAAGCAACATTGTCGCTACAGCTTGTTATAGAAAATCAAAACAAATGATTCAGCGAAGAGTCTCTTTTCAACAAATTTATCATCAAGCTGTACAATCGTATATATATGGTTTTCTTTTTTAAGAAGTTATATCTTGTGAGGGAATTGAAACATAGGTGTGAATGCATAAAATAATAATAATATGAAATGCAATTAAAACTAAAATGTTTGTGATTATAATCGTAGTTAAATGTCAAGTGGCAAAGCAAATTAATGTCATATATAGAATAATTCATGGTATGGATAGAACTTGAAAAAAGTGTGCAATTATAAGATTAGTAGACAAATCGAAAGAATAAAAACGTTACGTAATATTGTGTGAAATTTAATAGCATAGAATTTAATGTTGCATAAAGGAATTGATTTAGAATGACAAGTGGAACAAGTGAAATAATACCGGGGACAATTAAAAGTGAGAGTAGTAATAGTAACAATTGACTTAATAAGGAAGAGTATACAAATTAAATAGACAAAAATGAGAAAATGAAGAACTGGTAGAGCTAAAATATGATTGGGGATTACCATACTTTAGCATAGAGGGATTAAGACCATGAAAGTTGGAGGGGTTGAACGAACTTTTTCTGTACACAGAGATCTGGCTTTTCTGTTTCGATAGCCAAAGCTTCAGCAATACAGATGAGTCGGGTACGTAGGTATTTGGGTAGATTACTCCTTGCCTTGTAGATGACTTTGAAGGCGGAGGCTATAGAGATAGGGTGATCATTATCGACCAGATGTTCAATGATCGCGCTTCTTATTGTTCCACTACCACCTTTTCGTAACCATGCAGGATAGTGTTCTTGCACCCTCTCGGAAAAAACTCGTGTCAAACGACCGATATACCTAGCTCCACACGAGCAGGTGAATTGATAAACACACATAGAGTTGGTCGACAGCTTGTTATGTTTACGCCTCTTGTTATCAAATGAGTGCATTGCTCGCTTTGATTGGTCAATAAACAGTAAGCAGTGCGATGCATTTAGTCTTTTCTTTTGCGGCAGACTGAATTCTATCTGTAAGGTTTGCAATGTGGCCACCAATCCAGGTAGCTCACCATGACTGCATCACTAGCTGACGCGCATACGAATCTCAAAAGAGACATGACTTTATTCAAGTTTGCAGATACACCTTGCTGACGAGTACCGACTAGCATAAAACCCTGGTCCAAGGCTTCCTACCAACTGACTCCAACCACCCAATATCACTGTGTGCATTACTTATTCAATATTATAATTATTAAAATTATTCGCTCAATAATACTTTGACATTCTCAGAAAACAGGCAACTTAAATCTTATCAACGAGAAATCAGACAGTGCAATCTATTGAACCATCAGAATTCGAGATGATGTGAGTTTAAATCAGAGGCTTTGGAGTTATATATCAAAAATATCGTTTCGCCTGAAATAAACGGTGAATTTGTTATTCTTCAGATCGGTGTCTAAATTATAATGTAACCGCAACACCTTGTAGAAATCATTTGCATGTGAGTTTCACATTTTGCTACATTTGATGCGAAAACACCACTAATGCGATCTGACCAAAAATTCATTGTTGTTGAGCAGTTACTACAAATTCACAGAATGATTTTAATGATTCATAACTAAAATGAATCGGGGAACCAAAATTTAGTTGCAAACTAGTTTTCACATGAACCGAACACAAGCTGAAGGGGCTGTTGAGTGACATCGCGAACCACCCGATTGGAACGCAAAAGGGGATCAGTGATTTAGGCTCTCCTAAGTGAGATGAATTAGAGTGTATGAGGATAGACAGCGGTGGAGCCATCTGAAACTGACTGCATATAAACATTTTAAATAGTGATGTGCGATTTAATGTCTACGCTCACTTCTGGACAAGAAAAAAATAATTATAGTTGTTTAACCATTGAAAATCCTAATTCACTGATGGATTGGCAAATCATATTGATATAGGTAGATTTCTAGAGTATTATTCTCACACCATATTGAGGAAAACGTCACTTGCCCTCGTATTAAGAAACATTTGTAGGCAATTTATAACTCATAAACAGCACATATTGATTTTCTCAGATGTTACATCATAATACGGACCTATAAACTGAAAACCAAGACTTTGCCTCCCAATGTATGAATGAAATATAAATCGAAAATAAACTCACATCCATCTATCTATCTGTGTGGTAGACCAATTCGATGAACTAAAACTGAGAGTAATAAATACGCGTATGGTGTGAACTAATGTAATTACTGGAGATACATTACGTTCAGTACTTCATACAGAGATTATTTGTAGTTTTATCACGTGGTAGATCACGTAGAACATGCAAATATTACGTACTGCATATTTACACATACATCGAAAAATACGTTTTGACCGTAAACATGAATCCATGACTTCATATTTTAATTTAAGAGAACGTTTTCCGGTCTTCAGTTTAACATTCTTCTTCATATTCAGAAGAAACTGAAAAATCGCATGCATATTCCTAGGAATAATGGTAAGTTATCCAGAATGTGGAAATAATAAGATAACGCTGTTAATTTCTTAAAGTTTTGTGTTTATTGCAGAATTTATTAAAATAATAAAAATATTTGGTTTAGAAAAAATATGTTTGAGTGAATGATTTTGAAAGAAAATGTTCCATTTCCGTTCGAAAATGATTCGTGGTAGACTAGATTTGGAGATTTGGGAGAGTAAATCAAAGACATAAATAACCTGACAGTGATTACCTTAAGAACAAGTGCCAAGAAGTTCCTTGACCTAACTTACAAAATGAAAAATGAATTCAATCGAAATGTTTGTGACAAAAACACTTTGCCTTACAAAAAGCATTTCGAATGGCCTTCACATTGTCTCCCTGTATAATGCGGATGAGATTGTCAGGAAACTTCAATGTCAAGAAACGCTGAACAAAATAATCAAGAAACCTATTGCTCAACAAATAGGCTGAAGAAAATGTAGATGGATCAAACACATGGTGCAAAGACCAGTAGATGACAACACGCACCATCTCCCCGAGTGAAATACTCCAAGTAAATGACCATTTGCTTATACGAGGGTGACACTGGGGAGAGCGCCTGCATGCAGTCGTGGGGTAAGCTAAAGATGGACGTAATAAAAGCACAAAATGAAGGTGTACTTTTGAAGCGCTTTGTTCTATTCGAAATGCAAAGGAATGATCATAATATATCATTGAGGGTAAACATCCAATCATTAAAATGAGCGAAGGAGACAATTGAAAGTCATCAAGCCAGTCATTGTGCTTCATTATCCTACATAAAGATTAGACAAATTGTTGCAGAAGTAAGTACTTCCTCAATGTTCAAGTTAATTGGATCTTTCAATTCCCTTTTGATTTTTGATATAAAGACTGATTGAAGAAGTCAGATGACTACAACAAAGTGAAGCAACATCATCAGAATTTCAATTTCCGACAGATGAGAGGTGAAATCATTGACGTGACAATAGAATTTATGCATTGATGATAAGTATAACTGTGTCACATTGTAAATTTACTTTACAAAATCACAGGTGTGCAACAATGATTTCTGATCATGTCTTGATAACAATTTATGGCTCATAATCTCACCATGGCAGTCATATTGTTTACAAATGGTGTTTATATTATTTTATCGTTTGTTGATCTCCGAATTATTTGGTAGTAGTAAATGTTTTATTGGTGATGCGTGATTTTTATTGCAAGACTGAGGAAACATTCCAATAAACAGACATTCAGTGGCTGACCTTCTAAATGATATTTCTTCGGTTCTCATTCATTGAGGAATGTACCAGAATTGCATAAGTATGAACAGTATACTTGGTTCATTTATAATTGATATGAAACCATTGTGATTAACTTCATGCAATTAAAATTATATATTTTATTTTATTGCCTGAAGTGCTTGTGAGTTGAAATGCATAATCATCGCAGCATCACAACTTCGTGTGATAGATAGTCATTTTCAATGGGATAACTATCTGCAGAATGAACACTGTGATTTTTGCCTGTCTGTATATAATTAAGATCGTGCAAAATTTTAGGGGACAAATTTCCGCGATTACATTCAACTTCCTGTTTGTTCGCCAGCTGACAAGAGTGAATAAATCCATAGAGTCGATGTCATACCATTTGGTGAATTGGAAAACTCTGATAGATATCATTTAAACTTGCTCCTCGTAATACATCCCATTCTGGTGTCTCAAAATTACTTCATCCATACGACTTTCACGAGTCGGCCTGTATGATGTGAACAGTCAACACAGTTCCCAGTATTGCATGGTGGTCAGAACTCTCCGACAATGCTTATGGTGCAATGTTCAATCATTGATCGACGCACACCTGATATGAACGGTCGACCTGCTAAATTTGGGCTATCCATATCACATGCTGAAAATTCCATACTTGTACCAAAAATACTGTGTGGTATCAAGCTTTAATCAAAATATAAAAAAATAAAATAAAAAATACAGAACAATTTATTATTTCTTTCATTTCATTCTTTTCGATAGCCTGCTCTTCATCAGGTTCTTCAGGTATATATACACAATTGTGAATGAATCAGTCTTATTAACAATATCAATGCTTGCATAACATTGAATGAATAATATCAGTAGATTACAGTTCAGGAGCATCAACTTCACCATACACTGAATGTCAGGGGAATTATGAAAATTAATGATACAAATTCATGAATTTACAGTATCGACTGTAGGCAAAGGCAGTAGTAATAATAGCACCGATTGTTCAAGTAGACTCGCGATAGCCTTTGAAGTATGCAGTAGCTGAATGTTTTCGGCAATTAACTCGGTACTCGGTAGACGATAGAGAAGGATTCGTCACTTCTGGCTTTGTTGAGGATTTGAACCAGGCGATCTAATATCGAAGTGTCGATACTTTTTACTTCAATTTTCTTAGCCATACTGCGAGATGTTCCTAGACCAACGGCCAATATAACTCGCTCCAAAAACGCAGTTGAATTGGTAGATACAATTGGAAGTGGCTAGTCTAGGTACTTCATCTTCCCATCGAGGAATCACATCGCGTGTGTAGAAAAAATGACGAGTAGTTTACTAGCATTTAAATTGTGTGAAAAGTAACCAGTAACAGTTAGTAATTATCTCACTAGGTGCGTCACCATTCGAGTGCAGTCGTATACATGTAGGCCACATATTTCCATATGGAGAATAGTCCTGTTCCAATTTCTTCGTCATGAGTTTCTCCATAAATATTTGGTGGTTTGGATGTATTCATAGAATATTTGACTTGCGTTTCATGTGACGAAACGAGAGACATGTTAGACATGAAGCTGCTGATTTTCTGCGAACACTTAAAACAAATAAACGCCACTTGAGATGCGTCCTATCAATAATTTATTCTTGTCAGTATCAGTGTTAATATTCGATTTGTTTTCACATCGCTGATAATATCAACATCGTAGTAATGATACTTATTTCTGATATGCTATGTAACGGGGAAACGGGATGGAGCATTTTAGAACATGCTGTCAACTCCATAATATTTCGAATAAATCGGCTATCGTTATTATTATTATCAATAATATTGGTTGGAAAGGACTGTAGCGATAATGATGAAACCGAGATTCGCTCTTACATCTCGATGCTCAGCCTAGAACACACATGTCAATAATAAGAAGTACAAATATATTTTGATTTTTCTAATTGTTATTCTGATCCTTACTGAGATTGCTTGGACACGGTATGTTACTCAATATGGGATTAGTTTGGAAAGCGTTGTTCATTTAACTCGGCGGCTACCAGGTAAACACAACAGCCATGTTATGTCTGATTTACTCTAGGTGCTAGATAGTAGAGTCCTCGTCCACCTAATCACAATTGTTCACTTCCAAAACTGGTAGAATGAATGATCCACGTGTGTTACATCATGAATCAGTGTGCTGGCTGAATATTGATAAAAGGAGATTGTGCAGGCGCATTATTGTAAACAGAACGAGGAAATATCTGTGTTATTTCACGCACACCAAATAATGATTTACAATGCTCAGTACAAGTGTGCCAGTTGAATAGAGATTAGTAAAGATTATGAACACCCTACAAATGAGGTGATTTTGGCAACGCGTAATTGTTTACAGAATGAAGAAATATCTGTGATATTTGAGGTCAACATCGCGCGATATATGTCTCATGTATAATTAAAACTCTTTCTGATTATTTGTACTTCAGAAATAATTTAATTATAGCAATGATGAAAATGAAAGCTCTGTGGTAAACTGTATTTTTGTAGAAATATCCATTTTCAGCATGATCAGTTGAAAGATCCAAGAGAAGCGATAGGACCTCAATTAGTGTGTAGAATCTATTGATGAGATCAGTGAAAATTGGAGCTCAGTTGAATGAATCAAAGTTTCTACCCTCTCATACTGATCCACATCACTTGTCGCACATGAGATTGCTTAACTCAGTCAAAAGTGAAGCGCCTTGTATATTGTCACATCAGTTATTTGCAATCACATTTCAACATACATCGTGAAGCACATATTACACTCCGATTGACAGGATCTCTGTGAACATCATTCCTTTGAAACTGCTCACCAGATGGCATTTCAAATAGAACTACATCAGGTCGTCTTATGGGTGTCATTAATGTGAAGCTGAAGTCAATTTTGAGTGACTCATGAATAATCGCCACTCAGGAGCCAATGAAAGGAAAATACGACGTTTAGCGAAGAGTCTATTTCCGATGAATTCATTCACTTAGATGTGCCTTCTAAATTATATTTGGATTTAATTTTGTTTGTATGTATTTAGTATTAACGGTTGAGTAGTCAACATTAATTTGGAATATAGTTGCTGTTCTTGCTACCAAATGTTAGATTGTCTTGATGTTCCAATTGATCACTATTATTCAAGAATTGGAGATGCTCATATTGAATAGGAATAATTTCGTTGGCAAAGTCATCTCTGCATGTCGTGTATCTTTCTTAATTTATAAACTTTGGTTTACTAGTGAAATCACTGAGTGGTTGGCGAATTAGTCAGGAAGGAGATATCAAATGTCAAGTTGACTCATAGATATGCAGAAATAGGGTTGTTGCTGAATATGGTAACCAATTCTTCATATCATAATGTTGAGTCACCCGACGTGGCATGCACGACAGAACTGATGTCACTGGAGGCTACAGTGTCTCCTATACAGAAATATAATTCACGAGTCATCGTCTTATGTTTCAGGCTCTTCCATTTGATGCCCGTCTGTGGATAGTCCCACAAGAGCTGTATGATAGGAGAAACACTACACATGGTGTCAAACTGGTCGACGGCTTCATCAGTGAATTTGCTAAATATTGTGATAATGTTATGTGCAGAGGAAGAAAGATGATATGCGTAATGCTTCCGATGCCGAAAATTGCTGTCATTTTTTAAAACCTCACTTGAATCGCTGAATACTAATCATTCAACACTTGGCTGAGTTTCCGAAGCAACTAATTTGTTTGTGATATACAGGATAGAGAAATTCCGTCTTATTTGTAAAATATATTCTACTTGCAATTTATTTTGAAATCTCGACGAATACAGGTTAGAATCAACAATTTCCTTCAAACCCTATTCCGGTGTTTCCTGCACTAGCTATTCAGAAACTCACTCAAGGATAGTGTGATTTCTCACCTGCACTTTTATCAACCTTCGCGTTTTAAATCGAAAGTAGGCAATTTCTTAATCCCTTATATTCTCTACAGGCTATTGGATTTGTAATGGATGCATAAGGCTACAGTGCGATGGAGTAGTTGTTCAGAAGTTCTCTCGTGAACACTCTAGTTGCGACAATTATACTTATTCTGATATTTCAACTAACTTTGTAGCTGTAATCCTCACTCCTTCTGGATGACCCATCATTGTTCTTACACTCGCATATCATGTGTTCTCTTCATGCCTATTATTTGTCTTTCTCCTTGTTAGCTCTCTAATCTCAATGCTTCTATTTGTGGTTGTACGATACATTGATAATCTATCATTTTACTTTGTGACTTAGATTGAGAGAATCGTGGGTATTCTGAGCATGAACTGTGGTCGTAAGTTATTGGTGTGAAATTTGATAAGATAGAATTTAATATTCCAAAAATTAAAAATATAAAATATAAAACAGTAGTTCTTGATTTGTTCAAAACAAGTATTGTAGGGCAGAATTAGTAGGGCAAAATTCAATCGTGCAGATGGCCTGAGAATCAGGAAGAATATTCACAACAACGTGGAATCCGCATTTTGTTCACTACAATCACTCACCATGTTATGTAGCATTTTATATATGTCTACTAATCCTATGATTATGTACTCCCTTCGATAATCTATACATCTTATGTATTATTCTGTATGTGACAATAATTGTTTTGCCACTTTACATTAAACTGTGATTATAATCACGAATATTTTCATTGCATTTCATACTACCATTATTATTTCATGTATTCACACCTTTGACCAAATTCAACCACCAGATATAATTACTTAAAAAACCATATATCTATATATATATATACGATCGTACATCTTGATAATAAATTCGTTGAAAAGAGTCTCTTCGCTGAATGTTGTGTTCATCATGTAGCTGACTTGATAGTGAGAAATGAAAAATATTGGAAAAAGTATCCACGTTTATATTACTGATATTTCCATATTTTGAGGATGTACCTCAAGAAAGACTGAATTTTCTAAAATAATCCTCGTTAAACTGTAATAGTGTTTCTCACCTGTGTGACCATATTAGTTGCAGTAAACCAACAGAAGTGAAACAGAAAGTATTTTTATATCTTTTAGGCAAGTAGACATGCTAATGGCATGTGAATCAAATGTAAACAGACAAATAAAAAAAAATTCTCTCTAAAATTTATATCAGAAATAATTATTAGGCAAATTTCAGTTGATCGGAGATCAGCACATAATATTACATATTTTAATGATGTCGATGTAGGGATTAACAATTGCAGGATAAAATACTGTTTGGATTAGGAAAACATGTTCCTCGATTACAGCGTTGTTGTCCCTTAAATTAAAAACAAATTAATTATTTGGAAGTATAATCTATGTTTTTTGAACGGTGTGATTCCAGCCCTTCATAATAAGGCCGATGTACTGTTACATATACGATATTTTGATCGCACTGCGGTTGGATGTGCTAGTAATACTAACGGTAAGTCAGTTTCCCAGTTGCCTCTTTTCGCAGCTAGCTACTCCTTGAGTGTACGATTGTTCCTTTCGGTTAAGCCGTTTGTCTGCGGATGATACGGAGTCGCTCTAATCCTCTTAATACCCAGTGCCTCCAGACGAGTCTTGAACTCCTCACTTCAAAACAGGGGCCTTGATCTGTCAATATCATTTTCGGTACACCATGATCCGCCACAATATGTCAAATGACGGCCTCGGTTACGGTCTTGGCGCGCTGATCTGGAATCGCTACAGCATTTACCCACCGCGTGGCGTGTTCCGTCATCATT
The DNA here is from genome assembly GCA_944472155.2 of Trichobilharzia szidati. NCBI lineage: Eukaryota > Metazoa > Platyhelminthes > Trematoda > Strigeidida > Schistosomatidae > Trichobilharzia > Trichobilharzia szidati. The sequence continues at coordinate 89,168,405 of OX235276.1, forward strand.
AAAATGTATTGATTTCCACTTGCTGTCTGAGGGAAAGGACCCATTATGTCCACGGACCATAAGTCGTATTCATCAACCCCATCTGTTTGTCTTAAAACAGCACCTATACCATAATCACTGGCGTCTGTCGAAACTGTGAACTGCTTCCCCGGCGCTGGCAGTTTCAACGTCATCTGTTGACCATCTAACAGCTCTTTAATTCGCTCGAACGTTTGCTGTGCCTCTTTTGTCCACATGAATTTCGCGTAACTCAGCAACGTATATAGCGTTTTTGCTATCTCATTGAAATTTTTGACAAATCGGCTGTAGAATGCCGCTCTTCCCAAAAACTGTCTCAGCTTTCGCTTTGAATTTGGCACTTTGCTGGTTTTGACCGTCAGGATTTTCTCCGGCAATGGCCGTATTTCGCCATTTCCCACTTTGTAACCCAGGAGGACAACCGTGTTTTTAGCTATTTGGGACTTGTTCTTATAAATACGCAGTCCAAAGTCATCAATTCTCTTTAAGATAGCTTCGATGTGGTCTATATGGTCGCTTTCTGTCTCACTATACACCACCAAGTCATCTCCATATACTTCTACGTTCTTCAGACCCTTCAGTAATAAGGTCATTAATCTTCTGAATGTAAATGGGGCACCTACCAATCCAAATGGAATTCGTTTAAACTGGTATTGTTTCTGCCCAACTGTAAAAGCTGTTTTACTTCGATCACTTTCTGCTATTGGGATCTGCCAGTAACCCGATCGTAGGTCGAACACGGTGAATAACTTGGCTTTATGAAGGCGATCAAGAGTTTCTGTTACGGTAGGCATTGCACACTGTTTTACTTCGGTGAGGCTATTCAGCTGTCTGAAGTCGACACAAAATCTATATTTCCCGTTAGCTTTCTTCACCAAAAGGATTGGCGAACTGTTCGGACTGTCGGCTTCTTCGATTATTCCGTCGTTTAACATTTCTCTGACTTGTCGGTTAACTTCTTCTTCAAGGTGAACCGGAACTCGTCGCGATGAAAAGACTGTCTTCCCCGGATATTCAGTGGGATGTTATGCTTTACCTTATCACAATAACCGTATGGGTCTCCATCACTAGTGAATAAACCGGCATTTTTACTCATCAACGTGGTTAGACGTGGTGCCTCTTGCGGAACAATGGTTGTGGTTTCCACCTCAGCGACTTCACTATTCTCATGTATCGCGAATTGCCCGTGTTTTGTGACCACTTTTCTATTCTTCATATCGATTACAGCTCCTACTTCTCTGAGAAAGTCTGCTCCCAAAATCGTTCGTCTTATATCAGAAGTTACAATAAACGGATATCGTATTTTTCCTGCTCCAATCTCTACAACGCAGTCTGAAACGCCAGGAATGTGCAACGGATGTCCTCCTACCGTCTGAACTGCTAATTTGCACGGCCTTATTTCCTTACACTGTTCTCTACCTATCAACGAAACTGCCACCCCTGTGTCGATCAAACAAACTATTTCTTTTTCGTTCACTCGTAATCCCCCGTACACTGAACCTCTTTCGACTAACCCGACAACCTCTAAACGCGAGCGAGAAAAAGAAGGAAGACTGTATCGTTTAAGGTTTTTCTGCCTTCTTTTCGGGCAGTTTCTCTGCCAATGACCGGTTCCTCCGCAAGTAAAGCATCTGTTGTTTGTTTTTTTATCTGCATAGCTGCCACCTGTTGTTTAAACTCTTCAATCTGATCTTCAATCTTCTTGGAATCTTGGCCCTCCGACATCACTGGAGCAACATGCGAGTTCATTATCTGCCTTGTCACCTTGGCCATTTCATAGACATCCATTGGCTGAGCTGCGTTAACTAGCTGCAACTGATGAGCGATATCTTCGTCTAGGGTGGATAACGCGCGTCGCAGGTGATTCGTCAGCGTTACTGCGAGAACCAACGGATCCCCATCCTTGCCAAGTCTCAGCATCCGGAACTTCTGCAGCGCCTCTTGTCTGTCCGCAGGGCTGTCGAACTCGCACACGAGCCTCTCGACGACCTTGTCCCACGCCGCCTCAGCTTCCAGCTCCCGAGCGTTGTCGTACGCAGCCTTCGTGCGGCCCCTCAGCAGCGTTCCCAAGACAACCAGCTTCGCCTTCTGCTCCTGCACTCCAGCCAGCTCCGCGACAGCTTCGAAGTCCCTGAGGAACGTCCGCACATCTCCATCCTCGAACACCTGCGGCCACGGCACCTTCATCTCCGACAGAGGCAGCGACACCAGATGTAAAGAAGACAAGACTGAGGAGACTGAAAGGAATGTTTACTTGGTGAAACGTATGGTACATAGCTAAATTTGGAATACCGTATTCTAAACCGGCCATTTGCATATCTTTATTACATCCTTGACGAATTGGTCGAATATCGTCTCATTCGATAGCTTCCTGAATTCTGCATCATATGGCAATATTTTTCTCATGTTTCTCTTCTTTGATTACTCTTTTCGGTGTGCCAACATGTTGTTACTTCGTTCCTGATATACTACTTATATCGGATTATAAGTAGTACTCACCACACTACTACTACTACTAATACAAGTACTATTATTTCTCATTCTTTTTCTTCTTTTCTTTGTATTTATTTCTTTCAACTGCATTATGCGGTATCTTCTGTCTTAAATATTCTAAAATTATTCTCATTAAATTACCTTTAGTTGAGTGACTTTCACTTTTTACAAAATTTGTGAATTGGCCTAAGCAATCTTACATTCTGGTTTACTAGAAGACTAATTAGACTGACTGGAATGCATTGAATGCTTAATGAGTAAAAATTATACACTCAACTGAGTCTGAAATGGATTTAGAAGAGAAAAACAAAAGCAAATATTTCAACATTACAAGCAAACAATAAACAAAGAAAAAGCAACCTGACAAGAGGGACAATGGTTCACCTCAATATCACATTGCTTGCATTACTTAATTTAGGCAAAATAAACATGGCTAAACTAAAGATAATTAGATGAGAATAATTTTATAATATTCAAAACAAAAGTTACCGCAGAATATAGGTTCAGCAGAGAATGACTAAGAAAAGAAGAAAACAAAATGGTAATATTAGTTTAATAATGAAATATAAAGAACATTAGATAAAAGAAATTTCAATATTTTTATGAAATTCTGTATACCAGTTGAGGTTACAGCTGCAACGATACTTCATTTTATTTTAATATATGCAGACAATTGAATACGCTTTTCTTTGCATAAAATACTATCAAGCTGCAAGCTGAGTATGCACTGATTTCAACGGAGTAATGGTAGGTGGCAGGTAAGTAAATTAGATTATGTGGGTACAGGTGTCTTTCGAACCTTACTGTTCAAAGTGTAGGAAATAAGGCAGTTATCCGTCTTTAATTATAGCCAGTCATGCTCTTTCATGCTATCCTCCTCAGTGATATGCAGGTGTTGGTGTGGTTGAGGAATTACGTAAGGAGCGAAAAATTGATCTGTGCAGTTTTTAAACTGCATCAAATGAGATGGCCAGAATACGTGTTTAGTATGTCAGGATACCTAGTTTGTCATGAAGCATTGGATTGGAACACACCTGGCTGTAGTATGACTTCAATATAGAACCAATCTCTGAAGTCTATGAGAGTCTTGTTTGAGCCATGCAGTCAGGTGCAGACTGCCTGAATTCGGTCGTGATCATTTCACTGCGGTCTTACCAACAACACTTGAAAGGAGGCTCTGCAATCCAGTCAGGATTTCCAATATTCCACGTTGATAAGCTATGCTTGTTTAATAGAGAAAGCCTGTGAAGCAATTCACATCGCTAAACATTCATGTTTCATCAAACGCTGAGGAATGATTGTTTTGGCATGTAATCTCATCACCTGAAACTGTTGCCACTTCACAGATTTGCAGGTGGCTTCAATTTCACTCTCGGTCAACTGTAACCTTCGACAGTAATCTAAGGATTTATTCAGGGGTTGTGAGTTTAATTATCTGCCAAAGAACTTAGTTTGCTTGGTTTTTCTATTTTTCACATACCACTTTTAATCCCAAATTTCACTCGTGCAGATCAAACAGTTGATTATTATTTTCATCCAACTTTTGTAGCGATTAATCACTTTGACGATTACGTACATATTCCAATAATGCATTTTAGTTAACATTGATTATTTTTTACTATTTTTATCTTCAGTGTTTCTATGATCCAAACACTTTTCATCAAGTAACTAAACATGTTTAGAAGTCAAATATTTCTCGCTCGTAATCTGCATTCTAAACTGAAAATTCATGTGGCGATCTCTTTATGTCTATAAATGAAGAATAATTCAATGAGAATTGAAGCATTTCGTACCAGCTATGGAATACATCCGCAGGCATATACAAATCTGTGAATCAAGGCATCAAGAAAGAGATGGAGTTTTGCACTTGTCTAAGTTGATCCTGAAACGTACACGGTTACATGGTGATTGTTTCGCAGGTAGGCCTTCATTATGACCATTTGTCATCACTATGATTTTCTTGTCATTATTCGGAATCTCAAGCGCTGAATTCTTCATCCGACCTTATGATGACAAAACTCATGAGTCCATGGATTATGCGGATTAATATCTGATATCGACTTTGAGCAGTGATCATTTTACCATAGAAGAATTGCTTTGAAAGAAAGGCTTTCTCTTCATATTTCTGTGCTGTTAAGTTGCATACTATATATTACAGTGTATCAAAATTAAGTAGAATATGTCTGACAGTGAAATTGCAGTCAAAACACTTAACATCCTTCTACACTATTGTACTGTGCACATAAAATACTGTCGTCAAATTCCGTTGTCTATTAGGATTCTGAACATAAATTAGGCGCGAGTGACGTATGATTGACTCTTGGTTGTAGTGAATCGAAATGTCATATTCTGATACTGAGGGTTGTAATGTTTCTATGTGTATACTGTAAGTTATTTCAGGCTGAATTTCTTCAATTTCATACATTTGCCGTTTACTTCTTGTTTAATATCGACTGGGTTTCGTAGGATATAAAATTATCATATAATCATCATAATCATTGATGATATCACTTACGTCCGTGGTTAATCTCCATACGCCGACTTTTAAAACGCGCTCGTGAACACTATCCAGCCTGGATAGTAAAAGGAGACCGGAAACGTGTAAATAGTTCAGTTGCATAACATCTGGTCAATTCAGGACATTCAGAGCCTTTCGAAAAGTCCTTCAAAGTAATATACAAGATTCAATTAAACCTATTAAAGGGAGTGAAATTAGGACACCTTAGCATAACCGAGGCACCAGCTATCCAAAAGCTCAAACTCACTTTTTGTATCCAAAAGAAATACGTCCAACCCCTGTCTCTTCCATGGCCTTCAGGAACAGGTAATTATTTTGGTATTGACATTCTCATCGTCTTTCTTATCTAAACTTCCTGTTTATTCATGATTTTTTAAGTTTTTCCTAATACCTGTTTACACTACCATATATTCACATCCAAACTTCTTGTTTCCTTTGTCATTTCACTTTTTCTACATATTTAATCCCCGATTCCATGAACAATTATTCGTCACATTAGTTTATTTATCCAAGCATCCTGTATATTTTTATTTCTACATCCCTAACCCTTGACTGCACAATGTCAATCTTCTCAGTAATTATGATGCTACTTTGTTTGAGTTTTATCCGTCGCCTGATTATTATAGCATTTTAAATCCTAATTGTAATTTTATTAATTTCACTCTTAACCGGAAATTATTCTGAAACTTTCACATCCATTTGATATAAATACACGAATGTGCAGCCTAGATGACGACTTCGTCGGAAAGAAAATTTTCTTCGTTGCAACTGTCTTCTGAATAACTCCTATGACCCAATGTGTATATTCCGCAATCTCCATGTATGAATCATTCATTTTTAATTGTTGAACATAAGGATCCAATTGTTCTTTTCTGCAGGCGTGTCACCATCGCCAACAACACAGTGACAGCCTTCCCAGTTTTGTTCAGCATCAGACATCCGCGAATGGTATCAGAATCTTGGCTCATATTCAATGAATATTTTTTCAGGTACTCGGAAATCATGTTTACAAGTGGCAGGTTTTTGCAGTGGTCAGTTGCTTGTTAGTATTGCCTTCCCCAATCCTTGAGATGAATACTGTCAGAACTATGTGGTTCTGAATTCTTTTGTGTTAAACGCTGATTATAATCTGGAGAATCAAATCGATGAATTGTAGAAATCTAGGGATATGGACTCAGTCTTAAGCACTGACCGAAATGAGAGACCGAATTTCAATTATTTTCCTGTTTACGAATTCGTATTTTCATCAGAATATTTACCGTCACCAATTTTCATTTGTGGTGATATCGTATTGGGCCTACGCATATGCATTCAGTGAAGGTTTGACTGCGATTGTGCTGATGAAGTTTCCCTAAATGAATGAAGTCGATATGATTATGTTTTTATGGTATTAATTCAAATTCCTTATAGACAAAAAGATCACCTTCAAATTCAAGTTGCATTGATGATTTCGAATTCGGCACGAATACTGTGTGCTTCTCAAGATCATCATCGTCTTGGTGATTGCTTATTTCAGACGTGTTATCGCAATCTCCTTCACAACTCTACGACTATTCCCAATTTCGCTGGATACCGTGCAATTTGCTCTTCACTAGCGATTGATGTATTTTGTCTCTGACAACTTTTCTGTTGAATAGTCAATGATGTTTACACCGGTTTCCTGTGTACGAAAGCAGTGTATCAATATTGTAACTAACAATAAAAATTAACTGAAACTTTGAAGACATGGAATAAAAATAAATAAATGCAATCGGGAAAATTTCACGTCCAGTTATTATATGAAAGCTCGCTCTTTTATTAAGTATTTGGGGGCAAACAAAGAATAAGCCGGATAGTAAGTGGTTCAATGGATTATTGACTAACAGGTGTTTTAAGAAATGGAAGAAAGTAAACTTCCTCGCTACAGCAATATTGAAAATGGGAACGTTTCGCTTTATCAAATATTTCGCAGCAATAAATCGATAACCAGCGCAATATTCAGGGAATCCAATGAGTGAGTATATATCATGAATAGATTCAAAACAGTCCTGCGTAATTGTAAACTTTCTCTTCCTTAACAGTTAATGAGTGATTTCTTTGAAGCTGCAGGAGTACATTTAGGTAAAAATTTCCTTCCTCCTTGTGAAACCAATATAAAATATGCAAGCATGCATCATCGTAGCTTCAAACACAAATAACTCCTTTTCAGCTGTTGGAATTCATTGAAACTGTTTTCTACGCGTGTTTTATGGTAGTGCTTGTGAACCTGAGTCGTCTTTTCTACTTCAAATCCAGAAATAATTTGAAAACCGCCTTGATACTGATAAGAAGGATTTTAAGTATATCAGCGTATCAGGTTAATGAGTTGGCTTCATTGTCTCATGGTAATTTTGTATTTGCTGTGCTATTCTCTTGAATATCGACTTAATCAAAACAGGCAACACGCTCCATTAAAGCAGGATTCAATGAAATTATGAAATTGTAGTTGAACGCTTCCTCTGAATACTACGCCTACAGGGACATATATATATATATACTGTGAGAATTACTTCGAGAAATGTTAACCGATAATTCAATCAACTAGGCTGAACCAATCGCGCAGAGCTACAGGTTGAATGTTTTACAAATAATGTGCAAAGTGATAACTGGAAAGGGAGTTAGAGAGTTCACAATTAAGAAGAAAATATATGACTTTTTACAGTTGTATCACTTGAATGGACAACTATTGACCAGAGAATGGAAATGAATACACGTCAAGCATTGCAAACTGGATAACATTGTTAATAAGTGTAATAATGACAATGTTTAAAACGAGATGGGCTGATGCTACTGATAAATTATAATTGTTAATGAAACAGGAATACCACTAATTATGAGAGAAAGAATAATGTAATATCAATGTTGATTATATTAATAACGGTTGATAAGTAGACCATGGCAAGATCAAAATGACCGCCACTTCTTTTACATTGTCATGAATCGCCTAGAAGATAGTAGTGTTCAGAAGTCAATTTACCAAATGCCTACATGGAAATGAAAATACAAACGATTAAATAGGTTTTGTCCGAAAAGCTTTAGAATAAACACTAGTAAAGACTCTATGGAGGAACAGAAAGAAGAGTGTACCTCCGATTTTCTGAGCACCAATTGTCAACAAAAGATTGAAGACGTCACTAGTCAGAGACTATTCCGTAGCTAAGCTGGTTCTCGTCTATCGAACAACCTGTCCTTTGACACAATCAAAAATCTACAAACATATCTTGATCATGTTAATGCCAACTGTACACACAATTTTACGTGTACCTGTGGGAGCAGTTGCATTGGGATAACAGAAAGAAATCCATATCTCCGATTTTCTGAACATGTATAGAAAAGCCTATGTGTCAAGGGAACAAATGTTTTGAGGAGTGCTATCGCCAGGCATCTCCTTGACGCAAGACTTGCAGTAGACGTCGCAAGATCCTTCACATTTATCAATCGGCAAATGAGTTCAATTCTCCTTAAATTTGCAAAGCAATGCCCTTCAGGCGCCTGCAACCCGATTTATTCGTTCAGAATGATGCGGTTGTCAGTTTTCCTTGCCCTGGTATTCGAATGTTTTCACTCGAGCATTCAGTTGATTGCATTATGCCGCAAGTCTCTATTGTGTATGATCGAAATTGAACGGGACAAACTGCGCATTATTATACATATTATTATGTGCGTGTATTGATTGATTTTTGATTAAAAATGAACTGTGTGCAAGTATGTTAAATTTATTTCTGTTGATATACGTAATAATGGCTTTGAGCTGTAATCAGTTGATGAGAAGCCAGCAAAATAAATGATGGTACTATTTTATTCCTCAAAACCTGTTGTTCTTGAGTTTTCAAATTCTCTACAGTTTGTTTGTAAGGATCAGTTTTGTTGTCAAGAGAAGATCACGGATTATTATCAGTTACAAAAGCAATGAAAACCAGGAGGTTCTGGAGAGCTGCTTCATAAATGTATGAATCAGAATCATTTCACAAAATTGTTTCACAGTTATCTTAAACGTGATAATCCTAATAAAGAAATGGATAATTCCACATATTTTGCATACATTTAATGGCACAAGGTTGCTTATTGTCTCGTATCGCTTATTTGTATGATCTTCTCAACGTCAACCACTCACACAAGCAAAACTCGTAGTATAAGTGACATTTAATCTGGAAAACGTAAAAATTTCAACCATGCAGTGAAAGTATATTTGGAGTATTAAAGTGCTACTTTTCATCAGAATTTCTGCTTCACATTTGCTGGCATTATGCAATGGAATGCATTCGCATTATCACGGATGTACATATCAATTTTCAATCCTATATATCTAATAAATAGCTAGGACGCTGTTTGGTAGACTGGAAATGTATTGCGAATAACGCATTGGTGGACAATAACATTTTTGTGTTTTCTGATTCTCTGACTTCCCTGGTGATGCATACACGTTCGATCTCAGTAAAGTGATTGGTAAATAGATGAAATGAAATGTGAGTAATAATCGTGCTAACTGGATAGTTCTTGTAATGAAAGGAATCAGTGTTAAATACAAAAGACATTTTTAATTTCAATTCACAATGACAAAACCACACCACCTATTCGAAATGCTGTCGATAAACAAAGCAGAACCGCTACAAGTACCACTTTGAATCTTCTAGTTAGATGCAGAAGGTAGAAGTTAACCAATCCTCCACAATTATGAAGTCCAGTAAATAACGGTAGTCTAATTCACACTGTTTGCAGCACACAAAACAGACACTTGCAGAATGTAGTGCTATCAGGTGGAAAATAAAACTGAGCATTTTCAATATGTGAATAGAAAAAATGATTTCATACCTTTCATGAAATCGATACCTACACCAGATTTCACGTTAGATAACACTGAAGTTAGGCTCACACGTACCTATGTTTACACACTGTAATGTGAACAATCAGTTGTGGAGCCAGGGTCAAGGATTCGCAGTTCTTGGCTCTGGTTGGCATCACATAACTGCAACCTATAAAGGACCAACGCTTCTTCGGATTCTCGCGTTCACTTTTAGGAAAGTTGTAAAATATGTCTGGTCCTCAATCGACTTGTCTTTACTGAGCAGATGAGGGCTGTGTTGTCCTGTGAACCCTAGCAACATAGGAATGACAATGACACTTCCACTGTGTGTTTCAATTTACATGCATTTGCAGTCACACGTGATAGAGAGGACTTGTAGATTCCATATTAGATAAGTTTATTTTAAATGTCACACAATGATGCAGTATTAACAACTGGATAATGTTTCAGGGAGACATTATTGATCATCATCACGTCAGCACTGATCACACGATTTCACAACTTGTCTCATGTGTATTTTCTCGCTTTCTGTCTCTCCAACTTCTCATTGACACTTTCAATATCAAAGGAATGAACGTTGTGTCTTTCCGATTAGACCTGTACGGAGTTGAATCGATAATCAAAATTTCTTTGATTAACGTCTCTTCCTCTCTCTACATAGCTTAATAAATGATTCTTCTAAAGACGTATCACGGTGTGACATTCAAACGTAACTCATGTAATATAGAACTACATCAAGCCCAAGTTCTGCACTAACATCAAGGAATCATATATCTGTGGAGAACAGGCGGCCTACAGAACACATTTCCAAGTGACTGGAAAGAGAAATATATTCACGTGAAAGTAGAGAACACGAAGTTCAGCGAAGTTATCTTTTCACTGACATTATTTCCAATAGCTGTATAGTCGCATTTTAATACATTATTTTACACAGATACCCATTTTATTTGATTTCATGTAATTACGAAGGTAAATAGAAAGTGACAATTATTTGCAAGCAGATATGGTTTATAAGAGGCTTGAAAACAAAATCACACTGTATTAGGACGAATAACAGCTGTTTAGACAATGAGCGTGGAAACAGAGTGAAATAACAATTTTCGAATTGAAATGGAAGCTGGGAGGTGTGAATATTGATTACAGGAGTGAAATTTGCAAAAATGCACTGGACTGAAATATAATTTTAAAACAGTTATTTTAAACAAATTACAAATGTAACCAGGAAGAGAATGGAAACAAATTTAAAATAACTGTGGTTTTAACAGAAACATTTGTTGAATTGCATGAAGACGAAGAGAGAAAAGTCGCGAACGAAAAATTGAAAACCGGAGGCTGAAAGAACATACTGAACTAGGTCCATGGTATCATACAGGTTAGAATGATTTACTTTGACCACACAACTCTGTATATCGATGCATTTTTGTGAGGGCTTCTGCGGTACAGAAAAGTCAGTTGTATTTGTAAAGAATTAAGGAAATACCATCCTTCGATTAAATTCACAATGGAATGAGAAAAAAACTAATGAATCACTCAATATATGACATTAATTGTTTTGCCACTTTACACTCATCTATGATTGTTATCGCAAAGATTTTATTTGCATTTCATACAGCTATTACAATTACTTGTATTCACACATTTGATCCAAGACTTATACCAGATTAACTCTCTTGAAGAAAATCATATACATGCTATTGTACAGTTAGATAATGAACTCGTCGGAAAGACTGCATTCACTGAATACGCTGAATAAGCGCCATGAAGGTCTCCTCGTTTCTCAACAGTCTTTCTTATGTTAAATATATTCCAGATGGTTATGGTTTGTGAATTGGTGAAAGTACTCTCACATTCTGGCTTACTAGAAGACTAATTAGACTGACTAGGATGCTTTGAAAGCTAACTGAATAAAAATTACACACTCATCTGAGTATGAAATGGATTTGGAAGAGAAAAATAAACGCAAATATTTCAACATGACAAGCAAATAAATAAACAAAGAAAAAGCAACCTGACAAGAGTAACAGAGGTTCATCTCAATATCACATTGGTTGCATTACCTTATTAAGACAAAATAAACGTGACTTAACTAAAGATAATTAAATGAGAATATTTTTTTCAATATTCAAAACAAAAGATACCGCAGAATATAGGTCAAGCAGAGAATGACTAAGAAAAGAAGAAAACAAAATGGTAAAATTAGTTTAATAATTAAATATGAAGAACATTAGATAAAAGAAATTTCAATATTTTTATGAAATTCTGTATACTAGTTGAGGTTACAGCTAGAACGATAATTTGTTTTATTTTAATATCTGCTGACAATTCAGTGCACTTTTCTTTGCATAAAATACTAACAAGCTGCAAGCTGCGTATCCACTGATTTCTATGGAATAATGGAAGGTGGCAGGTAGGTGAAGTGGATTGTGTGTGTGCATGTATGTTTCGTATCTTACAGTTCAATTTGGAAGAATTAAGTCAGTTAACTGATTTTTCGCCCTACCTGGATATTTCTTTCTCTCCTTATTTTTTATCATATACCTCTTTTGATTAATTTAGTGTAAGTGCATTGTTTACAATGATTGACCATTGGACACTTTACAAAAATGAAGTATGTCGATACGTTTACAAGATAAACCAAAAGCAGTTACAAGTTTACATCTTCCATCTCTGCATTAACCACTTGTCCTTAGACTGGGGTCAGATAAAATCACCAATCTGATTAAAGTAATTCATTTTGATTCATTCAGTAGAATTTTCCATGAGTCCTTAAGTTAAATCGACATTTCAACGGAACATCGAGAACAGTTTCGCTCAGTAGATGAATCATTCAAAATTGCGGATATTTACTTTTAGTAACCTGGAACAAATATGTAATCGTGTGAGTGTTTGCATTTCTAGTGAATTTTCCCCCTGAACTTTATTTGTGTATGACAGGCTTCAACGAGAATAACGGTATTCAGACAAAGAAATACTTCGAAATATTCAATAATTGCATAATTCAATAAATTGCTGCCTACTTCTTATCAGTAGACGTGATTATAAACGTTTTCTTTATATTCATGTATTATTTTGGTTCACCAGTCGGCTTCAATGTAGCGAAAATACCAGAGTTCTGTTGCCCATCTTCCACCAATCAGAGTTTTGCTTATCACCCAGAGTTTCCGACCGCGTAACTGAATTTTCCCTATTTTATTTCGTTTTGCACAGGCCCTTTAATCCGTCTCCATAATTTCTCATCAGCTTTCTTCCTGTTCTCACACGATCTCAACAATGTCATTCTCAGTTGGTAAACTCATGGTTCGCTACTCGGATTCCATTTGATAGTCTGTCTGTCATCTCACGTGACTCAGTGTGGATTCCTTTTAACAGATCTGGAGAGATAACCAAAACAAGTACTCAAACAACACGTCGAGTGACGAGTAAAATCCAAAGCACAGGATTCATCTAGAACACGGTAGTATATTAAAGCCAACATAATGAAATCTACTAAACAAATGTGTAACTGTGAGGTATTTTTGGCTGAAAGTCATCAAAAGCACAGTCAATGTGCGCCAACAACAAAACCAGGAAAGCGGTATGAAAAGTGATTCATATTGAGATTTAAACAGCATGAGAATGACAGCTATGCAATAGAGGGATACGTTTAAACAATACTGACTAGTAATTATTTATCATTATTATTCCCTTAGCTTCTGAGTGGAACAAGGGACTTTAACAACACATCTCGACTTTATTATTCTTGATGCTATCCTCTAAGCTGGGTCCACGATTGTCCATATTCTATAACCTGCTACTCACAAAATCTCCTCCATCTCCCTCTCACACTAACGACACACTCATCGCTTCCCATTGAGATTAGTAGCTCGTGAGTCCTCTAGCCGGTTGCAAGCTTGGGTAAAGAGCTAGGTCTTGACTTCGGCCAAGTTACCTTACCGCATTTAATCAATCAAACTGCTACACAAACGTCACCGCACAACACTCATCAGTAAAGTATAAATAAATAAGATACAGAGAGCCGATAGTGTCTAACTAAGAGAAATAATTAACACACATCAACTGCATAAGGTGTGTTTAACCTCAATACCGAAGACATAGTTATTAATAAGAATCAAGCTGATGCTAGTTAGTAATGGCCAGAATTATGGGAGAGGTTGGGGGATTTGCACTTGTTCGTCGGTGGCATAGTGGCCAACACTCTCGCCGAACATACACATGGTCCGGGGTTCAATCCTCTGCCGATGCACACCCGATATCTATAGTCGGCCTGCAAAATTTAAGCTACCGATATCCATACTGAAAATTCCATACTTGTACTGAAAATACGGTGTAGCATCAAGCTGTGATCAAAATAAAAAATAAAAAAAATAAATTTGTATTTGCTTGGGGCATATCTTGTATACGAATCGACATACTCCATTTTCTAAAGCATCAAACGGTCATTAAATATATTTACTGAATAGTTTCTACTCAAAACAAGACAGAAGTATTCAGCACTGGTTAAATTTTGCCTTTGTTTAAATGTGGTAGGCATGAGAGCATGGAAACAGATCCTATACATCTACTGAACTAACCGTAGCAGTTTCCTGAAATTCCCTCAGCTCCCAGTTTCAATGAATAATTTTCATTGTACAGTAGAAGGGAAGTTGGGAGACGACGAAGGCACATATGATGAAGGTTACACTGAAAACCGTACTTGTTACGGGAGATTGTGCACCATGAGTTGACGATGCTCAACCGAGACCGCACTACTGTACATCTTGACATGATGAGTAAGTAATGATCATTCAATAGTTTCCTATATCGTATTTTTGGAAAGATCCATTCATGCTACCCAATTTCGCTTTGTGTCTCCATGTGTGTTGATTCTGTTCCGACAGTTCCTCTTCACGCCTTTTAAGAATGATTTGAATACCTTTATGAGTGTCATCTACATATAGCCCACTTAGTACCTTCGTCAGAGTGCACAATATTTTATGAAGCAGCAACAGCAAGTCAAATTTTCTCAATGAGGAAATCGGCAAGTCCGAGTGAACACGTTTATTTTTACTTCCTTGAGAAACAGATTTACAGAAATGAAAATGAAATTGATATTTCACAAACAACAATTCGTGACAAAAAATTGAAACTATGAACTGCCGTTCTATCATGTTTAATAGAACCCACGCGTTATCATAAAACATGAATCACACTGAAAATTGTATGACTAAATGCGGCAGTGTCGTGTAACACCACAGTTATTCAAGTAAGCTGGCTAAACAAAGTGATATTATTATTATTTCATGTATTCACACATTTGATTCCACTCACACACCGGAAATAATTTCTTGAAGAAAAACATTCACATGTGATTGCACAGATAGATAATGAATTCGTCGGAAAGACTGCATTCACTGAATACGCTGAATAAGCGCCATGAAGGTCTCCTCGTTTCTCAACAGTCTTTCTTATGTTAAATATATTCCAGATGGTTATGGTTTGTGAATTGGTGAAAGTACTCTCACATTCTGGCTTACTAGAAGACTAATTAGACTGACTAGGATGCTTTGAAAGCTAACTGAATAAAAATTACACACTCATCTGAGTATGAAATGGATTTGGAAGAGAAAAATAAACGCAAATATTTCAACATGACAAGCAAATAAATAAACAAAGAAAAAGCAACCTGACAAGAGTAACAGAGGTTCACCTCAATATCACATTGGTTGCATTACTTAATTTAGACAAAATTAGCGTGACTTAACTAAACATAATTAGATGTGAATAATTTTATTAAATTCAACGCAGAAATTACCGCGGAATGTAGGTCAAGCAGATAAAGAAGATAAAAGATAAAAGCAGATAAAAGAAGAAAACAAAATGGTAATATTAGTTTATTAAATTAATATGAAGAACATTAGAAAAGAAATTTCAATATTTTCATGAAATTCTCTATACTAGTTAAAGTTACAGCTAGAACGACACTTCATTTTATTTCAATAGCTGCGGATAATTCAATGCATTTTTCTTTGCATAGAAGACTAACAAGTTGCAAGCTGAGTGTCCTCTGATTGCCTTGGAATAATGGAAGGTGGCAGGTAGGTAAATCTGATTGTGTGTGTGCATGTATGTTTGGTATCTCACAGTTCAATTCGGAGGAAATACGGCAATAACTGACTTTAACTATAAGTGGTGATGCTCTGATTTGCTGTCGTTTTCGGTGGTATGAGAATGTTTGTGTGGGTGAGGATTTACGTGGGGGAAATCATCCTATGCAGTTGTGAAGCTGCATCAAATGAAATGGTTAGAATGTGTGTTAGGTGTGTGAAGATACCTTGTTTATCGTGAATTATTGGATTTCAATTGACCTGATTCGCAGTTGAACCTTAATGCCACAATACTCTAAGACGTCCTTGACTAATTGGTTTGCGCTATGCAGTCAGGTGTAGACTGCTTGAATATGGTTCTGATCATTTCACTTCTATCTGAGCATGGACATTTCAAAGGAGGCTTCTGAATCCAGACAGGATTCCCAATATTCCTCGTGGATGAGCTATGCTTGTTTAATAGAGAACGCCTATGAAGCAATTCACATCGCCTAATGTTCCTGTCTTATCAAAGGCCGAGAAATGACTTGTTTTGGCGTGTAATCTCATGCCAGGAAACTGTCTACACATTAAGCGCTTGCAGGTGGCTTCAATTTAACTATCGGTCAACTGTTACCTTCTGCAGTGTTCATACACTGAAGGTCGTTTCGTTACAATGATTCCTAGGTTTTATTCAGGTGTTGTGAATTTAATTATCTGCCAATGAACTCAGTTTGCTTGGTTTTTCTATTTTTCACATACCACTTTTAATCCCAAATTTCACTCGTGCAGATCAAACAGTTGATTATTATTTTCATCCAACTTTTGTAGCGATTAATCACTTTGACGATTACACACATATTCCAATAATGCATTTTAGTTAACATTGATTATTTTTTACTATTTTTATCTTCAGTGTTTCTATGATCCAAACACTTTTCATCAAGTAACTAAACATGTTTAGAAGTCAAATATTTCTCGCTCGTAATCTGCATTCTAAACTGAAAATTCATGTGGCGACCTCTTTATGTCTATAAATGAAGAATAATTCAATGCGAGTTGAAGTTTTCCGTACCGGCTATGGAATATATCCACATGGATATAAAAATCTATGAAACAAGGCATCAAGAGATATATGGATATGCACACAAGAGTTATGCACTTGTCTAAGTTGATACTGAAACGTATACGGTTAGATGGTAATTGTTAAGCAGGCAGTCCTTTCATTATGTCCATTTGTCATCACAATGATTTTCGTGTCAATCTGAATTCTCTATGTAATATTATGCCGATGAATCTCATGAGTTCATGAATTATTCCTGAAATTGACCTTGGGCAATGATCCTTTTACCATAGAAAAACTGCTTTGAAAGAGTGCCTTTTTTCCGCGTATTTCTGAGACTATTTCCGTGTAGTTCACTCGCATACTATATATTACGGTGTATTCAAATTAGGTAGAACACATCTGACAGTGAAATTGCAGTAAAAACACTTCACATTCCTCTACACTTTTGTACTGTGCACATAAAATACTGTCGTCAAATTTCATTGCCCATTAGGATTCTGAACATCAAGCAGGCGCGAGTGACGTATGATTGACTCTTGGTAGTAGTGAATCGAAATGTCATATTCTGATACTGAGGGTTGTAATGTTTCTATGTGTATACTGTAAGTTATTTCAGGCTGAATTTCTTCAATTTCATACATTTGCCGTTTACTTCTTGTTTAATATCGACTGGGTTTCGTAGGATATAAAATTATCAAATAATCATCATAATCATTGATGATATCACTTACGTTCGTGGTTAATCTCCATACGCCGACTTTTAAAACGCACTCGTGAACACTATCCAGCCTGGATATTAAAAGGAGACCGGAAACGTGTAAATAGTTCAGTTGCATAACATCTGGTCAATTCAGGACATTCAGAGCCTTTCGAAAAATCCTTCAAAGTAATATCATCATCATCAGTCCCTTGACTTTCGTCATGGGGGTGCTATGACAGTTCGCGCTATCAGCCTTCGCCATTCTTCTCGGTTTAATGCTTTTTTCTGTAGCGTATCCAAAGGCATTTCAGTCCACTCTTTTATGTTGTCAAGCCAGCTCTTATTCGGTCGACTTCTCTTTCTTGCTCCTCCTACTGTGCCCTGTAGAATCGTTTTGGACAATGTGTCATGTCTTACCGTGTGGCCGAACCATTGTAGTTTCCGTTTCTTTACGATTGAAAGGAGTGGTTCCTGTTTTCCTGCCAGTCTATGGACCTGGTGTAAGACATATTCATTAGTTTTCCTTTCAAGGTAACTTATTCCTAGGATCCTTCTATAGCTTTTGTTTTCGAAGGCTTGTATTCTTCTTTCTGTCTCTGCATTCAGGGTCCAGCTCTCACATCCATATAGGAATACAGAGAGGACCAGTGACGAGTAGAGTTTCATTTTTGCTGAGACGCTGATGTTGCTCTTCCATATTTTCCCTAACTTGGACATGGTGGCAGAGGCTAGGTTTAGTCGAATTTTTATTTCCTTAGTGGACCTTACGTCTTTTGTTAGGGTAGACCCAAGGTATTTGAAAGTTTCAACCTCTTCTAATACATGTCCATCAAGTCTGATACATCTATCTGAGTTGTTTCCTCCGTTAATGAGTATTTTGCTTTTTTCTGTGCTGATTTCCATGCCCACAGATTTGGTCGCAACATCAAGTCTTGAGGTGAGGTCCTGAACTTGATCAATGTTTTCCCCAATGAGGGCTATATCATCAGCAAATCTGAGATTGGAAATTGGTCTTCCGTTTATGCTAAGTGTCGGTGTAAAGTCATGTAGGGTTTGTGTCATAATATGTTCGAGGAATAAATTAAAGAGGACTGGTGAGAGAATGCACCCTTGGCGTACTCCTATAGTTGTTCTGAAGAACTCGCCAGTTTGATTATTTAGAGATACTGCACTACTAGATTTGTTATATAAAGACTTAATAACCTCAATTATGTTTTTATCTATATTGTAGTTATTCATGACTTGCCATAAGCCTTCGTGCCACACACGGTCAAAGGCCTTCTTAAAATCGATAAAGTTGTGTACTAGCATTTTTTGGTGTTGTAGACATTTTTCGTTTAGTACCCTTATGTTAAAAATTTGTTCAGCAGTGCTTCTGCCCGGCCTGAATCCGGCCTGTTCTTCTGAGAGTATTTCCTCTACTTTCTTTTTGAGTCTGTTCAATATTACTTTCAGCATGACTTTACTTGGGTGGCTGATTAAACTTATTGTTCTGTAGTTCTCGCACTGTTTTGCGTCCCCTTTCTTAAATATTGGAATGATTAGTGACTGAGTCCATTCTTTAGGCCATTCTTTTTCTTGCCAGATTTTTTGACAGGCTGCTTTCAGCCATTTAACTGTTTGTGGTCCACCATGTTTAATTAGTTCTGCCGGTATGTTGTCAATTCCTGGTGATTTATCTCCCTTAAGTGATTTTATTGCTTCCTCTACTTCTGACTCTAGTATGGGTGAATCACCGATCTCCCTATTGTCCCAGCATGAATTGTTTATTAGGCTATAATTAGGGCTTATTTTATGATTGTAGAGTCCCTTACAGTATTCTGTCCACCTTCTAAGGATATCTGCTTCTTCTGTTAAGAGGGTGCCTTTACCATCCTCAATTACGGTTGCTCTATTCAGTTTCGTATTGGTCAGCTTACTCAGTGTTTCGAATGCTTTTTTATTGTTGCCTCCCCTTAAGCTATTATCGATGATATTACATTGTTCAGTAATCCAGCCCTCTTTTGCTCTCTTCATTTTGGAGCGTATTTCTTTGTCTACTGTTCTATACTCTTCCCTGTACTGGGAATTAAGTCCTTTCTTCTTTTTTAGTTCTCTTCTTGTATCACACAGGTTTAAAATATCGTCTGTGACCCATGGTTTGATTTTCTTTCTTTTGTTACCCAGATGTTCTGTTGCTGATTCATGCAGCACTGTTTTAATGGTTTCAGTGAGTGAATCGATATTGTCGTGAATCAAGGTAAGTGCAGCGAACTTGCCCCCTACATTTGCCTTAAACATTTCTGCTATGTTTGGGTCCCTAAGTTTCTCTAGGTCATATCTGATTCGAGGGCTTATTTGTCTGCGGTTCTGTTTTAGTTTTAATTTTATAGTCATTAAAACCATGTCATGATCGCTGCCTATGTCTGCTCCAGGAAAAGTTCTGGTTTTAGCCTTGTTAATGCTTGACTTGAATCTTGCTGGGAACAGAATGTAGTCTATCTGGCTATGTGTTTTGTTGTCAGGTGAGTGCCATGTTGTTTTATACAAGATTCAATTAAACCTATTAAAGGGAGTGAAATTAGGACACCTTAGCATAACCGAGGCACCAGCTATCCAAAAGCTCAAACTCACTTTTTGTATCCAAAAGAAATACGTCCAACCCCTGTCTCTTCCAAGGCCTTCAGGAACAGGTAATTATTTTGGTATTGACATTCTCATCGTCTTTCTTATCTAAACTTCCTGTTTATTCATGATTTTTTAAGTTTTTCCTAATACCTGTTTACACTACCATATATTCATGTCCGAACTTCCTGTTTACTTTGTCATTTTACTATTTCTACATATTTAATCCCCGATTGCATAAACAATCATTCGTCACATTAGTTTATTTATCCAAGCATCCTGTATATTTTTATTTCTACATCCCTAACCCTTGACTGCACAATGTCAATCTTCTCAGTAATTATGATGCTACTTTGTTTGAGTTTTTTCCGTCGGCTGTTTATTATGGCATTTTAAATCCTAATTGTAATTTTATTAATTTCACTCTTAACCGGAAATTATTCTGAAACTTTCACATCCATTTGATATAAATACACGAATGTGCAGCCTAGATGACGACTTCGTCGGAAAGAAAATTTTCTTCGTTGCAACTGTCTTCTGAATAACTCCTATGACCCAATGTGTATATTCCACAATCTCCATGTATCAATCATTCATTATGAATTGCCGAACATAACGCTTCAATGTGTCTTTCCTGCAATCCTGTCACCATTGCTAAGAACACTTTCCCAACTCTGTTTAGTAACCGTGAATTGTATCAGAATTTTGACTCATATACCATGAATATTTTTTCAGGTAGTCGGAAATCATTTTTACAAGTGACAGGTTTACGCAGTGTTAAGTTGCTTGTCTTCCTCAATCCTTAAGACGAATGCTGTAATAACGATAAGGTTTTGATTACATTTAGGTTCAACGGTGATTTTAATCTGTAGAATCAAATGAATGAAATTCTAGAAATCTAGGGATATGGACTCAGTTCGAGTACTGACCAAAATGATAGACCGAATTTCAGTTAGTTTCCTGTTAACGAATTCGTATTTTCATTAGGATATTTACCGTCACCAATTTTCATTTGTGGTGATATCGTATTGGGCCTACGCATATGCCTCTAATGAAGGTTTGACTGCAATTGTGCTGGGGAAGTTTAGCTGAAATGAATGTAGTTACATTGATTATGTTTCTATGCTATTAATTCAAATTCCTTATAGACAAAAAGATCACCTTCAAATTCAAGTTGCATTGATGATTTCGAATTCGGCACGAATACTGTGTGCTTCTCAAGATCATCATCGTCTTGGTGATTGCTTATTTCAGACGTGTTATCACAATTCTCTCCACAACTCTGTCACTATTCAAAATTTCGCAGGACGCCGTGTGTTTCACTCTTTACTAGCGATGGATGTTTTGTCTCTGACATCTCGTCTGTTGAATGATCACCAATACTTATACCGGTTTTCAACGTACGACAGCAGTGTATCAATATTGTGACTAACAATAAAAATTAACTGAAACTTTGAAGACATGGAATAAAAATAATTAAATGCAATCAGGAGAATTTCACGTCCAGTTATTATATGAAAGCTCGCTCTTTTATTAAGTATTTGGGGGCAAACAAAGAATAAGCCGGATAGTAAGTGGTTCAACGGATTATTGACTAACAGATGTTTTAAGAAATGGAACGAAGTAAATTTCCTCGCTACAGCAATATTGAAAATAGGAACGCTTCGCTTAATCAAATATTTCGCAGCAATAAATCGATAACCAGCGCAATACTCAGGGATTCCAATGAGTGAGTAAAATTCAAGGGTAAGTTCACAACAGTCCTGCATAATTGCAAACTTTCTCTTCCTTAACAGTTAATGAGTGATTTCTTTGAAGCTGCGAGAGTACGTCCATGCATTTGCAGTCATACGTAGTAGAGAGGACTTGTAGATTCCATATTAGGTAAGTTTATTTTGAATGTCACACAACGATGCAGTATTAACAACTGGATAACGTTTTACGGATGCATTATTGATCATTATCATGTCAGCACTGGTCACACGATTTCACAATTTGTCTCAAATGTATTTTCACTCTTTCTCTCTCTCCAACTTCTCATGGACGCTTTCCATATCACCAGAATGGGCGTTGCGACTTTCCGATTGCACCTTTTCGGAGTTGAATCGGTGAACAAATATTCTGTGATTAACGTCTCTCCCTCTCTCTACTTGACGAAATAAATGATTTTTCTAATGACTTATCACGATGTGACATTCAAAATTAACTCGTGTAATACTTTGTTTATCATGAAGCACTGGATTTGAAGAGACCTGGGGTGCAGTATGACATCAGTATGGCACTAACCTCTGAAGTCTTCGACTGTTCTCTGTTAGCTGTTATGCAGTCGGGTGTAGAGTGCCTGACTACGGTTCTGATAATATCACTGCTAGCTGAGCTGGAACCTTTCAAAGACGGCTTCTGAATTCATCAGGATTTTCAATATTCGACTTCAATGAACTATGCTTGCTTAACAGACCACTTCTTCGTTGTGCAAACGCCTGTGAAGCAATCAACACCGCTGTTCCCGCTTGTTTGATTGATGTCTAAGAAATGGCATGTTTTGGCATGCAATCATATCTCATAAAACTGTTCATATATCCCCTGTTTTCAACCGATACCCGCTTCTCTATCAGTCCTCTGGAACCTTCGACAATTTTCGCCCCGTTATAGTGATTCTTAAGTTTTATTCATGTGCAGTATTTTCATTTTTCTTCAAGCTAACTTAGCCTGCTGACTGTTCGTATTAGTCACATACCACATTTAATCTCTCTTCGTGACGATGTCTTGACAGTTTTTGATTTTTGAGAGATCCTACTAGCGACTACGCACCTTGACTTTTGCTGATAAGTTCGAAGAATAAATTTATGTTTACACGGATTATTTTTGACCATTTTCATGCTGAATGTTACTATGATCTCAATACTCTTCACGGAGTAACTATACTTATTTCAAAGTAAAATATTCTCTTTCTTGCTATTTCGACATTTGATTGAAAATTCATATGCTAACTTCATTATTCCTATAAACAAAGAAAACTGCAAGGTGGGTTGATGCCTTTAGTACTAGCTATTGGATACCTCCACATGCATATAAAAACTTTGAATCAAAGAATGAGGAATTAGATGGATATATTCACTCATTATTTCTGCACTGCTCTAGGTGTATACTGAAGCGTCCAGGGTTGGATGGTGGTTGTTTCGCAGGCAGTCACTTCAATTCTGATCATTTTTCGTCACTATCATTTTCTTGTCATTATTTTAAATATCAAGAGCTGCTTCCTGCTTTTGACCTCATGCCTTCGAATTTCACGACTTTAAGCTTTATACGGTTTCAAGATTGAGCAACAGTAAAACGAATTAAATCAAATCAGTAGAATTTCACGTCCAGTTAATATATGAAAGCTTGGTCTCTTAATAAGTTTAAGCGAACGAACAGCGAATAGCCAGATTGAAAATTGTTCATCGAATTGTTGACTAGCAGATGTTTAATGAAATAGAAGAAAGTAAACCTCCTCACTACAGCAATATTGAAAATGTGGACAGTTTCACTTCATCAAATTCGTCTCATTTTAAGTAATATTTTGCAGCAGTAATCTGATACACAGCGCAATACTCAGGGAATCTAATGTGTGATCAGCAACCTGGCGTAGGCGCACAAGAGTTCGTTAGCTTCCCTTAAAAGTTAACCAGTGATGTCTGTGAACAATGCGAGTACCTCCAGGTAATAATTCGCTTTCTTCCTATTGTAACAATTTTAAATACTGGAGCATGTATCACCGTACCGTCATGAATAAATAACTGCTTTCCAGCTTTTGATATTCATTGAAGCTGTTTTCTGCTTGTATTTTATAGTAGTGCTTGTGACCCTGAGTTATCTTCTGTACTTCAAATCGCATTGATACTGATAGGAAGGATAGGAAGTATTTCAGAGTATCAGGTTAATAAGTTGGCTTCATTGCCTAGTGATAATTTTGTGTTTGTTGTTCTGTTCACTTGTGAACAGATTAAATCAAAACCAGTAATACACTCCAGTAGAGCAGCATCTATTGAATACATCGAATTTCAGTCGAACGCTTCCTCTGAATACTCTGCATACAGGGATATATGTGCTACATGAATTATATCGAGAAATACAAGACGGATAGCTCCATAAACAAGGTTGAACTAATCATGCTGAGAGCGACAGGTGGAATAGTTTATACAAGTCATGTGCAAAGCGATAACTGGAGAGTGTTTGTGAAGGGTTAAAATTAGGCAAATACCACGTGACGTTTCAATTGCATCATTTGAATGCACGATTATCGATCAGAGAACGAACCTGAATACATATCAAGTGTTGTGAAGTGAATAATAGCGTGAATAATGGTAATAATGACAATGTTGAAATTAGTTAGGCTAATGCTACTGATAAAAGATAATTGTTAATGAAACAGGAATTGTACTAGTTGTAAGAGAAAGAATTAATTATCATTAGTGTTAGTGACAATATTAACGGTTGATAGGTAAAGCATGCAAGGATCAAAATGACCGCCATTTCTTCTTGTACACAGAGATCGGGTGCACAATTCTAATTTCACAAGCGAGCATCTTCTTTTAATTTGTTTGCTGATAATTGTGAATTACTCAACAAAGTAAATGTCATGTCCGCAGCCAAATATAACTAGTTTGGTTAACACTCCATCATTCGATTAGGCGATGGCCTTTCCGTACGACCAACGCATTTGCTACAACAAACACGTTAAAAATGATACTCGCAACTTGTAGTTTCGAGGATTGGCGATCACGCGTTCTTGGATTTCAGCAGCACCCACTTAGTGGTGTCGAGGAACTTGAGTTCTGTGGCATTTTAGGTTCTCCTGAGGGCTTCCTCAAGTCTTCGTTGGACCCTATAATGTGCATCATCTGATTTCAATGGCACATTGATGTATACAGCTACTTTTGATTATATTTGGATAACTTTACCAGGGCTTATTTCTTTAGAATATTCATTGATGGACTAGTTGTGGTTCGCGTTCAAAGTTAAAATTTCCGTTAGGGAATTTATTTTATATGTCATTGTACTGCCAGATCAAATATCGAACAGTCTTCTTATATCGGATTGTTATTACATTCTACGTGTTTGTTGTGAAGTTAAGATCACGATGTCATGAATTTACTTTTACTCATAAGTATTCCGCTTTTGATTTGCTTTCACAGACAATCCAAATAACATCTGCTAATCTTAGATGGATGCCGTTTGTCGTAAATGCTGTCGCAAAATACCGCTGTTGATGCAGTGAATTATTCGATGAAGTTGAGATGTTCGATTGCTTGACGCTGTGCTAGGAGCGACCATTTTAACGAATATCTTAAGTTTAGTATACATCCCCAAACATTTTATATGTCTTTGCGTAGATACCGTCTGATCCCTACGCGAAGAAATCTTCACCGTCTAGCGGGATTGCACGCATAATCAAACATTCAAGACTATGTTTTCAATAAATTTACATAAGTGTCCAATCTTGATTTCTAGACAGTTTTCGAAGCATTACTGAAAACAAATTTATGACCGGCCTCTACGATATACTTGGTGATTAATTTCACTGGGTTTCTCTTTGGACGTTCATTTGAACCAGGTGAATTTATTTCTCTTTCCAGCCACCTGAGATTGTTGTCTGTAGGCCACATTTTTTTCACAGACCCATGATTCCTTAATGTAATTTTACTACATGGCACTTTGTTTTCTGTATGATATAATTTTATTTTAAATATCACACAATGAGGTAGTATTAAAATTCATTTAGTTTGTCTAAGGAAGCATTGTTTATCGATATAACTCCGCACACGTTCAATCTGAATGACGAAAGCCTATACCGGAAATATCGAAAGTCTCAAATGGAAATTGGAGTAACAGAAGAAGAGAAAATACATATAAGACAAATTGTGAAACCTGAGTTTCACATCCATGGAACACATTAGCAGCCTACAAGGAAAAGATAATTCCCAGATTCTAATAGTTTTTATCCAAATATCTTTCAATGAGCACTAGTCATGACTTAATACTCTAGAGGTAGGAGATTATGCTCTTCAGAGAGATTAGAAGAAGCATTTATGTTCCTCGAAAAGATGTTTGAAGGTGATGGTTACACTCAAAGGTTCATTAACAAGTACGGAATGTCTGAATTCTGAAATGTCAAGCAAATCACAGTAAGGCAAATAGCACACCTACATTCAACTTGACTTTGAATGTGAAAATATGACAGTCACTGTCAGCGGAAGATTGAGGATGTCACCAGGCAGAGACTTTCCCGCAACCAAGCTGGTTCTCGTCTATCGAACAACTTGCCCCTTGGAGCAATCAAAAATCAACAGATATCTTTCCCATGTTAACTGAAACTATATACACAAAAAACGTGTATGTGTGGGAGCAGTTACATTGCAGAAACAGAAAGATGCGCAAACCTGCGATCTTACGAACACGTACTAAAGATCCTGTCTAAAATGAACAAATGCTTTGAAGAGTCCCGCAGCCAGGCATCTCCTTGACCTGGGTCATGTAATGGGATTCGCAAGACCGTTCAAGATAATCATTGGGTAGTAAAGTTTAATTATTCTTTTAAGTTTACCGAAGCAATCTCCACCAAGTGCCTGAAACCCAATTTATGTGTTCATTAAGAAGCATTTATCAGTCTTTCCTTGTCCTGGTAACTGAATATTTTCACCTTAGCGTTCGTTTGATTACATGATGCCGAAACTTAACATTGTGTATGGTCATTATTGTTCGAGACAAGGTGTTCATTAACATATATATTATTATTTTATGCGTATATTGATTTATTGATTTTTGATAAAAGGATAAAACTTGGTCACTGTAGTGTTGTACAACTCCATTATTGATACAAATTTTTTCGATAAAATCACACGTTGTTTTACAGTCCTATTTGACGTTTTGAGCACAAATGTTTGCTCATATTCTTATCAATGTATGACATGATTGTGATATGATATTGATAATATTATGAGCATAAAGGTGAAGTTGAAACGTGAAATAATACTGTATAACACTATTTGATTTTTGAAAATAAAAACTTCATCGGTATTGATTGATTTTTGTTTAAGAATGAACTCTGTCCAATAATGTTAAAACTGTTTTTTTAAATATACTTAATAATGACTTTAGGCTTTAAGCAGCTGATGAAAAGCCAATGAAATGGATGGTGTTAACATTTTATTCTGTAAAAACAGTTGTTCTTGGTTGATTCACTATGTACACTATGAGTTAATCATCAAAATTCGCCTTTGGAGACTACAGAAGTTTTAGCTTCGATAAAACAGCCTGTGTAATCAAGTAAAATGAACATATATAATCAGCCAAATAATTATGAAATGAAATCCTTGTTGAACTGAAATTTTCCAGCGGACCTGTAATTTGACTTTTCATCCATGATGTATCGCAAACTATTGTTGAAACGCTTGCTACTTATAGGAAAAAGCTTCAGAAGTTCAAAGTTTGACGATGGATTGATATGAGTTAGAGAAGCGTTGAAGAATATCAGGCAGTACCAAGGAGCTGTTACGTCAGCGTTGTTTGAGGCTCATCGGAAATACGTCACCAACCGTGTTCCAGTTCAGGAACCTACGATTGTATGATAAGCTTGTTGACCATTCAGCTATTGAGACCTGACTCAATCTGTGAACATACCAGTTCTAACCCCTACGGATTGGTAATTTTAACGGAACTGGTACCAGCCAGTTCTAAACACGACGAGAGTTTGTCCTCACTCTCAATTGAGTGGACTCCACCGGTCAGGAGTTATCACTAGTGAGAATCAGAATAATTTACGAGATTTAGTTTATAAGAAATCGATTTGTTCCATGTTTCACCACAGACTAATATCAGTCAGAGAAGCACTGATAACCAACATAAACGGTACGTAATAATAAAGGTTTTTGTATTTCCCAATGAATGAAAAACAAAACGATACTGTTTTTACTGACATTTCGCTATTTAATGCTAATAGCTTTATCAAAGTATTATTATCAACGGTACGTATTCACCGAAATTGTGCTAAGATCAAGAATAAGTTGAAGTTATAATTCATGCAACAATCATTGAGTCGTGTCTTCGTGGCTGAACGATCTATAAGCTTGCTATGTAACTGGAAGATCCTGGTTCCGAAATTAAATGTGTGAGTAATACCAATGAGTCCCAGATTGGGGAGAGGAAATAGATGTCCAGTACTCCCTGGTGTTTTTCAATGGTCGTCTAACCATAATCTATCCATGGTAAAACTTGAAGCAAATCAAGTTACCCCATAAAAACGTATTCTTGAAAAATCTACTTAATTTTAAATCTACTCAATAGGCATGAGTCTATTTTATGAGAAAGGATTGGTTGATTTGCCTTTACATGGGCGGTGACCGTACACAGCAAAAAAGACCGTGAATCAGTATACTGCTGTTTTTTTCTGTAACCAATGTACTACAGATTGATTTCATTTGCTAGCTATTATGCTTTGTTACTTGCTAAATGTAACTGCATCTTACGATAGGTGAACACAAAATTGAGATACACATATGTACACCACATACATACTTAGTATGCATGCGTGTATAACTATAAAAAGGCTATTTGTGAGAGATTTTGGCACAATATTATTTTGCAGTATATAACACTGACAACATACACTGACGAGAGATTTTGAATCATGAAAAATATACTACTAACGATATTATGCTGCCTGCTACTCCTATTATCTAATAACAATGCAACTTATGAATGTGAGTTGATTATTAATCCTTTTTTATAAGGTGTCAAAATATTATACTTTTACTTTTGATGGTTTGATTTTTAAGATCACAATTTTATCAAGTGTCAATTTACAATAGTTGGTTATGTATCACTTTAACTATTTAAATGTGAATTTCAATGTAGATATCGTTATGTATAGAACTTAGACAGACAACCATTGACCAGCTGAAGGGTTGTTCCGTTCTAGTCGAAATAACGTGTAGCTGTTGTTTGATAGTAGGAATTTATTAGCAGATTGGTTGAAACTAGAATGCCGCGGTTGGTGGATTTCAAGTAAATGACTGAATAATCAATGCACCAGCTTCATAATCTGAAAGGTTAGATCTCTAGCGAAGTCACAGATCAATACTGTTGAAGAGTTCCAGACTACGGAGAAGTAGATGCTTTACAATAATGCTCTAAACTAATGTTCTTTCTACACTGAAATTAATACAAAATCACTAGGATAAGACCTGAAATCTGAATATTTCAGTTAAGCTTGAAAATTTATTGTAAATAAATTCCTTAGATTTTTTGAAATGCGTATGTTGATGTGATCGACTTCTCATGAATAATTCAAGTACAGCAAAGTAAATGAAATTCGATCGGATTATCTAAATACGTAGATAAGCATTTTGTGTTCAAAAGAACTTCCGAAATCACCTATATTTACAGTACAAAAGAGAACATTGAATATAAAACGAATTCACTGAAAATTGTGAGACATTTAAAAATAAATGGGGTTTCCTGTAGTTAAATTATTTTATACAATTCAAGTAAATCAACAAAATATGAGTTTAGTTAGCTTTTCAACTCTCGACAGATTGAAGATTTCTTTGTTAGTAAAATTTCTAATGGTGTCACCAGAATAAAAATGGCCAGTGTTGACCACAATCTTTCCTATAGTATGTGCCGTGTGTTACTCTTTATCTGATACTCTAATATTTTCAACTGTAATTTTCCGGAAGCGTTTATTTACTGATATGTATAGAAAGAGGCAATGGAGCAGGATTTACTGAATTAATCATATTTCTGTAGGACCCTCATTCAACTGAATACTCTGCATACAATGAGAGACATATGGGTGAAGAATGAATAAACTATAGATTAGAAGTCATGGGAAACGACAGGTGAGAGGGGTTCAAAGGCAAAGTTCAGATTAACAAAGCGGAATGTGTCTGACAGAATAAAAAAGTAGATCAGTTAAGCAAAGAGAAGCATATAACAGGAGAAAACAGCTAGCAGCAATGAAATTCATAGCAGACAAAAATTCCAGAATAAAAAAAATGAAATATGGAAGCAGATCAAGATAAAAAATGAAATAAATGTACTCAATGCGGATAAAATATCCATTGAACAGAAGGAAAACACAAAAAGAAAGAAATCAAAAACCAGAAGGAAAAAAACAATAAAACGGGAGAAACAATAAAGAAAAAATTATCAACACAAGTGAAAAAAGTGTAGACAGTCTCCAAAACAAGATTTCTTCACATATATTTTACATCCATTAACCTATTAGCCAGTTGGGAAGGAAATGTGATGATGAGTTAACTTCGCCTTGTAACTAATTGTGTGGGAATTGAAGTAAGGCTCACTCGTCATTGCTCACCTCATTTTCATACAATCGTGCTTATCAATGATCGTGTGCTGCATGTGAGTCAGTACCAATACTGAGAAAGACATGCGAATTCAGTCGACGAATAAAACCATGGACAAATAGATAGCCGTATAGATGGAATGATGCATATATATACGCGTGAAAAGATAGTTGTATAGATAGATAGATGCATAGATGGATAGATAGATATATAGAGAGAGATATATAGATAGAAGTAACGTAGAGAGATATATAGATAGATAGAGAGATAGATACCTAGAGAGAGAGAGATATAGACAAATAGATAGCTAGACAGATAGATAGATAGATAAATAGATAGACGGTTAAATAGATAAATAGATGGATAGATAGATAGACAGATGGATGGATCGATAGATAGACAGACAGATAGATAGATAGATAAATAGATGGAAGGATAGATAGATAGACAGATAGATAGATAGATAGATAGATAGACAATAGATGGATAGATAGATAGACAGATAGATAGATAGATAGGTAGACAGATAGATAGGTAGATAGATGGATGGATAGATAGATAGATAATTAGACAGAGAAATTGCTATGTAGATTGATGGCTAGGTATATACATAATACGATGGAAAATAAAAATAGATTGTTACATATCTAGTTAATTAGCTTAAAAGGTAGATAGAAATTTAAAGCATACATACATGGATTGTTATATATAAAGATGGATCTATTTGTCATTGGATATATATATATATATATGGATTTCCAGATAAACAGACAGATAAATGGATCGCAATTCACAGGGATTCATTCGATTAGGTGAACTGAAGTGAAGAATATGGGAGTGGAATTGATGTTAAGATGTATTTAAAAGGATTAAAATGAACGCTGATATGCGCTACGATTTCATTTGTATTTGCTGAAGGAACTTCCCCGCTAATCCAATTTTGTCAAATATGTCTGTTTATATTTTTAAGACGACAGCGACGGTAACTATATCGG
Organism: Trichobilharzia szidati; assembly: GCA_944472155.2. Classification (NCBI taxonomy): domain Eukaryota; kingdom Metazoa; phylum Platyhelminthes; class Trematoda; order Strigeidida; family Schistosomatidae; genus Trichobilharzia; species Trichobilharzia szidati. The sequence goes on from OX235276.1 coordinate 89,200,032, forward strand.
ACGTGAGTATTTGCTGTTTTGTTGATTCACAAAATTTTCCACACCATCAGTGAGATATCCTGAACTCCATGCTCCGATTTCAATCACTCACAAACTCGCTAAATCAGAGGCACTAAAAATCGCTGCTTGAAATTTTTTACGTTGATGATTTCGTCGATTGATTGATTTTATCTGTATGCAGCAAAAGTGTTTGTGTTTCCTGTGAGTGAGTGAGTGAGTGATTGAGGGGTGCAGTATATTGTCAATGTGCACGAAACTGCATGAGAAATTCTGCCTTCCGAGCACACACGATCCACGAAACACGCATACGCACCATAAAACACTGCAAGTCACCACACTCACTCAATTCACTTTCATCTTATCGCATACACAAACGTCAATGTACCCTGTCTCCACAACAAGATTTCTTCACAAATTTTTTGCATCCATTAACCTATTAGCCAGTTGGGAAGGAAATGTGATGATGAGTTAACTTCGCCTTGTAACTAATTGTGTGGGAATTGAAGTAAGGCTCACTCGTCATTGCTCACCTCATTTTCATACAATCGTGCTTATCAACGATCGTGTGTTGCATGTGAGTCAGTACCAATACTGAGAAAGACATGCGAATTCAGTCGATGAATAATACTGTGGACAGAAAGAGAGCCGTAAAGATGGATTGATGGACATATATAGGGAAGAAACCAGAAATGAATAGATAGACAGAAAGATACACATAAGGATAGACAGATATATAGATAGATGGATAGACAGATAGACATTGAGTTCGATAGATAGACTGATAGATGGATAGACACTTGATTATATAAATAGATAGATATATAGATAGATAGATGGATAGATTGAGAGATAGATGGATAGATAGATAGTTACATAGATAGGTAGATAGATATATAGAGAGAGATATATCGATAGAATTAACGTAGAGAGATATATAGATAGATAGAGAGATAGATACCTAGAGAGAGAGGGAGAGATATAGACAAATAGATAGTTCGACAGAGAGATAGATGGATAGATAAATAGAAAAAATAGTTAAATAAATAAATAGTTAGATAGATAGACAGATATATAGATAGATAGATAGATCGGCGGATAGAAAGATAGATAAACAGATAGATAGATATATGGAAAGATAGATAGATATATAATCAGATGGATAGATATATAGAAAGATAGATAGATAGATAGACGAAAAAGTATATAGATAGACAGATAGATAGATAGATGGATGGATAGATAGATAGATAGACAGATAGATAGAAAGTTAGATAGATAGATAGATAGATAGATGGATGGATAGACAGATTGATAGTTAGATAAATAGTTAGATAGATTGATAGATAAATAGATAGATGGAGAGATAAATAGATGGATAGCTGGATAGGTAGTTAGATAGATCGATAAATAGATAGATAGGTAGATAGATAGATAGATAGATAGATAGGTAGATAGATAATTATGTAGATAGATAGATACATAGAGAGAGAGATAGAGAGAGATAGATAGATAGGTAGGTTGATAGTTAGATAGATAGATATATAAACAGATAGTTCGACGGAGAGATAGATAGATAGATAGTTAGAAAGATAAATAGATAGATAGATAGATAGATAAATAGATGGATAGATGGATAGACAGATTGATAGGTAGATAAGTAGTTAGATAGATTGATAGATAGGCAGATAGATAAATATATAGATAGATAGATGAAAAAGGTAGCTAGATAGATACATAGATACATAGATAGCTAGACAGATATAGAGATATATAAATAGATAGATGGATACATAGAGAAATATGTAGATAGGTAGTAATTTAGATATATAGATAGATAAACAGACAGATAGATAGTTATGTGAATTGATAGATACATAGAAAAATAGATAGTTATACAGATAGATCGATAGAGTGATAGGTAGATAGATAAATAGATAGATAGATAGATGGACACATAGCCAGATAGATGGAGAGATATATAGACATACAGATAGATTGATGAATAGACAGAGAGAGAGACAGATAGATAGATAGATAGATAGAAAGATAAATAGATGGATAGATGGATAGACAGATAGTTAGTCAGATAGATGGATAGATAGATAGATAGACAGATACATAGACTAATAGATACATAGATAGGAATTCAGGTAGATGGATAGATATATCGATAGATAGATAGATAGATAGATAGGTGGATAGATAGATAGATAGACAGATAGATAGATATGTGGAAAGATAGATAGATAGATAAATAGATGGATAGATAGATAGATAGACAAATAATTGTATAGATAGACAGATAGATAGATAGATGGATGGATGGATAGATAGACAGATAGATAGAAAGATAGATAGATAGCTAGATAGATGGATAGACAGATTGACAGATAGATAAATAGTTAGACAGATTGATAGATAAATAGATAGATGGAGAGATAAATAGACGGAAAGATGCATAGACAGATTGATAGATAGATAATAATTTAGATAGATTGATAGATAGAGAGATAAATAGATGGATATTTTGACAGATAGATACATAGATAGAGAGATGCATGGTTAAATAGATAGACAGATAGAGAGACAGACAGATAGATAGATAGACAGATAGATAGACAGATAGATAGATAGATAGATGGATCGATAGAAAGATAGATAGATAGATAGATAGATAGATAAATAGATAGATAAATAGATGAATAGATAGATAGATAGATACGTAGATGGATATATATATATATACAAAGATACTTAGATAGATGGTTATATAGATGGATGATTAGACAGCGAAATTGCTATATAGTTTGATGGTTAGTCATATGCATATTTACATGGAATCAATAAAAGACTGACAGATTGTTAGATCTATAGTTTTTTGATTAAATTGTAAATATATAAATAGTTGCATACATACATGGATTTTTCTATGTAAAATTGCATATATATGTATTAGGATATATATAGATATGTGGTTTGTCAGATAAACAGACAGATAAATGGATCGCAATTCACAGGGATTCATTCGACTAGGTGAACTACAGCAGAGAATATCGAAGTGGAACTTTTGGTTTGTAGAGCAGTGGATTTCAATTAACGCTGATATGCAGTATGATTTCATTTGTATTTGCTGAAGGAACTTCCCCGCTAATCCAATTTTGTCAAATATGTCTGTTTATATTTTTCAGAAGATAGCGGCAATGACGATATCGGAGGTGAGTCTCTGTTGTTTTGTTGATTCACAGCATTCTTCACAGCATTATTGCGATTACAATTTCACCATGCTCATATTTCACTCACTCACTAAATCATTCACTCGATAAATGAGAGGCATTCCGATTCAGTCACTGAAAATTTCTGACGTTGATGATGTCGTCGATTGATTGATTTTATCTGTATGCAGCAAAAGTGTTTGTGTTTCCTGTGAGTGAGTGAGTGAGTGAGTGATTGAGGGGTGCAGTATATTGTCAATGTGCACGAAACTGCATGAGAAATTCTGCCTTCCGAGCACACACGATCCACGAAACACGCATACGCACCATAAAACACTGCAAGTCACCACACTCACTCAATTCACTTTCATCTTATCGCATACACAAACGTCAATGTACCCTGTCTCCACAACAAGATTTCTTCACAAATTTTTTACATCCATTAACCTATTAGCCAGTTGGGAAGGAAATGTGATGATGAGTTAACTTCGCCTTGTAACTAATTGTGTGGGAATTGAAGTAAGGCTCACTCGTCATTGCTCACCTCATTTTCATACAATCGTGCTTATCAACGATCGTGTGTTGCATGTGAGTCAGTACCAATACTGAGAAAGACATGCGAATTCAGTCGATGAATAAAACTGTGGACAGAAAGAGAGCCGTAAAGATGGATTGATGGACATATATAGGGAAGAAACCAGAAATGAATAGATAGACAGAAAGATACACATAAGGATAGACAGATATATAGATAGATGGATAGACAGATAGACATTGAGTTCGATAGATAGACTGATAGATGGATAGACACTTGATTATATAAATAGATAGATATATAGATAGATAGATGGATAGATTGAGAGATAGATGGATAGATAGATAGTTACATAGATAGGTAGATAGATATATAGAGAGAGATATATCGATAGAATTAACGTAGAGAGATATATAGATAGATAGAGAGATAGATACCTAGAGAGAGAGGGAGAGATATAGACAAATAGATAGTTCGACAGAGAGATAGATGGATAGATAAATAGAAAAAATAGTTAAATAAATAAATAGTTAGATAGATAGACAGATATATAGATAGATAGATAGATCGGCGGATAGAAAGATAGATAAACAGATAGATAGATATATGGAAAGATAGATAGATATATAATCAGATGGATAGATATATAGAAAGATAGATAGATAGATAGACGAAAAAGTATATAGATAGACAGATAGATAGATAGATGGATGGATAGATAGATAGATAGACAGATAGATAGAAAGTTAGATAGATAGATAGATAGATAGATAGATGGATGGATAGACAGATTGATAGATAGATAAATAGTTAGATAGATTGATAGATAAATAGATAGATGGAGAGATAAATAGATGGATAGCTGGATAGGTAGTTAGATAGATCGATAAATAGATAGATAGGTAGATAGACAGTTAGATAGTAGATAGGTAGATAGATAATTATGTAGATAGATAGATACATAGAGAGAGAGATAGAGGGAGATAGATAGATAGGTAGGTTGATAGTTAGATAGATAGATATATAAACAGATAGTTCGACGGAGAGATAGATAGATAGATAGTTAGAAAGATAAATAGATAGATAGATAGATAGATAAATAGATGGATAGATGGATAGACAGATTGATAGGTAGATAAGTAGTTAGATAGATTGATAGATAGGCAGATAGATAAATATATAGATAGATAGATGAAAAAGGTAGCTAGATAGATAGATAGATACATAGATAGCTAGACAGATATAGAGATATATAAATAGATAGATGGATACATAGAGAAATATGTAGATAGGTAGTAATTTAGATATATAGATAGATAAACAGACAGATAGATAGTTATGTGAATTGATAGATACATAGAAAAATAGATAGTTATACAGATAGATCGATAGAGTGATAGGTAGATAGATAAATAGATAGATAGATAGATAGATGGACACATAGCCAGATAGATAGAGAGATATATAGACATATAGATAGATTGATGAATAGACAGAGAGAGAGACAGATAGATAGATAGATAGATAGATAGATAGATAGATAGATAGATAGATAGATAGATAGATAGAAAGATAGATAGATAGATAGATAGATAGATAGATAGATAGATAGATAGTAAGATAAATAGATGGATAGATGGATAGACAGATAGTTAGTCAGATAGATGGATAGATAGATAGATAGATAGATAGATAGATATATAGATAGATAGATAAAAAATAGATAGATAGATACAGAGATAGTTAGACAGATATATAGATAGAAAGATAGACAGATACATAGACTAATAGATACATAGATAGGAATTCAGGTAGATGGATAGATATATCGATAGATAGATAGATAGATAGATAGATAGATAGGTAGATAGATAGATAGATAGATAGATAGATAGATAGATAGGTGGATAGATAGATAGATAGACAGATAGATAGATATATGGAAAGATAGATAGATAAATAGATGGATAGATAGATAGATAGACAAATGAGTGTATAGATGGACAGATAGATAGATAGATGGATGGATGGATAGATAGACAGATAGATAGAAAGATAGATAGATAGCTAGATAGATGGATAGACAGATTGACAGATAGATAAATAGTTAGACAGATTGATAGATAAATAGATAGATGGAGAGATAAATAGACGGAAAGATGCATAGACAGATTGATAGATAGATAATAATTTAGATAGATTGATAGATAGAGAGATAATTAGATGGATATTTTGACAGATAGATACATAGATAGAGAGATGCATGGTTAAATAGATAGACAGATAGAGAGACAGACAGATAGATAGATAGACAGATAGATAGACAGATAGATAGATAGATAGATAGATAGATAGAAAGATAGATAGATAGATAGATAGATAGATAGATAGATAGATAAATAGATAGATAAATAGATGAATAGATAGATAGATAGATACGTAGATGGATATATATATATACAAAGATACTTAGATAGATGGTTATATAGATGGATAATTAGACAGCGAAATCGCTATATAGTTTGATGGTTAGTCATATGCATATTTACACGGAATCAATAAAAGACTGACAGATTGTTAGATCTATAGTTTTTTGATTAAATTGTAAATATATAAATAGTTGCATACATACATGGATTTTTCAATGTAAAATTGCATATATATGTATTAGGATATATATAGATATGTGGTTTGTCAGATAAACAGACAGATAAATGGATCGCAATTCACAGGGATTCATTCGACTAGGTGAACTACAGCAGAGAATATCGAAGTGGAACTTTTGGTTTGTAGAGCAGTGGATTTCAATTAACGCTGATATGCAGTATGATTTCATTTGTATTTGCTGAAGGAACTTCCCCGCTAATCCAATTTTGTCAAATATGTCTGTTTATATTTTTCAGAAGATAGCGGCAATGACGATATCGGAGGTGAGTCTCTGTTGTTTTGTTGATTCACAGCATTCTTCACAGCATTATTGCGATTACAATTTCACCATGCTCATATTTCACTCACTCACTAAATCATTCACTCGATCAATGAGAGGCATTCCGATTCAGTCACTGATAATTTCTGACGTTGATGATGTCGTCGATTGATTGATTTTATCTGTATGCAGCAAAAGTGTTTGTGTTTCCTGTGATTGAGTGAGTGAGTGAGGATTGAGGGGTGCAGTATATCGTCAATGTGCACGAAACTGCATGAGAAATTCTGCCTTCCGAGCACACACGATCCACGAAACACGCATACGCACCATAAAACACTGCAAGTCACCACACTCACTCAATTCACTTTCATCTTATCGCATACACAAACGTCACTGTACCCTGTCTCCACAACAAGATTTCTTCACAAATTTTTTACATCCATTAACCTATTAGCCAGTTGGGAAGGAAATGTGATGATGAGTTAACTTCGCCTTGTAACTAATTGTGTGGGAATTGAAGTAAGGCTCACTCGTCATTGCTCACCTCATTTTCATACAATCGTGCTTATCAATGATCGTGTGTTGCATGTGAGTCAGTACCAATACTGAGAAAGACATGCGAATTCAGTCGATGAATAAAACTGTGGACAGAAAGAGAGCCGTAAAGATGGATTGATGGACATATATAGGCAAGAAACCAGAAATGAATAGATAGACAGAAAGATACAAATAAGGATAGACAGATAGACATTGAGTTCGATAGATAGACTGATAGATGGATAGACACTTGATTATATAAATAGATAGATATATAGAAAGATAGATGGATAGATTGAGAGATAGATGGATAGATAGATAGTTACATAGATAGGTAGATAGATATATAGAGAGAGATATATCGATAGAATTAACGTAGAGAGATATATAGATAGATAGAGAGATAGATACCTAGAGAGAGAGGGAGAGATATAGACAAATAGATAGTTCGACAGAGAGATAGATGGATAGATAAATAGAAAAAATAGTTAAATAAATAAATAGTTAGATAGATAGACAGATATATAGATAGATAGATAGATCGGCGGATAGAAAGATAGATAAACAGATAGATAGATATATGGAAAGATAGATAGATATATAATCAGATGGATAGATATATAGAAAGATAGATAGATAGATAGACGAAAAAGTATATAGATAGACAGATAGATAGATAGATGGATGGATAGATAGATAGATAGACAGATAGATAGAAAGTTAGATAGATAGATAGATAGATAGATAGATGGATGGATAGACAGATTGATAGATAGATAAATAGTTAGATAGATTGATAGATAAATAGATAGATGGAGAGATAAATAGATGGATAGATGGATAGGTAGTTAGATAGATCGATAAATAGATAGATAGGTAGATAGATAGATAGATAGATAGATAGATAGATAGATAAAGAGATGGATAGATGGATAGACGGATTGATAAATAGATAAGTAGTTAGATAGATTGATAGATAGACAGATAGATAAATATATAGATAGATAGATAAAAAGGTAGCTAGATAGATACATAGATACATAGATAGCTAGACAGATATAGAGATATATAAATAGATAGATGGATACATAGAGAAATATGTAGATAGGTAGTAATTTAGATATATAGATAGATAAACAGACAGATAGATAGTTATGTGAATTGATAGATACATAGAAAAATAGATGGTTATATAGATAGATCGATAGAGTGATAGGTAGATAGATAAATAGATAGATAGATAGATAGATGGACATATAGCCAGATAGATAGATAGATATATAGACATATAGATAGATTGATGAATAGACAGAGAGAGAGACAGATAGATAGATAGATAGATAGATAGATAGATAGAAAGATAAATAGATGGATAGATGAATAGACAGATAGTTAGTCAGATAGATGGATAGATAGAAAGATAGACAGATACATAGACTAATAGATACATAGATAGGAATTCAGGTAGATGGATAGATATATCGATAGATAGATAGATAGATAGATAGGTGGATAGATAGATAGATAGACAGATAGATAGATATATGGAAAGATAGATAGATAGATAAATAGATGGATAGATAGATAGATAGACAAATGAGTGTATAGATAGACAGATAGATAGATAGATAGATGGATGGATAGATAGACAGATAGATAGACATATAGATAGAAAGATAGATAGATAGATAGATAGATGGATAGACAGATTGATAGATAGATAAATAGTTAGATAGATTGATAGATAAATAGATAGATGGAGAGATAAATAGACGGAAAGATGCATAGACAGATTGATAGATAGATAATAATTTAGATAGATTGATAGATAGAGAGATAAATAGATGGATATTTTGACAGATAGATACATAGATAGAGAGATGCATGGTTAAATAGATAGACAGATAGAGAGACAGACAGATAGATAGATAGATAGATAGATAGAAAGATAGATAGATAGATAGATAGATAGATAGATAGATAGATAGATGGATAGATAGATAGATAGATACGTAGATGGATATATATATATACAAAGATACTTAGATAGATGGTTATATAGATGGATAATTAGACAGCGAAATTGCTATATAGTTTGATGGTTAGTCATATGCATATTTACATGGAATCAATAAAAGACTGACAGATTGTTAGATCTATAGTTTTTTGATTAAATTGTAAATATATAAATAGTTGCATACATACATGGATTTTTCAATGTAAAATTGCATATATATGTATTAGGATATATATAGATATGTGGTTTGTCAGATAAACAGACAGATAAATGGATCGCAATTCACAGGGATTCATTCGACTAGGTGAACTACAGCAGAGAATATCGAAGTGGAACTTTTGGTTTGTAGAGCAGTGGATTTCAATTAACGCTGATATGCAGTATGATTTCATTTGTATTTGCTGAAGGAACTTCCCCGCTAATCCAATTTTGTCAAATATGTCTGTTTATATTTTTCAGAAGATAGCGGCAATGACGATATCGGAGGTGAGTCTCTGTTGTTTTGTTGATTCACAGCATTCTTCACAGCATTATTGCGATTACAATTTCACCATGCTCATATTTCACTCACTCACTAAATCATTCACTCGATCAATGAGAGGCATTCCGATTCAGTCACTGATAATTTCTGACGTTGATGATGTCGTCGATTGATTGATTTTATCTGTATGCAGCAAAAGTGTTTGTGTTTCCTGTGATTGAGTGAGTGAGTGAGTGAGTGATTGAGGGGTGCAGTATATCGTCAATGTGCACGAAACTGCATGAGAAATTCTGCCTTCCGAGCACACACGATCCACGAAACACGCATACGCACCATAAAACACTGCAAGTCACCACACTCACTCAATTCACTTTCATCTTATCGCATACACAAACGTCACTGTACCCTGTCTCCACAACAAGATTTCTTCACAAATTTTTTACATCCATTAACCTATTAGCCAGTTGGGAAGGAAATGTGATGATGAGTTAACTTCGCCTTGTAACTAATTGTGTGGGAATTGAAGTAAGGCTCACTCGTCATTGCTCACCTCATTTTCATACAATCGTGCTTATCAATGATCGTGTGCTGCATGTGAGTCATGGCCAAAACTGAGAAAGACATGCGAATTCAGTCGACGAATAAAACCGTGGACAAATAGATATCCGTATACATGGATTGATACACATATATACGCATGAAAAGATAGATAGATAGATAGATAGAGAGAGATATATAGATAGAAGTTACGTAGGGAGATATATAGATAGATAGAGAGAGAGATACCTCGTGAGAGAGAGATATATAGACAAATAGATAGTTCGACAGATAGATAGATAGATAGATAAATAGATAGATAGTTAAATAGATAAATAGATAGATAGATAGATAGATAGATAAATAGATAGATAGATAGGTAGATAGATAGATAGATAGATAGATAGATAGATAGATAGATAGATAGATAGATAGTTAGATAGATAAATGGATGGATAGATAGATAGATAGATAGGTAGTTAGATAGATAGATAGGTAAATAGATAAACAGATGAATATAGAGATAGATAGATAGATAGATTGATAGATAGATAGACAGATAGATAGATAGATAGATAGATAGATAGACAGTTAGATAGTTAAATAGATAAATAGGTGAATAGATAGATAGATAGATAGATATATAGAAAGATAGATAGATAGATAGGTAGATACATATTTAGATAAATAGATGAATAGATAGATAGATACATATTTAGACTGATAGATAGATAGATAGATAGATAGATAGATAGATAGATAGATAGATAGATAGATAGATAGATAGATAGATAGATAGATAGATAGATAGATAGATAGATAGATAGATAGATAGATAGATAAATAGATAAATAGATGGATAGATAGATAGATAGATAGATAGATAGATAGATAGATAGATAGATAGATGGATAGATTTATAGATGGATAGATAGATAGATAGACAGATAGATAGATAGATAGATAGTTAGATAGTTAAATATATAAATAGATGAATAAATAGATAAATTGATAGATAGATAGATAGTTAGATAGATTAATAGATGAACAGATAGATATATAGATAAATAGTTAGATAGATAGATAGATAGATAGATAGATAGATACATAGTTAAATAGATAGACAGATGGATAGATAGATAGAATCATAGATAGATAGATAGATAGATAGATAGATAGATAGATAGATAGATAGATAGATAGATAGATAGATAGATAGATAGATAGATAGATAGATAGATAGATAGATAGATAGATAGATAGATAGATAGATAGATAGATAGATAGATAGATAGATAGGTAGATAGATGGATAGATAGATTGATAGATAGATAGATAGATAGATAGATAGATAGATAGATAGATAGATAGATAGATAGATAGATAGATAGACAGATGGTTAGATAGATATTTATATAGATGGTTAGACAAATAGATAAATAGATAGATAGATAAATAGATATATAGATAGATAGATAGATAGATAGATAGATACATAGATAGATAGATAGATAGATAGATAGATAGATAGATAGATAGATAGATAGATTGACAGATAGTTAGATAGATAGATAGATAGATAGATAGATAGATAGATAGATAGATAGATAGATAGATAGATAGATAGATATATAGATAGATAGATAGATAGATAGATAGATAGATAGATAGATAGATAGATAGATAGATAGATAGATAGGTAGATAGATAGTTAGATAGATAGATAAACATATATCCATGTATAATGATGTTTATTTATGAGTATTTTCACACTGGGATACATAGATATATTATGTATATATATGTGTATAAATGTTTTGGCAGATAAACAGACCGATTAATCGAGCGCAATTCATACAGATTCATTCGACAGTGTGAACTACAGTAGAGAATTTGTGAGTGGAATTTATTGTAGTGCAGAGCAGTGGATTTCAATGAACGCTGATTTGCAGTATGATTCCATTTGTGTTTGCTGAAATAACTTCCTCGCGAATCCAAGGTTGCAAATATACTTGTTTATATATTTCAGATGACAGCGTCGAAAACGGTAACGGAGGTGAGTCTGTGTAGTTTTGTTGATTCACAGCATTCTTCACAACCTTAGTGCCATGTCATTTTTACCATGCCCAATTCTCAATTAATCACTCAATCAATCACACACTGTGAGGCACTCCTATTCACTCGCTGACAAATTCTGACGTTGATGATGTCGTCGATTGATTGATTTTATCTGTATGCAGCAAAAGTGTTTGTGTTTCCTGTGATTGAGTGAGTGAGTGATTGAGGGGTGCAGTATATCGTCAATGTGCACGAAACTGCATGAGAAATTCTGCCTTCCGAGCACACACGATCCACGAAACACGCATACGCACCATAAAACACTGCAAGTCACCACACTCACTCAATTCACTTTCATCTTATCGCATACACAAACGTCACTGTACCCTGTCTCCACAACAAGATTTCTTCACAAATTTTTTACATCCATTAACCTATTAGCCAGTTGGGAAGGAAATGTGATGATGAGTTAACTTCGCCTTGTAACTAATTGTGTGGGAATTGAAGTAAGGCTCACTCGTCATTGCTCACCTCATTTTCATACAATCGTGCTTATCAATGATCGTGTGCTGCATGTGAGTCATGGCCAAAACTGAGAAAGACATGCGAATTCAGTCGACGAATAAAACCATGGACAAATAGATAGCCGTATAGATGGATTGATGCATATATATAGGCGTTAAGAGCATAGGTGAATAGATAGAATGAGAGACATCTTCATCCGTGTAGGTGGATTGATACATTCATTGTTGAATAGATATACATGCATATAGGCAGATATACACATAGATTGATGGTGTGATATTTTGAAATTTAGCAAAATGATAGATGCAGGTATATTAACATGGACTCCCAGTCGGATCATTCCTAAGAGAGATGGGGTTAGACAGGTAGCTAGATGAATTGAAAGGCGCACGGAGAGAGACACTAAAACATCGATAGATAAATAGATAGACAGATAAAAACGTAGACAAATAGCATCATTGAAAATTGGATCCCTCACATAAACATGATATAATCCACATACCTGAAAATAGCCCACTACACACACTCACTCCCTCTGCCTTCAAAGAAACACAACCAGTCGCAGATGAGTCAGAAAGCACTGAGGCAGATCACAGTGATGAACAGTTGACAACCACGCCTCAACTCGAGTCAGAAACACCAGGTAAGTGAGTTCACTATTCACCCAACACTCGCCCTCTCCACTCATATCAATCCATCAACTCAGCCTTCATTATCCATCCAGCAGTGTGCATCAACCAACATCCACTTCACTCGGCCTATCACACAAACAAACACAACAGCCTACACACGAACAAACAAACAACGCAGAAACAAACATCTAGCGAGCCAACTAACCAACTAATCCAACAACCTACAAACAAACCAAACAAACATACAAACAAACAACCAAATATTTCCCTATTAGTTTGTCCATTAGATATATTACACTGTGAAACAGCATTATTGACTGGATGGTGTTTCGAACAACATTTATTGTTCTTAATCATATCAATTCAACCAACTAACGAACTAGCAATGATAACCAATTGGAATTCACGCAAACACAGCGAAATTGCTGAATTCAAATGAAAAATGCTCACAGCGACATGCTCATGCCGAAACTAAATACCTCATCACAACACAGGGCCACACAATACGCAACAACAACAAAATACACAAAACAACACTGCACTACACAACACAACACATTCCACGATAATCCCGAGTCAACATCACTGACCATTCAGAGTTGATAATGTCGCTAACCCCTTCCACCTATTGTAAATCATTCACACCAAAATATTCCCTTCCACATCTCTCTATCTCTATCACTACACCCACTCACTCTCCCTCTCTCTCCACAGAAACACAACCAGTCGCAGATGAGTCAGAAAGCACTGAGGCAGATCACAGTGATGAACAGTTGACAACCACGCCTCAACTCGAGTCAGAAACACCAGGTAAGTGAGTTCACTATTCACCCAACACTCGCCCTCTCCACTCATATCAATCCATCAACTCAGCCTTCATTATCCATCCAGCAGTGTGCATCAACCAACATCCACTTCACTCGGCCTATCACACAAACAAACACAACAGCCTACACACGAACAAACAAACAACGCAGAAACAAACATCTAGCGAGCCAACTAACCAACTAATCCAACAACCTACAAACAAACCAAACAAACATACAAACAAACAACCAAATATTTCCCTATTAGTTTGTCCATTAGATATATTACACTGTGAAACAGCATTATTGACTGGATGGTGTTTCGAACAACATTTATTGTTCTTAATCATATCAATTCAACCAACTAACGAACTAGCAATGATAACCAATTGGAATTCACGCAAACACAGCGAAATTGCTGAATTCAAATGAAAAATGCTCACAGCGACATGCTCATGCCGAAACTAAATACCTCATCACAACACAGGGCCACACAATACGCAACAACAACAAAATACACAAAACAACACTGCACTACACAACACAACACATTCCACGATAATCCCGAGTCAACATCACTGACCATTCAGAGTTGATAATGTCGCTAACCCCTTCCACCTATTGTAAATCATTCACACCAAAATATTCCCTTCCACATCTCTCTATCTCTATCACTACACCCACTCACTCTCCCTCTCTCTCCACAGAAACACAACCAGTCGCAGATGAGTCAGAAAGCACTGAGGCAGATCACAGTGATGAACAGTTGACAACCACGCCTCAACTCGAGTCAGAAACACCAGGTAAGTGAGTTCACTATTCACCCAACACTCGCCCTCTCCACTCATATCAATCCATCAACTCAGCCTTCATTATCCATCCAGCAGTGTGCATCAACCAACATCCACTTCACTCGGCCTATCACACAAACAAACACAACAGCCTACACACGAACAAACAAACAACGCAGAAACAAACATCTAGCGAGCCAACTAACCAACTAATCCAACAACCTACAAACAAACCAAACAAACATACAAACAAACAACCAAATATTTCCCTATTAGTTTGTCCATTAGATATATTACACTGTGAAACAGCATTATTGACTGGATGGTGTTTCGAACAACATTTATTGTTCTTAATCATATCAATTCAACCAACTAACGAACTAGCAATGATAACCAATTGGAATTCACGCAAACACAGCGAAATTGCTGAATTCAAATGAAAAATGCTCACAGCGACATGCTCATGCCGAAACTAAATACCTCATCACAACACAGGGCCACACAATACGCAACAACAACAAAATACACAAAACAACACTGCACTACACAACACAACACATTCCACGATAATCCCGAGTCAACATCACTGACCATTCAGAGTTGATAATGTCGCTAACCCCTTCCACCTATTGTAAATCATTCACACCAAAATATTCCCTTCCACATCTCTCTATCTCTATCACTACACCCACTCACTCTCCCTCTCTCTCCACAGAAACACAACCAGTCGCAGATGAGTCAGAAAGCACTGAGGCAGATCACAGTGATGAACAGTTGACAACCACGCCTCAACTCGAGTCAGAAACACCAGGTAAGTGAGTTCACTATTCACCCAACACTCGCCCTCTCCACTCATATCAATCCATCAACTCAGCCTTCATTATCCATCCAGCAGTGTGCATCAACCAACATCCACTTCACTCGGCCTATCACACAAACAAACACAACAGCCTACACACGAACAAACAAACAACGCAGAAACAAACATCTAGCGAGCCAACTAACCAACTAATCCAACAACCTACAAACAAACCAAACAAACATACAAACAAACAACCAAATATTTCCCTATTAGTTTGTCCATTAGATATATTACACTGTGAAACAGCATTATTGACTGGATGGTGTTTCGAACAACATTTATTGTTCTTAATCATATCAATTCAACCAACTAACGAACTAGCAATGATAACCAATTGGAATTCACGCAAACACAGCGAAATTGCTGAATTCAAATGAAAAATGCTCACAGCGACATGCTCATGCCGAAACTAAATACCTCATCACAACACAGGGCCACACAATACGCAACAACAACAAAATACACAAAACAACACTGCACTACACAACACAACACATTCCACGATAATCCCGAGTCAACATCACTGACCATTCAGAGTTGATAATGTCGCTAACCCCTTCCACCTATTGTAAATCATTCACACCAAAATATTCCCTTCCACATCTCTCTATCTCTATCACTACACCCACTCACTCTCCCTCTCTCTCCACAGAAACACAACCAGTCGCAGATGAGTCAGAAAGCACTGAGGCAGATCACAGTGATGAACAGTTGACAACCACGCCTCAACTCGAGTCAGAAACACCAGGTAAGTGAGTTCACTATTCACCCAACACTCGCCCTCTCCACTCATATCAATCCATCAACTCAGCCTTCATTATCCATCCAGCAGTGTGCATCAACCAACATCCACTTCACTCGGCCTATCACACAAACAAACACAACAGCCTACACACGAACAAACAAACAACGCAGAAACAAACATCTAGCGAGCCAACTAACCAACTAATCCAACAACCTACAAACAAACCAAACAAACATACAAACAAACAACCAAATATTTCCCTATTAGTTTGTCCATTAGATATATTACACTGTGAAACAGCATTATTGACTGGATGGTGTTTCGAACAACATTTATTGTTCTTAATCATATCAATTCAACCAACTAACGAACTAGCAATGATAACCAATTGGAATTCACGCAAACACAGCGAAATTGCTGAATTCAAATGAAAAATGCTCACAGCGACATGCTCATGCCGAAACTAAATACCTCATCACAACACAGGGCCACACAATACGCAACAACAACAAAATACACAAAACAACACTGCACTACACAACACAACACATTCCACGATAATCCCGAGTCAACATCACTGACCATTCAGAGTTGATAATGTCGCTAACCCCTTCCACCTATTGTAAATCATTCACACCAAAATATTCCCTTCCACATCTCTCTATCTCTATCACTACACCCACTCACTCTCCCTCTCTCTCCACAGAAACACAACCAGTCGCAGATGAGTCAGAAAGCACTGAGGCAGATCACAGTGATGAACAGTTGACAACCACGCCTCAACTCGAGTCAGAAACACCAGGTAAGTGAGTTCACTATTCACCCAACACTCGCCCTCTCCACTCATATCAATCCATCAACTCAGCCTTCATTATCCATCCAGCAGTGTGCATCAACCAACATCCACTTCACTCGGCCTATCACACAAACAAACACAACAGCCTACACACGAACAAACAAACAACGCAGAAACAAACATCTAGCGAGCCAACTAACCAACTAATCCAACAACCTACAAACAAACCAAACAAACATACAAACAAACAACCAAATATTTCCCTATTAGTTTGTCCATTAGATATATTACACTGTGAAACAGCATTATTGACTGGATGGTGTTTCGAACAACATTTATTGTTCTTAATCATATCAATTCAACCAACTAACGAACTAGCAATGATAACCAATTGGAATTCACGCAAACACAGCGAAATTGCTGAATTCAAATGAAAAATGCTCACAGCGACATGCTCATGCCGAAACTAAATACCTCATCACAACACAGGGCCACACAATACGCAACAACAACAAAATACACAAAACAACACTGCACTACACAACACAACACATTCCACGATAATCCCGAGTCAACATCACTGACCATTCAGAGTTGATAATGTCGCTAACCCCTTCCACCTATTGTAAATCATTCACACCAAAATATTCCCTTCCACATCTCTCTATCTCTATCACTACACCCACTCACTCTCCCTCTCTCTCCACAGAAACACAACCAGTCGCAGATGAGTCAGAAAGCACTGAGGCAGATCACAGTGATGAACAGTTGACAACCACGCCTCAACTCGAGTCAGAAACACCAGGTAAGTGAGTTCACTATTCACCCAACACTCGCCCTCTCCACTCATATCAATCCATCAACTCAGCCTTCATTATCCATCCAGCAGTGTGCATCAACCAACATCCACTTCACTCGGCCTATCACACAAACAAACACAACAGCCTACACACGAACAAACAAACAACGCAGAAACAAACATCTAGCGAGCCAACTAACCAACTAATCCAACAACCTACAAACAAACCAAACAAACATACAAACAAACAACCAAATATTTCCCTATTAGTTTGTCCATTAGATATATTACACTGTGAAACAGCATTATTGACTGGATGGTGTTTCGAACAACATTTATTGTTCTTAATCATATCAATTCAACCAACTAACGAACTAGCAATGATAACCAATTGGAATTCACGCAAACACAGCGAAATTGCTGAATTCAAATGAAAAATGCTCACAGCGACATGCTCATGCCGAAACTAAATACCTCATCACAACACAGGGCCACACAATACGCAACAACAACAAAATACACAAAACAACACTGCACTACACAACACAACACATTCCACGATAATCCCGAGTCAACATCACTGACCATTCAGAGTTGATAATGTCGCTAACCCCTTCCACCTATTGTAAATCATTCACACCAAAATATTCCCTTCCACATCTCTCTATCTCTATCACTACACCCACTCACTCTCCCTCTCTCTCCACAGAAACACAACCAGTCGCAGATGAGTCAGAAAGCACTGAGGCAGATCACAGTGATGAACAGTTGACAACCACGCCTCAACTCGAGTCAGAAACACCAGGTAAGTGAGTTCACTATTCACCCAACACTCGCCCTCTCCACTCATATCAATCCATCAACTCAGCCTTCATTATCCATCCAGCAGTGTGCATCAACCAACATCCACTTCACTCGGCCTATCACACAAACAAACACAACAGCCTACACACGAACAAACAAACAACGCAGAAACAAACATCTAGCGAGCCAACTAACCAACTAATCCAACAACCTACAAACAAACCAAACAAACATACAAACAAACAACCAAATATTTCCCTATTAGTTTGTCCATTAGATATATTACACTGTGAAACAGCATTATTGACTGGATGGTGTTTCGAACAACATTTATTGTTCTTAATCATATCAATTCAACCAACTAACGAACTAGCAATGATAACCAATTGGAATTCACGCAAACACAGCGAAATTGCTGAATTCAAATGAAAAATGCTCACAGCGACATGCTCATGCCGAAACTAAATACCTCATCACAACACAGGGCCACACAATACGCAACAACAACAAAATACACAAAACAACACTGCACTACACAACACAACACATTCCACGATAATCCCGAGTCAACATCACTGACCATTCAGAGTTGATAATGTCGCTAACCCCTTCCACCTATTGTAAATCATTCACACCAAAATATTCCCTTCCACATCTCTCTATCTCTATCACTACACCCACTCACTCTCCCTCTCTCTCCACAGAAACACAACCAGTCGCAGATGAGTCAGAAAGCACTGAGGCAGATCACAGTGATGAACAGTTGACAACCACGCCTCAACTCGAGTCAGAAACACCAGGTAAGTGAGTTCACTATTCACCCAACACTCGCCCTCTCCACTCATATCAATCCATCAACTCAGCCTTCATTATCCATCCAGCAGTGTGCATCAACCAACATCCACTTCACTCGGCCTATCACACAAACAAACACAACAGCCTACACACGAACAAACAAACAACGCAGAAACAAACATCTAGCGAGCCAACTAACCAACTAATCCAACAACCTACAAACAAACCAAACAAACATACAAACAAACAACCAAATATTTCCCTATTAGTTTGTCCATTAGATATATTACACTGTGAAACAGCATTATTGACTGGATGGTGTTTCGAACAACATTTATTGTTCTTAATCATATCAATTCAACCAACTAACGAACTAGCAATGATAACCAATTGGAATTCACGCAAACACAGCGAAATTGCTGAATTCAAATGAAAAATGCTCACAGCGACATGCTCATGCCGAAACTAAATACCTCATCACAACACAGGGCCACACAATACGCAACAACAACAAAATACACAAAACAACACTGCACTACACAACACAACACATTCCACGATAATCCCGAGTCAACATCACTGACCATTCAGAGTTGATAATGTCGCTAACCCCTTCCACCTATTGTAAATCATTCACACCAAAATATTCCCTTCCACATCTCTCTATCTCTATCACTACACCCACTCACTCTCCCTCTCTCTCCACAGAAACACAACCAGTCGCAGATGAGTCAGAAAGCACTGAGGCAGATCACAGTGATGAACAGTTGACAACCACGCCTCAACTCGAGTCAGAAACACCAGGTAAGTGAGTTCACTATTCACCCAACACTCGCCCTCTCCACTCATATCAATCCATCAACTCAGCCTTCATTATCCATCCAGCAGTGTGCATCAACCAACATCCACTTCACTCGGCCTATCACACAAACAAACACAACAGCCTACACACGAACAAACAAACAACGCAGAAACAAACATCTAGCGAGCCAACTAACCAAC
The DNA here is from genome assembly GCA_944472155.2 of Trichobilharzia szidati. NCBI lineage: Eukaryota > Metazoa > Platyhelminthes > Trematoda > Strigeidida > Schistosomatidae > Trichobilharzia > Trichobilharzia szidati. Next base: position 89,220,892 of record OX235276.1, read on the forward strand.
TAATCCAACAACCTACAAACAAACCAAACAAACATACAAACAAACAACCAAATATTTCCCTATTAGTTTGTCCATTAGATATATTACACTGTGAAACAGCATTATTGACTGGATGGTGTTTCGAACAACATTTATTGTTCTTAATCATATCAATTCAACCAACTAACGAACTAGCAATGATAACCAATTGGAATTCACGCAAACACAGCGAAATTGCTGAATTCAAATGAAAAATGCTCACAGCGACATGCTCATGCCGAAACTAAATACCTCATCACAACACAGGGCCACACAATACGCAACAACAACAAAATACACAAAACAACACTGCACTACACAACACAACACATTCCACGATAATCCCGAGTCAACATCACTGACCATTCAGAGTTGATAATGTCGCTAACCCCTTCCACCTATTGTAAATCATTCACACCAAAATATTCCCTTCCACATCTCTCTATCTCTATCACTACACCCACTCACTCTCCCTCTCTCTCCACAGAAACACAACCAGTCGCAGATGAGTCAGAAAGCACTGAGGCAGATCACAGTGATGAACAGTTGACAACCACGCCTCAACTCGAGTCAGAAACACCAGGTAAGTGAGTTCACTATTCACCCAACACTCGCCCTCTCCACTCATATCAATCCATCAACTCAGCCTTCATTATCCATCCAGCAGTGTGCATCAACCAACATCCACTTCACTCGGCCTATCACACAAACAAACACAACAGCCTACACACGAACAAACAAACAACGCAGAAACAAACATCTAGCGAGCCAACTAACCAACTAATCCAACAACCTACAAACAAACCAAACAAACATACAAACAAACAACCAAATATTTCCCTATTAGTTTGTCCATTAGATATATTACACTGTGAAACAGCATTATTGACTGGATGGTGTTTCGAACAACATTTATTGTTCTTAATCATATCAATTCAACCAACTAACGAACTAGCAATGATAACCAATTGGAATTCACGCAAACACAGCGAAATTGCTGAATTCAAATGAAAAATGCTCACAGCGACATGCTCATGCCGAAACTAAATACCTCATCACAACACAGGGCCACACAATACGCAACAACAACAAAATACACAAAACAACACTGCACTACACAACACAACACATTCCACGATAATCCCGAGTCAACATCACTGACCATTCAGAGTTGATAATGTCGCTAACCCCTTCCACCTATTGTAAATCATTCACACCAAAATATTCCCTTCCACATCTCTCTATCTCTATCACTACACCCACTCACTCTCCCTCTCTCTCCACAGAAACACAACCAGTCGCAGATGAGTCAGAAAGCACTGAGGCAGATCACAGTGATGAACAGTTGACAACCACGCCTCAACTCGAGTCAGAAACACCAGGTAAGTGAGTTCACTATTCACCCAACACTCGCCCTCTCCACTCATATCAATCCATCAACTCAGCCTTCATTATCCATCCAGCAGTGTGCATCAACCAACATCCACTTCACTCGGCCTATCACACAAACAAACACAACAGCCTACACACGAACAAACAAACAACGCAGAAACAAACATCTAGCGAGCCAACTAACCAACTAATCCAACAACCTACAAACAAACCAAACAAACATACAAACAAACAACCAAATATTTCCCTATTAGTTTGTCCATTAGATATATTACACTGTGAAACAGCATTATTGACTGGATGGTGTTTCGAACAACATTTATTGTTCTTAATCATATCAATTCAACCAACTAACGAACTAGCAATGATAACCAATTGGAATTCACGCAAACACAGCGAAATTGCTGAATTCAAATGAAAAATGCTCACAGCGACATGCTCATGCCGAAACTAAATACCTCATCACAACACAGGGCCACACAATACGCAACAACAACAAAATACACAAAACAACACTGCACTACACAACACAACACATTCCACGATAATCCCGAGTCAACATCACTGACCATTCAGAGTTGATAATGTCGCTAACCCCTTCCACCTATTGTAAATCATTCACACCAAAATATTCCCTTCCACATCTCTCTATCTCTATCACTACACCCACTCACTCTCCCTCTCTCTCCACAGAAACACAACCAGTCGCAGATGAGTCAGAAAGCACTGAGGCAGATCACAGTGATGAACAGTTGACAACCACGCCTCAACTCGAGTCAGAAACACCAGGTAAGTGAGTTCACTATTCACCCAACACTCGCCCTCTCCACTCATATCAATCCATCAACTCAGCCTTCATTATCCATCCAGCAGTGTGCATCAACCAACATCCACTTCACTCGGCCTATCACACAAACAAACACAACAGCCTACACACGAACAAACAAACAACGCAGAAACAAACATCTAGCGAGCCAACTAACCAACTAATCCAACAACCTACAAACAAACCAAACAAACATACAAACAAACAACCAAATATTTCCCTATTAGTTTGTCCATTAGATATATTACACTGTGAAACAGCATTATTGACTGGATGGTGTTTCGAACAACATTTATTGTTCTTAATCATATCAATTCAACCAACTAACGAACTAGCAATGATAACCAATTGGAATTCACGCAAACACAGCGAAATTGCTGAATTCAAATGAAAAATGCTCACAGCGACATGCTCATGCCGAAACTAAATACCTCATCACAACACAGGGCCACACAATACGCAACAACAACAAAATACACAAAACAACACTGCACTACACAACACAACACATTCCACGATAATCCCGAGTCAACATCACTGACCATTCAGAGTTGATAATGTCGCTAACCCCTTCCACCTATTGTAAATCATTCACACCAAAATATTCCCTTCCACATCTCTCTATCTCTATCACTACACCCACTCACTCTCCCTCTCTCTCCACAGAAACACAACCAGTCGCAGATGAGTCAGAAAGCACTGAGGCAGATCACAGTGATGAACAGTTGACAACCACGCCTCAACTCGAGTCAGAAACACCAGGTAAGTGAGTTCACTATTCACCCAACACTCGCCCTCTCCACTCATATCAATCCATCAACTCAGCCTTCATTATCCATCCAGCAGTGTGCATCAACCAACATCCACTTCACTCGGCCTATCACACAAACAAACACAACAGCCTACACACGAACAAACAAACAACGCAGAAACAAACATCTAGCGAGCCAACTAACCAACTAATCCAACAACCTACAAACAAACCAAACAAACATACAAACAAACAACCAAATATTTCCCTATTAGTTTGTCCATTAGATATATTACACTGTGAAACAGCATTATTGACTGGATGGTGTTTCGAACAACATTTATTGTTCTTAATCATATCAATTCAACCAACTAACGAACTAGCAATGATAACCAATTGGAATTCACGCAAACACAGCGAAATTGCTGAATTCAAATGAAAAATGCTCACAGCGACATGCTCATGCCGAAACTAAATACCTCATCACAACACAGGGCCACACAATACGCAACAACAACAAAATACACAAAACAACACTGCACTACACAACACAACACATTCCACGATAATCCCGAGTCAACATCACTGACCATTCAGAGTTGATAATGTCGCTAACCCCTTCCACCTATTGTAAATCATTCACACCAAAATATTCCCTTCCACATCTCTCTATCTCTATCACTACACCCACTCACTCTCCCTCTCTCTCCACAGAAACACAACCAGTCGCAGATGAGTCAGAAAGCACTGAGGCAGATCACAGTGATGAACAGTTGACAACCACGCCTCAACTCGAGTCAGAAACACCAGGTAAGTGAGTTCACTATTCACCCAACACTCGCCCTCTCCACTCATATCAATCCATCAACTCAGCCTTCATTATCCATCCAGCAGTGTGCATCAACCAACATCCACTTCACTCGGCCTATCACACAAACAAACACAACAGCCTACACACGAACAAACAAACAACGCAGAAACAAACATCTAGCGAGCCAACTAACCAACTAATCCAACAACCTACAAACAAACCAAACAAACATACAAACAAACAACCAAATATTTCCCTATTAGTTTGTCCATTAGATATATTACACTGTGAAACAGCATTATTGACTGGATGGTGTTTCGAACAACATTTATTGTTCTTAATCATATCAATTCAACCAACTAACGAACTAGCAATGATAACCAATTGGAATTCACGCAAACACAGCGAAATTGCTGAATTCAAATGAAAAATGCTCACAGCGACATGCTCATGCCGAAACTAAATACCTCATCACAACACAGGGCCACACAATACGCAACAACAACAAAATACACAAAACAACACTGCACTACACAACACAACACATTCCACGATAATCCCGAGTCAACATCACTGACCATTCAGAGTTGATAATGTCGCTAACCCCTTCCACCTATTGTAAATCATTCACACCAAAATATTCCCTTCCACATCTCTCTATCTCTATCACTACACCCACTCACTCTCCCTCTCTCTCCACAGAAACACAACCAGTCGCAGATGAGTCAGAAAGCACTGAGGCAGATCACAGTGATGAACAGTTGACAACCACGCCTCAACTCGAGTCAGAAACACCAGGTAAGTGAGTTCACTATTCACCCAACACTCGCCCTCTCCACTCATATCAATCCATCAACTCAGCCTTCATTATCCATCCAGCAGTGTGCATCAACCAACATCCACTTCACTCGGCCTATCACACAAACAAACACAACAGCCTACACACGAACAAACAAACAACGCAGAAACAAACATCTAGCGAGCCAACTAACCAACTAATCCAACAACCTACAAACAAACCAAACAAACATACAAACAAACAACCAAATATTTCCCTATTAGTTTGTCCATTAGATATATTACACTGTGAAACAGCATTATTGACTGGATGGTGTTTCGAACAACATTTATTGTTCTTAATCATATCAATTCAACCAACTAACGAACTAGCAATGATAACCAATTGGAATTCACGCAAACACAGCGAAATTGCTGAATTCAAATGAAAAATGCTCACAGCGACATGCTCATGCCGAAACTAAATACCTCATCACAACACAGGGCCACACAATACGCAACAACAACAAAATACACAAAACAACACTGCACTACACAACACAACACATTCCACGATAATCCCGAGTCAACATCACTGACCATTCAGAGTTGATAATGTCGCTAACCCCTTCCACCTATTGTAAATCATTCACACCAAAATATTCCCTTCCACATCTCTCTATCTCTATCACTACACCCACTCACTCTCCCTCTCTCTCCACAGAAACACAACCAGTCGCAGATGAGTCAGAAAGCACTGAGGCAGATCACAGTGATGAACAGTTGACAACCACGCCTCAACTCGAGTCAGAAACACCAGGTAAGTGAGTTCACTATTCACCCAACACTCGCCCTCTCCACTCATATCAATCCATCAACTCAGCCTTCATTATCCATCCAGCAGTGTGCATCAACCAACATCCACTTCACTCGGCCTATCACACAAACAAACACAACAGCCTACACACGAACAAACAAACAACGCAGAAACAAACATCTAGCGAGCCAACTAACCAACTAATCCAACAACCTACAAACAAACCAAACAAACATACAAACAAACAACCAAATATTTCCCTATTAGTTTGTCCATTAGATATATTACACTGTGAAACAGCATTATTGACTGGATGGTGTTTCGAACAACATTTATTGTTCTTAATCATATCAATTCAACCAACTAACGAACTAGCAATGATAACCAATTGGAATTCACGCAAACACAGCGAAATTGCTGAATTCAAATGAAAAATGCTCACAGCGACATGCTCATGCCGAAACTAAATACCTCATCACAACACAGGGCCACACAATACGCAACAACAACAAAATACACAAAACAACACTGCACTACACAACACAACACATTCCACGATAATCCCGAGTCAACATCACTGACCATTCAGAGTTGATAATGTCGCTAACCCCTTCCACCTATTGTAAATCATTCACACCAAAATATTCCCTTCCACATCTCTCTATCTCTATCACTACACCCACTCACTCTCCCTCTCTCTCCACAGAAACACAACCAGTCGCAGATGAGTCAGAAAGCACTGAGGCAGATCACAGTGATGAACAGTTGACAACCACGCCTCAACTCGAGTCAGAAACACCAGGTAAGTGAGTTCACTATTCACCCAACACTCGCCCTCTCCACTCATATCAATCCATCAACTCAGCCTTCATTATCCATCCAGCAGTGTGCATCAACCAACATCCACTTCACTCGGCCTATCACACAAACAAACACAACAGCCTACACACGAACAAACAAACAACGCAGAAACAAACATCTAGCGAGCCAACTAACCAACTAATCCAACAACCTACAAACAAACCAAACAAACATACAAACAAACAACCAAATATTTCCCTATTAGTTTGTCCATTAGATATATTACACTGTGAAACAGCATTATTGACTGGATGGTGTTTCGAACAACATTTATTGTTCTTAATCATATCAATTCAACCAACTAACGAACTAGCAATGATAACCAATTGGAATTCACGCAAACACAGCGAAATTGCTGAATTCAAATGAAAAATGCTCACAGCGACATGCTCATGCCGAAACTAAATACCTCATCACAACACAGGGCCACACAATACGCAACAACAACAAAATACACAAAACAACACTGCACTACACAACACAACACATTCCACGATAATCCCGAGTCAACATCACTGACCATTCAGAGTTGATAATGTCGCTAACCCCTTCCACCTATTGTAAATCATTCACACCAAAATATTCCCTTCCACATCTCTCTATCTCTATCACTACACCCACTCACTCTCCCTCTCTCTCCACAGAAACACAACCAGTCGCAGATGAGTCAGAAAGCACTGAGGCAGATCACAGTGATGAACAGTTGACAACCACGCCTCAACTCGAGTCAGAAACACCAGGTAAGTGAGTTCACTATTCACCCAACACTCGCCCTCTCCACTCATATCAATCCATCAACTCAGCCTTCATTATCCATCCAGCAGTGTGCATCAACCAACATCCACTTCACTCGGCCTATCACACAAACAAACACAACAGCCTACACACGAACAAACAAACAACGCAGAAACAAACATCTAGCGAGCCAACTAACCAACTAATCCAACAACCTACAAACAAACCAAACAAACATACAAACAAACAACCAAATATTTCCCTATTAGTTTGTCCATTAGATATATTACACTGTGAAACAGCATTATTGACTGGATGGTGTTTCGAACAACATTTATTGTTCTTAATCATATCAATTCAACCAACTAACGAACTAGCAATGATAACCAATTGGAATTCACGCAAACACAGCGAAATTGCTGAATTCAAATGAAAAATGCTCACAGCGACATGCTCATGCCGAAACTAAATACCTCATCACAACACAGGGCCACACAATACGCAACAACAACAAAATACACAAAACAACACTGCACTACACAACACAACACATTCCACGATAATCCCGAGTCAACATCACTGACCATTCAGAGTTGATAATGTCGCTAACCCCTTCCACCTATTGTAAATCATTCACACCAAAATATTCCCTTCCACATCTCTCTATCTCTATCACTACACCCACTCACTCTCCCTCTCTCTCCACAGAAACACAACCAGTCGCAGATGAGTCAGAAAGCACTGAGGCAGATCACAGTGATGAACAGTTGACAACCACGCCTCAACTCGAGTCAGAAACACCAGGTAAGTGAGTTCACTATTCACCCAACACTCGCCCTCTCCACTCATATCAATCCATCAACTCAGCCTTCATTATCCATCCAGCAGTGTGCATCAACCAACATCCACTTCACTCGGCCTATCACACAAACAAACACAACAGCCTACACACGAACAAACAAACAACGCAGAAACAAACATCTAGCGAGCCAACTAACCAACTAATCCAACAACCTACAAACAAACCAAACAAACATACAAACAAACAACCAAATATTTCCCTATTAGTTTGTCCATTAGATATATTACACTGTGAAACAGCATTATTGACTGGATGGTGTTTCGAACAACATTTATTGTTCTTAATCATATCAATTCAACCAACTAACGAACTAGCAATGATAACCAATTGGAATTCACGCAAACACAGCGAAATTGCTGAATTCAAATGATACGTGCTCCCAGAAACATACTCACGTTTTCCCAATACACCTAAACACAACGCAGGACCACACAACACGCAACGTCTTGAGAGTACCGAAACAACACAACAAATGAATATTCGCTCTCTCACATGCATGTACACAAAGCGATATTATACATGAATTCAACACAAAAAATAGCAACACAACACAAATACCTTCCTCGAAATTCTCCAGTGAAAATAACTGCTCATCCAGAGTTGATAATGTCGCTAACAGCTTCCACATATTCCGCATCACACAATTGAATATTCCCCCACACCATTATATATCTCTCTATTTCTCTCTCTGACACATTCCCTTTAATTCTCAATCACAGAAATAACTCAAGTCAAAATTAAGTTAACACGAACACGGTCAAATATCAGTCAGGAAATGCAGAATATAATACATTATTTTGAATCAAAGAAACAAGGTGAGTGAGTACATTATGTAACCAAAATTCGCCCGTTCTACCCTGTTCATCCACCAGCCCAGCCTTCATAATCCATCCAGCAGTATGCATCAACTACCATCGAATTCACTCTGCCTATCACACAAACAAACACAAAAACCTTCAAACAAAGAGACCTTCAACACAGAAGAAATATCTAACTATCCATCTGACCAAGTAACTGGCGATGACAGCCAACCACAATTCATGCAATCACAGCAAAATCACTGAATTCAAATGGAAAATGCTCACAGAGACACACTCATGCCGACACAACACACAACATCACAACACAGGGCAACACAACACACAGCATCACAAAAATATATAACAACACTACACTACAAAACAAAATGCATTTTATTCACCGAAAATCCGTAGTCAACATCATAAATCTTACCGGCTTCATAATTTCGCCAAACACTACCATTAATTTCGCGTCACACACAACGACACATCCAATTAACGAAACCGAATCTCTCCCATTTCGTCTCTGTTCAACACTCGCTCTACCTCTAATTCCACAGAAACATTACAAGTCAAAATTAAGTTACCACCAACACGATCAAATATCAGTGAGAAAATACAGAAAATAATACGAAATTTTCAACAAACAAATCCAGGTGAGTGAGTTCATTATGCACCCAACACTCGCCCTCTCCACCCCTGTTCATCCACCAGCCCAGCCTTCATAATCCATCCAGCAGTATGCATCAACCACCATCGACTTCACTCAGCCTACCACACAAATAAACACAAAAGCCTACAAACAAAGAGACCTTCAACACAGAAGAAATATCTAACTATCCAACTGACTAAGTAACTGGCGATGACAGCCAACCACAATTCATGCAATCACAGCAAAATCACTGAATTCAAATGGAAAATGCTCACAGAGACACACTCATACCTACACAATACACCACGTCACAACACAGGGCCACACAACACGGAACAATCCGAGAGTACACAAAACAACACAACAAAAATCAAAACGCTCTCTCACAGACAATTCACAAGGATATATGAGAAAACAAAACACATCACAACACAGCACAACACGTAACATTCACTGAAAATCCCTGCTCAACATCACTGAATATACAGGCTTGATAATTTCGTTAACCCCTTCCACCAATTGTGCATCATTCACAACGGAATATTGCTCTCTACCACTCTATATCTGTCTATTTCTGTCTCTCTGCCACACTCCCTCTCCCTTTTTCTCCACAGAAACACCAGAAGTCAAAACTAAGTCAACAAGACATCGGGCAAATATCAGTGAGAAACTGCAGAACAGAACAAGTATTTTTGAAACAAAAACACCAGGTGAGTGAGTTCATTATGCACCCAACACTCGCCCTCTCCACCCCTGTTCATCCACCAGCCCAGCCTTCATAATCCATCCAGCAGTATGCATCAACCACCATCGACTTCACTCAGCCTACCACACAAATAAACACAAAAGCCTACAAACAAAGAGACCTTCAACACAGAAGAAATATCTAACTATCCAACTGACTAAGTAACTGGCGATGACAGCCAACCACAATTCATGCAATCACAGCAAAATCACTGAATTCAAATGGAAAATGCTCACAGAGACACACTCATACCTACACAATACACCACGTCACAACACAGGGCCACACAACACGGAACAATCCGAGAGTACACAAAACAACACAACAAAAATCAAAACGCTCTCTCACAGACAATTCACAAGGATATATGAGAAAACAAAACACATCACAACACAGCACAACACGTAACATTCACTGAAAATCCCTGCTCAACATCACTGAATATACAGGCTTGATAATTTCGTTAACCCCTTCCACCAATTGTGCATCATTCACAACGGAATATTGCTCTCTACCACTCTATATCTGTCTATTTCTGTCTCTCTGCCACACTCCCTCTCCCTTTTTCTCCACAGAAACACCAGAAGTCAAAACTAAGTCAACAAGACATCGGGCAAATATCAGTGAGAAACTGCAGAACAGAACAAGTATTTTTGAAACAAAAACACCAGGTGAGTGAGTTCATTATGCACCCAACACTCGCCCTCTCCACCCCTGTTCATCCACCAGCCCAGCCTTCATAATCCATCCAGCAGTATGCATCAACCACCATCGACTTCACTCAGCCTACCACACAAATAAACACAAAAGCCTACAAACAAAGAGACCTTCAACACAGAAGAAATATCTAACTATCCAACTGACTAAGTAACTGGCGATGACAGCCAACCACAATTCATGCAATCACAGCAAAATCACTGAATTCAAATGGAAAATGCTCACAGAGACACACTCATACCTACACAATACACCACGTCACAACACAGGGCCACACAACACGGAACAATCCGAGAGTACACAAAACAACACAACAAAAATCAAAACGCTCTCTCACAGACAATTCACAAGGATATATGAGAAAACAAAACACATCACAACACAGCACAACACGTAACATTCACTGAAAATCCCTGCTCAACATCACTGAATATACAGGCTTGATAATTTCGTTAACCCCTTCCACCAATTGTGCATCATTCACAACGGAATATTGCTCTCTACCACTCTATATCTGTCTATTTCTGTCTCTCTGCCACACTCCCTCTCCCTTTTTCTCCACAGAAACACCAGAAGTCAAAACTAAGTCAACAAGACATCGGGCAAATATCAGTGAGAAACTGCAGAACAGAACAAGTATTTTTGAAACAAAAACACCAGGTGAGTGAGTTCATTATGCACCCAACACTCGCCCTCTCCACCCCTGTTCATCCACCAGCCCAGCCTTCATAATCCATCCAGCAGTATGCATCAACCACCATCGACTTCACTCAGCCTACCACACAAATAAACACAAAAGCCTACAAACAAAGAGACCTTCAACACAGAAGAAATATCTAACTATCCAACTGACTAAGTAACTGGCGATGACAGCCAACCACAATTCATGCAATCACAGCAAAATCACTGAATTCAAATGGAAAATGCTCACAGAGACACACTCATACCTACACAATACACCACGTCACAACACAGGGCCACACAACACGGAACAATCCGAGAGTACACAAAACAACACAACAAAAATCAAAACGCTCTCTCACAGACAATTCACAAGGATATATGAGAAAACAAAACACATCACAACACAGCACAACACGTAACATTCACTGAAAATCCCTGCTCAACATCACTGAATATACAGGCTTGATAATTTCGTTAACCCCTTCCACCAATTGTGCATCATTCACAACGGAATATTGCTCTCTACCACTCTATATCTGTCTATTTCTGTCTCTCTGCCACACTCCCTCTCCCTTTTTCTCCACAGAAACACCAGAAGTCAAAACTAAGTCAACAAGACATCGGGCAAATATCAGTGAGAAACTGCAGAACAGAACAAGTATTTTTGAAACAAAAACACCAGGTGAGTGAGTTCATTATGCACCCAACACTCGCCCTCTCCACCCCTGTTCATCCACCAGCCCAGCCTTCATAATCCATCCAGCAGTATGCATCAACCACCATCGACTTCACTCAGCCTACCACACAAATAAACACAAAAGCCTACAAACAAAGAGACCTTCAACACAGAAGAAATATCTAACTATCCAACTGACTAAGTAACTGGCGATGACAGCCAACCACAATTCATGCAATCACAGCAAAATCACTGAATTCAAATGGAAAATGCTCACAGAGACACACTCATACCTACACAATACACCACGTCACAACACAGGGCCACACAACACGGAACAATCCGAGAGTACACAAAACAACACAACAAAAATCAAAACGCTCTCTCACAGACAATTCACAAGGATATATGAGAAAACAAAACACATCACAACACAGCACAACACGTAACATTCACTGAAAATCCCTGCTCAACATCACTGAATATACAGGCTTGATAATTTCGTTAACCCCTTCCACCAATTGTGCATCATTCACAACGGAATATTGCTCTCTACCACTCTATATCTGTCTATTTCTGTCTCTCTGCCACACTCCCTCTCCCTTTTTCTCCACAGAAACACCAGAAGTCAAAACTAAGTCAACAAGACATCGGGCAAATATCAGTGAGAAACTGCAGAACAGAACAAGTATTTTTGAAACAAAAACACCAGGTGAGTGAGTTCATTATGCACCCAACACTCGCCCTCTCCACCCCTGTTCATCCACCAGCCCAGCCTTCATAATCCATCCAGCAGTATGCATCAACCACCATCGACTTCACTCAGCCTACCACACAAATAAACACAAAAGCCTACAAACAAAGAGACCTTCAACACAGAAGAAATATCTAACTATCCAACTGACTAAGTAACTGGCGATGACAGCCAACCACAATTCATGCAATCACAGCAAAATCACTGAATTCAAATGGAAAATGCTCACAGAGACACACTCATACCTACACAATACACCACGTCACAACACAGGGCCACACAACACGGAACAATCCGAGAGTACACAAAACAACACAACAAAAATCAAAACGCTCTCTCACAGACAATTCACAAGGATATATGAGAAAACAAAACACATCACAACACAGCACAACACGTAACATTCACTGAAAATCCCTGCTCAACATCACTGAATATACAGGCTTGATAATTTCGTTAACCCCTTCCACCAATTGTGCATCATTCACAACGGAATATTGCTCTCTACCACTCTATATCTGTCTATTTCTGTCTCTCTGCCACACTCCCTCTCCCTTTTTCTCCACAGAAACACCAGAAGTCAAAACTAAGTCAACAAGACATCGGGCAAATATCAGTGAGAACCTGCAGAACAGAACAAGTATTTTTGAAACAAAAACACCAGGTGAGTGAGTTCATTATGCACCCAACACTCGCCCTCTCCACCCCTGTTCATCCACCAGCCCAGCCTTCATAATCCATCCAGCAGTATGCATCAACCACCATCGACTTCACTCAGCCTACCACACAAATAAACACAAAAGCCTACAAACAAAGAGACCTTCAACACAGAAGAAATATCTAACTATCCAACTGACTAAGTAACTGGCGATGACAGCCAACCACAATTCATGCAATCACAGCAAAATCACTGAATTCAAATGGAAAATGCTCACAGAGACACACTCATACCTACACAATACACCACGTCACAACACAGGGCCACACAACACGGAACAATCCGAGAGTACACAAAACAACACAACAAAAATCAAAACGCTCTCTCACAGACAATTCACAAGGATATATGAGAAAACAAAACACATCACAACACAGCACAACACGTAACATTCACTGAAAATCCCTGCTCAACATCACTGAATATACAGGCTTGATAATTTCGTTAACCCCTTCCACCAATTGTGCATCATTCACAACGGAATATTGCTCTCTACCACTCTATATCTGTCTATTTCTGTCTCTCTGCCACACTCCCTCTCCCTTTTTCTCCACAGAAACACCAGAAGTCAAAACTAAGTCAACAAGACATCGGGCAAATATCAGTGAGAAACTGCAGAACAGAACAAGTATTTTTGAAACAAAAACACCAGGTGAGTGAGTTCATTATGCACCCAACACTCGCCCTCTCCACCCCTGTTCATCCACCAGCCCAGCCTTCATAATCCATCCAGCAGTATGCATCAACCACCATCGACTTCACTCAGCCTACCACACAAATAAACACAAAAGCCTACAAACAAAGAGACCTTCAACACAGAAGAAATATCTAACTATCCAACTGACTAAGTAACTGGCGATGACAGCCAACCACAATTCATGCAATCACAGCAAAATCACTGAATTCAAATGGAAAATGCTCACAGAGACACACTCATACCTACACAATACACCACGTCACAACACAGGGCCACACAACACGGAACAATCCGAGAGTACACAAAACAACACAACAAAAATCAAAACGCTCTCTCACAGACAATTCACAAGGATATATGAGAAAACAAAACACATCACAACACAGCACAACACGTAACATTCACTGAAAATCCCTGCTCAACATCACTGAATATACAGGCTTGATAATTTCGTTAACCCCTTCCACCAATTGTGCATCATTCACAACGGAATATTGCTCTCTACCACTCTATATCTGTCTATTTCTGTCTCTCTGCCACACTCCCTCTCCCTTTTTCTCCACAGAAACACCAGAAGTCAAAACTAAGTCAACAAGACATCGGGCAAATATCAGTGAGAAACTGCAGAACAGAACAAGTATTTTTGAAACAAAAACACCAGGTGAGTGAGTTCATTATGCACCCAACACTCGCCCTCTCCACCCCTGTTCATCCACCAGCCCAGCCTTCATAATCCATCCAGCAGTATGCATCAACCACCATCGACTTCACTCAGCCTACCACACAAATAAACACAAAAGCCTACAAACAAAGAGACCTTCAACACAGAAGAAATATCTAACTATCCAACTGACTAAGTAACTGGCGATGACAGCCAACCACAATTCATGCAATCACAGCAAAATCACTGAATTCAAATGGAAAATGCTCACAGAGACACACTCATACCTACACAATACACCACGTCACAACACAGGGCCACACAACACGGAACAATCCGAGAGTACACAAAACAACACAACAAAAATCAAAACGCTCTCTCACAGACAATTCACAAGGATATATGAGAAAACAAAACACATCACAACACAGCACAACACGTAACATTCACTGAAAATCCCTGCTCAACATCACTGAATATACAGGCTTGATAATTTCGTTAACCCCTTCCACCAATTGTGCATCATTCACAACGGAATATTGCTCTCTACCACTCTATATCTGTCTATTTCTGTCTCTCTGCCACACTCCCTCTCCCTTTTTCTCCACAGAAACACCAGAAGTCAAAACTAAGTCAACAAGACATCGGGCAAATATCAGTGAGAAACTGCAGAACAGAACAAGTATTTTTGAAACAAAAACACCAGGTGAGTGAGTTCATTATGCACCCAACACTCGCCCTCTCCACCCCTGTTCATCCACCAGCCCAGCCTTCATAATCCATCCAGCAGTATGCATCAACCACCATCGACTTCACTCAGCCTACCACACAAATAAACACAAAAGCCTACAAACAAAGAGACCTTCAACACAGAAGAAATATCTAACTATCCAACTGACTAAGTAACTGGCGATGACAGCCAACCACAATTCATGCAATCACAGCAAAATCACTGAATTCAAATGGAAAATGCTCACAGAGACACACTCATACCTACACAATACACCACGTCACAACACAGGGCCACACAACACGGAACAATCCGAGAGTACACAAAACAACACAACAAAAATCAAAACGCTCTCTCACAGACAATTCACAAGGATATATGAGAAAACAAAACACATCACAACACAGCACAACACGTAACATTCACTGAAAATCCCTGCTCAACATCACTGAATATACAGGCTTGATAATTTCGTTAACCCCTTCCACCAATTGTGCATCATTCACAACGGAATATTGCTCTCTACCACTCTATATCTGTCTATTTCTGTCTCTCTGCCACACTCCCTCTCCCTTTTTCTCCACAGAAACACCAGAAGTCAAAACTAAGTCAACAAGACATCGGGCAAATATCAGTGAGAAACTGCAGAACAGAACAAGTATTTTTGAAACAAAAACACCAGGTGAGTGAGTTCATTATGCACCCAACACTCGCCCTCTCCACCCCTGTTCATCCACCAGCCCAGCCTTCATAATCCATCCAGCAGTATGCATCAACCACCATCGACTTCACTCAGCCTACCACACAAATAAACACAAAAGCCTACAAACAAAGAGACCTTCAACACAGAAGAAATATCTAACTATCCAACTGACTAAGTAACTGGCGATGACAGCCAACCACAATTCATGCAATCACAGCAAAATCACTGAATTCAAATGGAAAATGCTCACAGAGACACACTCATACCTACACAATACACCACGTCACAACACAGGGCCACACAACACGGAACAATCCGAGAGTACACAAAACAACACAACAAAAATCAAAACGCTCTCTCACAGACAATTCACAAGGATATATGAGAAAACAAAACACATCACAACACAGCACAACACGTAACATTCACTGAAAATCCCTGCTCAACATCACTGAATATACAGGCTTGATAATTTCGTTAACCCCTTCCACCAATTGTGCATCATTCACAACGGAATATTGCTCTCTACCACTCTATATCTGTCTATTTCTGTCTCTCTGCCACACTCCCTCTCCCTTTTTCTCCACAGAAACACCAGAAGTCAAAACTAAGTCAACAAGACATCGGGCAAATATCAGTGAGAAACTGCAGAACAGAACAAGTATTTTTGAAACAAAAACACCAGGTGAGTGAGTTCATTATGCACCCAACACTCGCCCTCTCCACCCCTGTTCATCCACCAGCCCAGCCTTCATAATCCATCCAGCAGTATGCATCAACCACCACTGACTTCGCTCGAATAATATGAGTTCGTCTCAATGGGTGTTAAATTAAGTTTAAATCAATTTAACGTGTTATACATGAGGATTAATGCGAAAACACACACTGCTCAGTGTAAGACTTGAAATTTAACTGAAACGCTCACTAAGATTATAAACTAACTGACTTCCTAGTCACATACTTAACTGATTTACCTACCAAGTGTCAATCTGTTCAACAAACGAATGATCAGATGAAGAAAGTATGAAAGAGGAATCAAATATTCCAAATGACTGCCTGACGGACGGAGCCAAAAATAAAACTATAAATCATTCATCACAGAGTGAATGTGCAAATATGTAGAATCAAATACATCCGTGAAGTCAATTCACGCACAAAACAAGCAGACGACCACCTAAAATGCAATCCATTCAAGAAATCAGTCGAGCAGACATTCAGTCAATCAAACGAGCGATCAATGAGGAGAGCGATCAAGTGAATGAAAATCATATTACGCGTGTTCATTGATTAAGTTTGTTTGTTGGTTGGTTGGTCATTACCCTGTGTTTGAGTGTGACCACGTGTTCGCTTGCTTCACAGGTGAACTTCGAGTATAAATAGGAAGCTGGGAGTAAATTTCAAGTAGTCGTTTTAAGTTGACAGTAAAACACAACAATGCAGATGTTCACTGTATGTTTGAATACTCTTCTCTTGTATGCCTTCCTGATGGTCATTTTTTCATTTCTGCTCTTCTTAGTTGTACTGGTTGTATCATTTGACTGTGAAATGGGAGTTAGTCATCATCTTCTCTTCGCCACATGTCAGATAGTCGATCAGACAAATGATCTGCTCGCCTTCACCCATGCACACATTCAAGCACTCTTCCAATGCATAGATTTTTCGACTATTGCTACTAACTCCACCACCACGACTCCTACTTAGACAACTAGTGCTGATACCACTAATACTAATATTATTACTAATAATAAAATAACTGTAATAATAATAATATCAATAATAATTGCACACTGCTACTGCTACAACAACATAGACGAATTCCAGTATGACTGATACTCATGCTGGAACTGCTACTAATATTACTATTGCAGGTGTTGTTGTTGTTGTTACTGTTATTGTTAATATTTATATTACGACGACGATTAGATAGATGACTGAGAGACAGACAGTGTAAGTGATTGCAGTATTCAATGTAACCGACTGGGTATTTCAATTCATTCATCACACAATCACACAGTCTACCAAGTAAGGAGGTAGGCTCGAACTGACGCATATAGGTGTGAATCAGGGGAGAACACACTTCATTCCTAACTGACTCATTCACCCAATCACTCAATCAATCACACATCCAGTCAGGCAGTCAGTCAATCGGTCGGAGAGTCAGTGAGTGAGGCAGTCACCTGGTCACACATGCATTCGGCATGCATTCGAGGAGAGTGATGTTGTTAATCGGCTAATTGAATACTGAAGGGATGCAGAATTGAAGGAAGATAGGAAGGTGGAAGGCAAGCAGGCAGAATGAATGAATGAATAAGTGAGTGTCTTAACGTGTTACTTGATTTTCAGCTATTGCAGGTCCAGTTCAAGAACCAGAAGCAGCAGCAAACAGTGGCTGTCGTGGCTGCTCCGGTGGATGACCTAATTGCCTGAGGTGTTGTGGATGCCGAGGTGGAAGTTGTCCAGGAGGCTGCTGCAGAGGCTGTCGAAGACAATAAACCACAAAACACCTCATTCACACAAACAAGCCTTCTGTCCTACGTGAACAAACTCTTGTCATCATCATTTCAAGTCAGCGACAAATGTCTACTTTAAATGTCCTCTATCTACATATATTGAATAAATAAATAAATGCATTATCTAATTCATCACACATTGCAGACGTCTTCTTCTACTCTCTACTCGATGGATAATCAGTCGGTGGATATGACGGTGTTCTAGGCGTTGTCGGTGGTCGTGCCAACGCCGACAGCTAAATTCCCTCAAGGAAACTTGCATGCAGCCAACTTGTTGATATTTCTCCTCACTTCAATCTGTCAGCTTGTTATTCATTTTGTCAATGAAGAATAAGCGAGTGAATCAGTAGTCAGTAATTTAGTGTGTCAGTGCAGAGAGTAAATTAGGCAATAATTCGTTAAGGTGGCTGACCAGCCAGCCAGCTAGGTAGCTGTTTAGTGATTCAGATATTGAAATACTCTCTTGGTTATCGGTTATCTAACTGAGTCGCATAGTTATTTAGTTATGCAATGTGTCAGTTACTTATTCGGTCTCTTAGTGATAGAGCCTTCAACTCGACCACAGCAACAACCAGTACGCTTTCTCACTTTCACTCACAATCGCAAATTCTACATAGTAAAATTTTAATGAAATAAGTCGTTGAAGGAGAATGT
The DNA here is from genome assembly GCA_944472155.2 of Trichobilharzia szidati. Classification (NCBI taxonomy): domain Eukaryota; kingdom Metazoa; phylum Platyhelminthes; class Trematoda; order Strigeidida; family Schistosomatidae; genus Trichobilharzia; species Trichobilharzia szidati. The sequence continues at coordinate 89,240,443 of OX235276.1, forward strand.
GTGACCAGCATTTATTTGAAGACGGAATTTGACAAATATTCCGAGACCTCGGTTCTCATTATCCTTTATAATGTCTACTTATACTTCTCCCTTAATGCTGCATGCATCCGATTCTCCATAATGGAATCCGATTCTCCGGTAAGTGATTGATTGATTGAATGAATGAATGAAGGAGTGAATGAATGAAATAATTTTTGTGTGAGTGGGTGGCTAAAGGATTGCGGGTGAGAATGAGTGAGTGAGTGATTTTTTGAATGAATGAATCAGTGAATGGATGGATGGCTTGATGAATTGATTGGTGATTATACGTGGAGGAGGATACTATCTCTGTCAGCTTCCACACGTGTATGAATTCTGGTTATTTTCGCTACACGATTTGTACACGATGGATTACCACTAGAGTCTCCTGGTTCGTCAGCGATCCAGTGTACAAGTGAGACTTAGTGACTGGAGTTTTATTGACTAATTCAGCTAGGCAAGATTAGATTAAACCATCTCTCATCTATGTATGTCGACTGAAGCGTATACACATGTAAATATCAATATCACTATTACAGTTATTCCCTTAGATCCATCTGAGTCGAAGATAATTCTTGAATGAGCAGGATATGGGTTTGGAGCACTGCACTATTCAGTGTTGAAGCAATCTCGGAATGACAACACAGTCAATGCTGTGCAAGGCTTTTCAAATGCATTCATGTTTTGATTTTTTGTGTAGCTTGCCTATATTACTGAGCTACCTGAATCGCTTACACCAAAATGCATTAATTCACTTGGAGGTTGCGTGTTTTCAATCGTCCAGTAATATCATGTGAACTAAACATGAACCTGAGCGTTAAATTCACTGGATGCCAGGTGACTGCTGTGCAACCCTTCAACGAAATAAAGATATATTTCCGATTATTGCTTTGCAATTAAATCCTGTATGAAGAGAAGTTTTTGGAAACAAACTGAATACGCTGAAAATATTTCTCACATATTTCCCATTTTGCCTGAAACAAAGCTTCATTTTAATTATTATTATTAAGTTCAGCTAGATATTTGTGTGTAAAACCTTGCTCTCTTTCATCATCAGTATTACCATCAACATCATGATGATGATGACGAAGCCGCTACTGTTGATGATGATTGTTGTGACGATGATGGTGGTAAGGGAGATAAGTAGCACTTGGAGTTTATTCTCACATCATTTTCGTTTGGTGAATTCACGTTGTTCATGACGCAGTTTTGCATGCACACAATCTCCTAGCCCGGTTAGTTCCGTCATTTCTTTGTAGATTATTTCGTCAGCTATTCGCTGAAATAGCTAACAAGCTAGCTAGCTTGCTGGTTAGTTAGACAGTTATTTCGTTTTCGATTTGATAGTTACTCGGTCGACACATCTGTCCTACTCCCCATGTTCAGTGGAGTAGTTTGAATTCACATGGATAACTTCGATGGCGCTCCTTGATCTGATATTCTCAAATTCATGCATCCTTCAATTGTCATCGGGACAAACGATGCCGTGGGTGGATAGCATTCTGCAGCTGCCAATCTCTTACAAACTCACGCACACACGCACGCATGCTCTCTCCCACACCGTCACGCCTCCACTGATTCCTCTCCACATCCATCTGCATTCATCAACAATCGACTCACTCACTGACTGACTCACTCACTCACCAACACTCTGTCTTTCTCAATCTCTACTTATTTACCACCTCGTTTAGATCCTATCAAATTTATCATTCATGCAAGAATTTGAAATCAAGTGAGGAACACATTTTCAGCGAAGACTCCTGTCTATGTCATCGGTAATATTACTGTATAACACTGTTAATATTGAAATTAAATAGTTGAACGCGATTGGCAGGGAGACTTGCAGCTGCAGTGAAATTCATTTTCTAATGTTTTCCATGGTCTACTAACAGCCTACTAGTACTATTATTTCTTCATCCGTTTCTTCTTCTCTTCGTCTTTCTTTGCTTCACCTATATTCTGCGGCATCTTTTGTGTTGAATATTGTACAATTATTCTCATCGAATTATCTTTAGTTAAGTCACGTTTATTTTGTCTAAACCAAGTTATGTAAGCAATGTGATACTGAGGTGAACCTTTGTTACTCTTGTCAGGTTGTTTTTTCTTTGTTTGTTTGTTTGCTTATTATGTTGAAATATTTGTGTTTCTTTTTCTCTTCTAAATCGATATCACACTAAGTTGAGTGTGTAGTTTACTCATTCAGCTTTCAGTGTATTCTAGTCAGTCTAATTAGTCTTCTAGTAAGCCAGAATGTAAGAGTACTTTCATCAATTCACATTATAACCATCTGAAATCTGCTTCACATAGGGAAGACTGTTGAGAAATGAGAAAACATTCGTGTCACTTATTGTATTCCGCGAATAGACTCTTTCCGACTTTGTTTCGTAGGATATGAAATTATCATACAAGCATCATAATCTTTGGTGATATCACTGATTTCCGTTAGCAATCTCTATGCATCAAACATTCTGATTGAATTGTTGAATATAACGATCCACTGGTTCTTTCCGCAGGCGATACCATCGCCAACAACACTTAGTGACAGCCTTCATAGTTTCGTTCAGCATCGGACATCGTGAATGCTATCAGAATCTTGGCTCACATTCAATGAATATTTTTTCAGGTACTCGGAAATCATCATCTCAAGTGGCAGGTCCACTCAGTAGTCAACTGCTTGTAAGTATTGCCTTCCTCAATCTCTGTGATGAATACTGTTAGTACGATGTGGTCCTGAATACATTTAAGTTAAACGGTGATTATAGTCTGGAGAATCAAATCGATGAATTGTGTTAATCTAGAGGTATAGACTCAGTTCCAATACTGGCCTAAATGGCACACCGAATTTCATTTAGTTTCCTGTTTACGAATTCGTATTTGCATTAGGATGTTCAGCGTCGTCAATTTTTATATGTCGTGATATCGTATTAGGTCTATGCATATACACACAATGAAGGTTAGCCTGAAATTGTGCTGGGGAAGTAAAGCTGAAATTAATGTAGTCGATGTGATTACGTTTCTATGCTATTCATTCAAATTCCTTATAGACAAAGTGGTCACATTCAAATTCAAGGTAAACTGATGATTTCGAATTCAGCACGAATGGTGTTCGCTTCTCACGATCATCGTCGTCTTAGTGATTGCTTATTTCCGACGTGTTATCATACTTCCATCCACAACTTTATCACTATTCACAATTTCTCTGACCTGGTATTTGAGCTGAACACCGTGTGTTCTGTTTTTTCCCAGTGATTGATGTATTTTATCCGTGAGGACTTGTCTGTTGAGTGATTTCGAATCATTATACTAGTTTGCTGAGTACGAAAGCACTGCATCAACATTGTGACTAGCAATGAAAATAAAAGGAATGAATGAAAAGACGCAATAAAACTAAATAAATGAAATCAGGAGAATTTCACGTCCAGGTAATATATGAAAGCTCGGTCTTTTATTACGTATTAGTGGGCAAACAGAGAATAAGCCGGATTGCGAATTGTTCGCCGGATTGTTGACTAACAGATGGAACGAAGTAAATTTCCTTGCTACAGCAATATTCGAAATGTGGACAGTTTCACTTAATCGAATTCGTTTCATTTTAGTTGATGTATCGCATGAATAAATCGATAACCAGTGCACTACTCAGGCAATCCAATGAGTAAGTGAAAACCACGAGTAGGCTCACAACAGTCCCACATAATTGGAATTTTTCGCTTCCCTTAACAGTTAACGAGTGATGTCTTAAGGGCTGCGGGAGTACGTCCAGGTAAAAGTTTCCTTTCTTCCTGTGATAACAATATAAAATATGCAAGCATGCATCATCATATCACTGCTTTTCAGCTTTTGGAATTGATTGAAGCTGTTTTCTAATTGTATTTAAAAACCGCCTCGATACTGATAGGAAGGATTGTATGTATATCAGAGAATCAGGTTAATGAGTTAGCTTAATTGCCTCGTGATAATTTTGTGTTTGTTGTGCTATTCTCTCGGAAAAAGATTGAATCGAAACAGGCAACACACTCCAGTAAAGCCGGATTTAATAAATACATCGAATTCAGTCGAACGCTTCCTCTGAATATTCTACATACAGGGATATATATATATATATACTATGAAAATTACTTCGAGAAATGTAAGGCCAATAATTCAATAAACTATATTGAACCAATCACGCAGAGCTACAGATTGAATATTTGACAAGTCACGTGAAAAGCGATAACTGGAAAGGGAGTTTGAGAGTTCACAATTAATAAGGAAACATATTGCGGTTCAGTTGCATCACTCGAGTGGACGACTGTTGATCAGAGAATGAACGTGAATATATGTCAAGTATTACTAACTGGATAATATTGTTAATAATGGCAAAAATGACAATGTTTAAAACGAGTTAGGCGAATGCTACTGATAAATGATAATTGTTAATGAAACAGGAATACGACTAATTTTGAGAGAAAGAGTAAAGTAATATTAATGTTAACGACAATAATAACGGTTGGTAAGTAAAGCATGGCAGGATCAAAATGACCGCCATTTCTTCAACATTGCCATGCATCGCCTAGAAGAATGCAGTATTAAGAAGTCAATTTACCAAAATCCCATATGGAAATGACAATACAGACAATAAAATAGGTTTTGTCAAGACTCTTTACCATAGAGCTAGCAGATCATACTATGCAGAACGATTAGGGGAAGAGTCTATGTTTCTCAAAATGATGTTGTAAAGCAACGGTTACCATTAAAGTTTGATTAACAAGTACGGAAGATCTGAGTGTCAAATGTCAAGCAAATCACAGTGAGAAAAATAGCGCACCCACATTCAACTTGATTCTAACGGTGCAAATATTGCACCAATTGTCAACAGAAGATTGAGGACGTCACTAGGTGGGACTATCACGCAGCTTAGCTGGTTCTCGTTGTAACCACTTGCTCTTTGCGCAATCAAAATGGTCGAGATCCTTCTCATGTTATTTTTTCAGTCTTTCCAATATAATCATTTCCTCCAGTCATTTATCTTCTACGTCACCTTCCTTCACCGCGTTACGAGCAGTAGTCACATAATGCTTCCTGCTAGTATTATACTGATGCGAACATTATAATGAACGTTCATTTCTTATTCAATAAGGTATATTACAAACAAACGATGTCGTAGCTATGAGTTCCCCATAAAGTCCAATTCCAGTTGATTTTTTTCCTCGTTAAGTTAAAGAATCAACCACTGGAAAGAGTAATTAATGACTTGGATTTCTACTATCGATATTTGGATGATACATTTCTGGTCATGAAAATCGAGAATGATGCAGTGAACATCCTTGACAAGTTTAATGATGCTCATTCAGCAATAAACTTTACCATAGAGAAAGAAATGAAGGAGTGTGTATGGGAAACCTACAACAACAGGTCAATACACTCATTTTTTGAGTTTAGTACCTTTGAAATATAAACCTGAAGCTAGTTTAACCTGTTCAGACGAGTAGCTAAAGATTATTAGAAAATTACTTGGGAAAAATGGTTATTCAGATAAGTTCATTGAGATAAATATGCATTCAGCACCGTAGAGAGTCGGTATGGCAACAGTTCCGAAGAAACCACTGTTCATAAAACTGCAGTTCGTCGGTGACAAAATCAGAGAAATAATAACGCAGCACCTGAAGAATGCTGTTAAAAGAGCTTATTATGCTGCAGAGGTACGTTGTCTCTTCACAACCACCCCTATCCTACGTTCGAGAAATAAGGATAAGCTACCTAAATTTGCCTCCTCTATGTGTATCTATCAGTTTGACTGCAGCTGCCGAGCTAGCTACATCAGTTGTATTTCAAAAACATCATCCGGCATGGTTAAGCAAGCTCCATTTAAGCACATCTTGTAAATAGTAAGCATAAGGTTGATGTTAATACAGCGTTTACAATTATATAAAGCATTCTTACTAACCTTAATTTTTTTACGAGTTTGTCTTCTAAATACAGCTGAAGCAATAGGAATTCACCTGAAGAAGCCAAACCTATGTGTTCAGAAGGAATTTGTACACCCACTTACCTCACCTTGGCCATCGTGACATGAATATCTAAACCGGACTACTTCACCCTTCTTCTCATAAACCTGTAAAAATTAAAATAAATTAAAATTTTCCAAATTATTTTATTTTTTTCTCACTACTTCATCATTAATTACATGTTATCGTTGTAAAATTAGTTTATTCTGATGACGACTTCAGCCCTACTTACAAGTTATCATTGTCCAAATCGTTTTATTTTCTTTAACAAATAGTTTCGCAATCAGATTATAGGTTTCCAGGCCGTAGGTGTTAAGAACTTCCTGGAATAATTTGAGCGCCCATATGGCAAACTCTTATGAAGCAAGACAGATGAAAAAATTAATAAACACTCTATGAGCCTCCATGACCTTTTAAAACATGTAGGATCATGTTTATCACGTATGAATTCACGTATTTTCCATATGACAAATAACATACACACACACACTCATACAAAACTAATCTGTACAAATCAACTATAGAAGAGTGAACACAACAACAACTTGACATTAGTCATTACAAATATATGTGATGACTGCTTACATATTTTCTATTGGTAAAATGTCCATGGACAAATGACCTACAAATAAACTGACTTCAATTTATGTAAAAAAAATTTTTTTGACTATATATTTTGATGATTAATAAAAATCCGAATAAATCTGCTGAGGAAGCTGTGGCTTACACAGCGAAACGTTCAGAAAAATCTGGTTTTGATTTTCTTAACACGCTGGGATTAATTTAAATAATTTATAATGTTACGTAATAAGCCTGTGCACACGATTATTCCTTATTTACTATCCATTTTTCCAAAATTATGCATTATGCAATTCACGTGTTGTAACCATTTCTACCTTTTAATTGTGTGTATTGATTTTCTTCGTTAATTAGCGCCCCACTGACATGTTGACACTGGCTAATTATTGCCTCTTGATTAGTAAATTGTTGTGTATTGTAATGAAAATGCTGTATATGTTTTAGAGTAGAGCGAGAGATGAGGATCTAATTGAAAAGAGTAAATATTTCTTCGCTCAATCCTTCTGCTTCGTAAATGTCTAAGTGTGGATTTTTTCTATATTAATTCATTTATCAAAGTAGAAAGGTAGGACGTACATGTAGGATAGATAGTGCAAGGCAATGTGTCTACATTTTATAAGCACAGAAATCCAGTAGTTTTTAATATTAGGAAAATGAATGTATGCAAAGGTGGGTGTGTTTTGTTGCTGGTGGAATAGCGTATCAGGCTGGTCTACTTTCTAGTAGAGGTTGAGCGTACTTTTTAACAGTGAGAGAAACTCTCACCATTCTCTCTCACTCTCACTCACAAACGCACACACTATTCTGTCTGATTGCATGTCTGTCTATCCATCTCTATCTCCATTTATCCCTCTCCCTTAAAACGATAACACGAGACTCACACATGTTAATTACACAGACATACATGAACATTCACTATCACTCTCATGATTACGTCTCAATAGGCTTTCAGGTTAATTCTGTCCTCAGCAGTCTCACTTTCATATCATCATCATTTGAAGCTCACAAGGTGTAGAGAGAATATTTCTCCAACACGCTAAACACACACACGCACAAGCGCAAATACAAATAAAACCGACTGAATCACAATCACTCCTTCTTGCCACACATCTACCTATAAATCCATAACTCTATCTCTTGCTCTGTCTATCGCACCTTTCTCTATTCTCCAATCCGAATATGCGAACTAGTCTTCAGCATTCGCTACTGGAGAGACAGACTCCTTTGACTGTTGTATGTATTTTTTCAATAATATAATAATTCCCATTGTAGCATTAAGAACACAGTATTCAGCGAAGAGACTCTTTTCAACGAATTTATTATCAAGCTGTACAATCGTATATATATGGTTTTTAAGAAATTATATCCGGTGAGGGAATTAGGTCAAAGGTGTGAATACATGAAATAATAATAGTATGAAATGCAATTAAAATATTTGTGATTTTAATAATAGTTTAATGTCAAGTGGCACAATAATTAATGTCGTATATAGAATAATACATAAGGTGTATAGATTTTGGAAAAGGGTACATAATTATAAGATTAGTAGACGAATATAAAATGTTACATAACATGGTATGAAATTTGATAAGACAGAATTCAATATTGTAAAAAAATATAAAAATTAATAATTTTAGGTTTAAAATGTCAAGTGGGTCAAGTGAAAAAGATTCAGAGTGAGAATAGTAATAATAATAATGATGATAATAATATTAATACTAATAATAATAGTAATAAGGGAAGAGTACATAGAATAACTAAATAAACAAAATAAACAAATGTCTATCCCTCTACGGCCAAGGCAGAAGTAGGGATTGTACATACTTCTTTTGTACACAAAGGTCTGGCTTAAAGTCATGAATTGCCAAGGCCTCAGCTGTCTTTAGAAGTCTGTAACGAATAGAACGCGGGAAGTTAGCATGGATTATATATATGATCTTAAAATCATGGTCAGGGTTAACAGAGTGACAGAAGTCGATCAGGTGTTCCAAAATAGAGCTTCTGCCAGAGTGGCTTTTGAGAAGTCAAGTTCCGAGTCAATGGAATCAGAACTACAAATTTTCCTTATCCTATAGCAAAGCAAATGAATTAAGTTCCTTTCCCTGGAGATAGGCACCCAACTGTAAAAATTAGTTAGTTGTCCGTTCCATGTACGTTTCCGGTGGATAAATCTTATGAGGGATCCGTCATCACGCCATATAAGGAGTGCAATAATCGAACATCTAGTCAACACTGGTCATTCCATCTCAACGAACGCCTCCTTCAAAGTGATCTACAAAGTGAAGAACAACCTCCCAAAGACAGTACGATTTCGTCTTCTTTGCATCGCAGAAGCCCTAGCCATCCAGCTGGTGGAACCAGAACTATGCATACAAAAGAAAATTATCCAACCACTTCTACTCGCATGGTAACAACTCCGTTGATTCGAGTTTGTTTGTTTTGACCTTACTTCTGTTTGTATGCTTATTTTTCTAACTTAAAACCCTTGTGTAATTCTGTATATTATCTTGTTTCCATGCTCACCCTTTGAGTACAACTCATTCATCAAAGTATTCATGGCATTACGTAAATCTTATGTAACAATCATTTATGACAACTCATCACTTTTGTTACTACCCTCTTATATGAGCATCCAATTCACCTGAACTTACTCCTCTTAAACAATCGTTTTTGACAACTCATCACTTTTGTTGCTATCCTCTTATCAACATCCAATTCATTTGAACTTACTAACCATATTTTGTTTGACAAATTTAATGTATACACACACACACAAAATAACCATATATATTTGCGATTGTACAGCTTTGAAAATGAATTCGCCAAAAAGAGACTCTTTGCTGAACTAATTGTCTTTTGTCTACTAATGTCCGAATGGGAATTATTCATGAATTTATTTATTTTGTTTATTTAGTTATTCTATGTACTCTTCCCTTATTACTATTATTATTATTATTAATATTATTATCATCATTATTATTATTACTATTCTCACTCTGAATCTTTTTCACTTGACCCACTTGACATTTTAAACCTAAAATTATTAATTTTTATATTTTTTTATTTATTTACAATATTGAATTCTGTCTTATCAAATTTCATACCATGTTATGTAACATTTTATATTCGTCTACTAATCTTATAATTATGTACCCTTTTCCAAAATCTATACACCTTATGTATTATTCTATATACGACATTAATTATTGTGCCACTTGACATTAAACTATTATTAAAATCACAAATATTTTAATTGCATTTCATACTATTATTATTTCATGTATTCACACCTTTGACCTAATTCCCTCACCGGATATAATTTCTTAAAAACCATATATATACGATTGTACAGCTTGATAATAAATTCGTTGAAAAGAGTCTCTTCGCTGAATACTGTGTTCTTAATGCTACAATGGGAATTATTATATTATTGAAAAAATACATACAACAGTCAAAGGAGTCTGTCTCTCCAGTAGCGAATGCTGAAGACTAGTTCGCATATTCGGATTGGAGAATAGAGAAAGGTGCGATAGACAGAGCAAGAGAGTGTTATGTTATTTCATCACGCACAAAATTCTCCTACCTTGGAATGGTCAGTGGTGATACAGGCCTGAATGGCAGAAATCGATGCTTCCTTCAATCAGTACCGGCAGTCGTCACTCGATCACTACTGTCATTCACTTCATTGCTCATAAGCTGTCAGTTTATGCGCTGACTGTCTGACTGCCAGACTGCTCGACTCACTGGCTCCTGACTTATATTTACCGTGTCCCAATATATTTCCATCAGTATTTGAAGGCTTACGCATATACAATTCAAAGACAATCAGAGACACATTTACGCCGAAAACAGGCACACCATTTCATCATCACCAGGATAACCAAGGGAACAAGTAAACTTCCATCATCACTTCAAAGCATTATCGGCTCTCTCTCTTTCGCTCTTTCGCTCTATATCTCGCTCTCTCTCTCTCTATCTAACTGTCAATCTCTCACAGATAACTACATCAGCAATTTGATGATGATTATGATGATGGAAAACATGCACTGAACAATCACTTGACTATGAAGACATGTAAATATTGACTTATTTGCATATTGCCTGAAATCATCATCCAATTAACACTCTACTCATCCATTCATTAATTCGGCTAATTCATCATCACACTACTTACACAAACAAACACACACACGCACACATATAGATAGACAGACAGACAGACAGAAAAACAGCCAGACAGACACACGCATGAACTCGCTGAAACATACCCTGTGACATGAAAGATTTTCAGGGAAATCATTCTGCCAAAGTGTATTGAGATTTTGACTGACAGAGACGAGAGTCGAGTTTCACAATTGAAAATCCTATCAATGCATTCATGTGTCCATCATCTAGTTGTCGATTCCATAAATCGATTTTGTAGAAGGCGACATCCATACAATTGGGCTGTGATGTAATGGGTAAATCTGTGTCTTATGTTCATCATTCAGAATATTGTTAGCAGAGTCCGCATTTCACTATCTTTCCCTTAATTCGACTACATTTAAGTATATACAACATTCAGGTTAATCTCTGTTCTACTTAAAACATCTGGGAGATTTGATTAACCTTTTGATATTAAATGGCATTTTGAGCACATTCCGATAATTAGGAATTTCATTATTGTGGGAATAAGAGCTCTTAAACCATTTTTTTTCACGTTCCCCAGATGAACATAGGGCTTCAAGCTAGTAGCTTTAAGTTTCTTTAGCAGTGTTTATTTTACGGGATGCGGTTGCTAGCCTCATGCGCAACCATTCCTCTTCACCAGCATTATTTCTGGCTTAGCGGGATAAAGGAGTGCGCCGGCCGGGGATCGAACCCTGGACAATGTGCATGGTTGGCGAGCGTCCTAACCGCTGTGCCACCGTGGCACACTTAAACCATAATGTTGACTTATTTACATTTTATATAAGATGAAGCTTTTAATTCCGTCATTCTCAGACAGTGATATTTCTTCATAACATGGATGCATTCGAATGACGCATAGTGTGACTGAGAATTTCCATTCAATGTATTATATTGTATAGTGTGATAAGCGAAATAACCTACAGACTACCAACCCATGCCCTTTCAATCTCCATTTAGCCATATCATCATGGGTCACCTAAAGTATCGAATTTCATCGAAATGTGCATGGCAAACCACTTGAAAATATGGAGGTGATTGGATCTATTTGTGCATATACGTGCTATATGGTTTTCTCGTTGTCTTTTCATCTAGCCTTCTGAATACACTTCGTCAGTCAAAACAATAATCCTCGAGTTTTACACGAGCAGTTAGCCTATTTTTCGCAATTACCTATTTCATTCTAACATAACTCATTCTAATAGATAGACAGAAAACGCCAACTGAAACAAAATCTTACGAAGGAAAATATAATATTTAATTAATCCAAAAAGCGATAAGCAAACAATGTATTTCCCTCTCCAAAATTGTTTGAATTCCCTTGGAACAGAATTCCCTTTTCTGCAGCTGAAACAAAATGAAACCAGAAGCAGAGAACTACTGAAATGAAAATAGACACGCATCTTGTATAGAAAAAATTATAGTCGACAATTTTCATCCTAACAACAGTTATACTAATCTTCAGGCTATACTTCCAGTGATGATTAAAACACAGGATAGGTGTGTACATTATCAGGTTGATTCCAAGCTACAATTCCCCTCACACGAAATCAGCTATGCAAACCACCATTTGAATTTACAATGTTCTCAGCAGTTGTTACAAACCTGATATTGTCTACAGCCACCGAATGTTATCAGGTGACCGATCAGCCAGTAGATCAATCATGATTAGAGATCAGGAAATATGAGTGAAGAGAAGTTCAGTGTTACTTGTTTCTTAAAGAATCATCCAGCTGATTTCAGCTTACACCTTATGCCAACTTCAAGTTCACATTCTTTTGTGCAGTCAGTTAGAAATTTAAAGTACTGTAAGAATCTAAGGAGGAACTTACTTCAGTAGAACTGCTTGGCATCTTCCTTCATTTCAGCCAGGAGCCAGTTTATTCTGTTTTCTGTGGTTTGAACTAAGCAGTTGTAAATCATCTCAATATTTCAACTTACACTTCAGAAATTCAATCCTCTTCATTTCCATTAGTTTTATTTTGTTCCCTAGTTCATCTAAAACAGTGAACAGATTTTCAGTAATAAGCGCCATTTTCAAATTTCCCCCGCAACAATATGAAATGAAGCTTAAATCTCACAATGCTCGATCATAACATGTAGTCTCAATGTAACTGTTATTCTGAACTTAACAATATACATGATACATTTTTTTGGCTTTATTCAATAATGCATTGATCAAGTCACTGAAGCTTTATCGGAATAGTTTTGCGTGTCTCGATTATTTGAAAATAACACCATATGAGCAGTAGAATCGATGCTTTTGTGCATAGAAATTCCAGACTGAATTCTGACTGAGTGTCCAACAACTTACAGATTCTGATATTAGTGTGACAAGTAATATTGCTAATTTTATCAATGATATAGCCTTATGTGGAATTGGGGAATTCGACAACTTGATAATATACAGATCATTAGTCATACAGGTTACTTCTGTCGCTTACAAAAATGAAATTCACTGAGAAATGCATTCGTCACTATAACTATGAAATATCACATGTGATCGAATTTGAAAAACAATGTAAAATTACCTGTGCCGTCTGCAAAATCAGAACGAGCCTTCCGATACGCTTGCGTAATTCGAGCATCATTCAATGTGTCTGAAAGGAATAACGACTCTTTATCAAACTCATAATCTCATAAGTACTTGACAATATTGAAGGTAAATACCTCATGCAAATAAATTCAATGTGAAATGAGCCATGTGTAATAATTTGCGCGAATTGAATTTTCGATTAGTGAGTGAGTTTTTACTTTTACTTATCGTCTCATTGGTCTGTCTTCTTTACCTCTACATGATCATCGAACCAGACATCTTCAAGAACGAGTCACTGTCAGTTAAAAATATCGTGTAATATTCTGTCTGTATTTATTTGTTCATCCTTTATTCGATGTTTGCTTGCTGGCGATGAAAGTTTTCATTATTTGTGAATCCAATATAGCCATACTGATCCAATTATGATGACCTCATTCTCTTGCAGACATGCAGTTCTGAAGTTTCTTGTTGTAGAAATGTGACTATCTTCAGTCAAAGATGAATCTCATGGAGATAATGATGAATGCCTTTTTAACTTCAAAATATTTTAAAAAAGGTGAAATTGTTTCTCACCATTTGTGAATATTCCCCTCCGCACACTTCGCAAATAAGCTAAGTAATAATAATACAATCATATGATATGATTATGAGAGATAAATTGTCCTAGAAACGTCATTCAGTTTTTGAATACTGTGACAATATTTGTTATATTCACAAAACTAATCTAATATCCAATTATATCCTACCACAGTGTGAACTTTTCCGCTTCTACAGTCAATGGCATCTTCGTTATAACTATTATGCCAATATTTTGAGAAGATAGACGCTTTATCTACTCTTCTGTCTGCTTTCCAAAGTAAAGCAGGGTTGAAGTCGACCTTGGCTTCACGTCATTTGTACAGTTGAGTGGAAATTACTGGTTAGTTGTGGTAAATAATGTTCGTCAGGTGTCTGTCTGTTGACGATTAATTAAACACATCTACTTTTCAGATATAATCATCAACAAGTTCAAACAATGGTTGATCATATTAGTCCTGTTCATGTCTTGATTACACCTTAAAGTCTGCTAATCAAATTGATAAATATATTCACTCACTTGAAGTACTTGTGTATGCATTAGATGTGATGAGAGCTGCCGTTTCCAGCGCTTTAAGTTTAGCTAAGAAAACAAGAAGTGTTGTGTGATATTTAAAACGTTATTCAAGAAACTTCAATATCATACTCGTCATTATACTGAATAGAATACACTGACAATCCGAAAATGTGTCCTAATAATTTGATTATATCTCAACACGTTTCTTCTCACAACACACTGAATATTTTAATTTTCAAAAGTTTACTCCACTCCTCACGAAAGGTGTGCCGACTCATTGGTTGATAAAACTGGTCTTCATAATATTTCTGAGATGTAATTGTACTGGTGATGAAAAGTATATCTAATAAAAACTAGTTAATGGATCTGTTATTGATGAGTACATAAGGCACTTAATGACTAACTTTAAAGAAAATGACTAGTGAATTTTCATACCAACAGTTTATTATTCATGAACGTAGTGTGCAATATGAATTTACAGAATCTTTTTACCTTTTGATGTTTTCACTGCTTCCTTTGCTTCCATAACATCCTTCCTTATCATTTCAATTTGCACTATAATTTCACAATATCAAAAAGTATGAAATGTTTTATGTGTACGCTGTAACGTGAAATAATCCTATTAACGCGAAGGCTACTGACTGTCGCAATACATGGCTATCCCGTTGGTAATGTGCAGCTTACCACATGACATTTCGAGTAGTTTACTGATATCAGTAAAACAAATACTTTCACTAGGTGTGAACTGCATTTATACTGCATTTGTGCCCATCTTCAAAGTTCGCTTGACGTTTTCCTTGTCAATTATAGAACAATAATTGTTTGCATAGAATAATTTGTCAAATCATTGAATGAGTAATCAGGTCAGTGGTTTCGCAAGTTACAAGTTATATTTATAAGGACATACTAAAATTTGAGGAGTTTTTGCGTGTTAAAGGCTGATGTGACGTCTGATACTGATTAGATTTGTCAGTGGAATTTAAAGAGACGCTCTTCGACATAAAAACATCGAATAGCAGGGAGGTGGATTATACGTCAAAGAAAGCAAATGATTCGGCGTTTTGGTAAAATATGACAGACATGATACGAATATGAAGAAATATAATATAAAAAAGGGAAATAGCACAACATGGAAGCTCTGTGCAGATGGTAGTTTGAAGATAAGGTGTACATAATTTAGCAATTTGGAGATACAAAATCCCGAATAAGCATTGCTTCACCAAGTCTCTTTTCTTCTGTCGTTACACTGGCAGTTCACGCAGTGAACATATTTCTGTCCATTATTTCTGGGTTAACCATAGTATGTGAGGCATAGATGTTGACACGGACACACGCATTCCACACAAAAGAATAATAAAACCATGAAATACACTTTGTACTTGTTGGTGATCAAATGTGGAAAACAGTGTTCATTGTCATAATTTCCATCACGTATTACTCAACAAGATGATCCTTCTGTGAAAAGAGTTCCAATTGAAATCCACTTGTGTCATTACTCAGTATGCTGATACCCAGTGAATTCGGGCAGATATCGTGTTCGGATGCATAGAAATAGCTTTTCCACAAATTCAAACAACTCGAGAATTGAGTCGAACAATCAACTAGCTGCTGCATCTGTTTGTCACAAAGGATATTCAGATATGGTTTATTACAAATAAATTTCACCGCATTTCAGTGGAATTGTGAATATGCGTATTAATGACTTCAGAGAAACTACTACTCACAAAATCAGAAGAGATATTTCAGCCTAGTTTACAAGTAACGAAGGATGAATTTCAAAGTGTAAAAAACTAACCTTTGTGTTTGTTCAGATTGCCTGATGTCTGTGCAAAAAGTTTGCCTGTAATTGATATATAACAGTGTCACTCAACTTCCGGGTATACGATGAATCCAACATTATCATAATCAATTTACTTAAAGATGGGTTCAGCTGACTTCAATTCAAATGACGGCACAGTTAACTTGCTCATTAAGTATAAAGCTTTATTAGAAAGTGGTATCGGACCATCGAGTAAGCGTATTCTCACTCACATACCGTTGGAAAGGATTCGGTTTTCGAGTGATTCTAATGAAATAATATGAGGAAGTGAATACATGTATGGTATTTGCCTACTATCGCTTATTCTCTGAACTACTCTCCGCTATTTGTATGGTACGTTTACGCACAGATATTCTCATCATTCTCTATCAAGTGTGAATGTCAGTGCTGAATAGAAAATCGCGACATTCAAGAAGTCTCACAATACACATTATCGTGGACATGACTCAGTGAGGGGAACCGATGAAATGTGCAGAACACTTCTACAGAATATCGTGTTCACCTACAATGCCAACAATTCATGCGAGATTTAATTAAAGACTGTCATTAAGTGATGTATCAAATTTTGTTCTCGCTAAGTCAGTAACACACTGGTGGGTGTGATTTTTAAGAGGACATATCGCCATTCCAATGTGTTGTGGTAAATCTTGTGTGGAAAGGAGAAGTTTTTGTGGCTCTACGCGCTTCACCTAATTACAAAATATCATCATTCGCTTTCTTACAAAATATCAAATAACCTACTGCCTTTCTAAATAGTGGAATCTTAAAAATTTTACCTTCTGCAATGTCGAGAGTTTTTCGATTTTCCCATTTCTTTGAAATATGCGTTTTTGTCTGATTGTAGAATCCTTTATTAGCTGAAGGAATAAATGAAAAATCACTAGGTATAATTATTACTCATAAGCTCTGTAAGATCTGGACTACATGATTTTTTCAGCTGTGAAATGTTCCTCCTGCATGATGACAGTGGTAATCTATCTAGATGCATTAGTATGACTCTGTTTTAGGCCTCCAACAGATTTCAACGTAATATCATGTATCAACTACTGATTTCACCTAAGCCATGTATAACAATTGTGAATGTGACCAGTTTTCTGTGTAAGAGTAGGAAGCAATATGACTACACATATACAATCTATGAAAATAATCATCAGTTGAAACGATAATGCCATCAATCAACAGACAAATAAGCTGGAGATCTGAATATCACTAGAACAATGGATCTTAGTAACAAATCACTATAAGGAACAAATAAGAGAGCGGTTTACTTTAGTAAGAGATATCTTGACGGCGATCAGATTTATCCTCAGGTAATTTCGCTCAAAAATGTTTTGATAGAGAAGTGCGATTGACGTGAATGAAAAGGAAGTATGATTGAAGATTGAAATAATGACTTGACACAAAACACCAGTGCAAAATCTTGTGCACATTCTTCACAGAACTGGTCGCCTAATTTCAGCGAACCGATGAATTTTAGATTAAGTAGTATTACAACTTTTAGTTAAAAAACCAATCATACCAAGAACTGCGTAATTGAAAGAGGCATCTTCTTCCAATGCCTTCCTGTATTCATCTATAGAGAAAGGAAGCGTTGTTTGGTGCATATTTAATTACTCAAATAGCCAACTGTGTATTTGTACACTTTGATAGTAGGAAAGTGTGAATTAAGTTCATTTATAAACAGATGACGTTACGTACATTATTAAATTTTCGTATCAATCGGACAATCAATTTCAAATAGAATAGTTAGGCACATCTCTCTCAGCAGATATCATGGATGGATGTTGTATGTGGGATCGGTTTGGATTGATGGGAGACAAATCATGAGCGAATCTCACTGTACAACTGCAAATCGCCATCAATCATAGGGTAGAATGGCTGTCAGCTGTTTAACGCATTCCCACGGAATATGATAAGACTTTCGACAGAGTTGCCTATAAGGTAATTTGTTTGCCTTACTCTGATGCATCTCATTTAACAGGTATGTGATTACGCTATATGCGAAATACCTCACAATGGAAAGTTCAGTTAATCGCTTGAAGTTAAGACAAGGCCGTCACCAATGGTATACCTATGTTATTGTTCTGGACTGAAACATTCGAAAACATCTTTGAAAATGTGCATCTCATAGTTTCATCCAGGAAGACAGAGAACGAATAACAGTAATAATTTCATAATGTAATTGAATAACTGTGGTTTTATTCAACCATTCGATATTTGATTAAAATAAAGTATAAATAAGTTATCAAAGTTCCCAAGTTGAATTAATGAACTTGAGAAATATACGGTTTATAAATTATATTCGGAATGTTATCAATGATGCGTGCTGTTTCATTGTATCATGTATGTAGTGAACAAGCCAATGTTGAAGAGGACATTGTAGAGAAAGTGGATGATGGGGGAAATTGTTTCACTACTGAATACCACGTCACTCGTGATTGAATTGATGAGAAATTTGGCAATGCTTCATTAAATGGACCAGATTGCATTCGTATAGATGAGCGATAACGTCTTCACTTGTTAGGCTTGTCAAAAAAATCAATACAAACACCTCTGGTGACATCTATCATACCAAATGATTTCAAGCTGACGTTCATTCCACAAACAGTAACATGGTGTTTTTGTCTTCAGAAACCAAATGGTTTTGTCACATGCATTTTGTTTTTATTATTTTAAGATGAAATAACCCACCAATAGAAAAATTCACCAGCTTCTTATCTTCTGCACCGATTGCTGTAAAAGTGTAGACAATTTTTGGGAAATTATATACTTGCACTTGGAGGCATGGTAATAAGAGGACAGTTAGAAAACCTGAAATGTATGCTGAGGGTTTTTCAGACATGAAAAGTACAATAAAGCAAAGCGAAACACAGAAGCTGTTTGTTTTTATGCTAAGTACATGGCAACTTGTTTGAGGCGTTATATAACTTATCCGTCAGACTATACTTTCTCTGCTTTGAAAAGAATATTGAAAGGTGAATCAACGGTATTCATTTTGCAAATGAATCAATGTAGCCACCATTTATGTTATAATTCAGTATTTAATGCTATGCGTTTAGAAAAGATGTGTACTGGAATAATTTGCAAAATGTGCACATGAAATTCATTCCTCAACTCGAAGTTTCTGCATAAAATGTTGCAGACTGTTTGTTGAAAGAATTTTCTGTGCTACTGACACCTGGAAACCACTCTCCGAAATACACTTTTTGGTAATTTATTTGTCTAATAATTGAATTCTTTGATCATTTCCAATGACACTGCAATTCATTTCAATTAGCAATCCAACATATTTAAATTCACTGAAAATTCACGCCTTTATTAAACACACGGATCATTTCAGGAATGTCAAACAATCGAATGCGTGAATGACAGGACTTACATTCGAGAAATTCCTTCGCCCATTTACTTTGATATAAGTGCTCAAGTCTCAGGATTTCTGTTTAAAGTGGAAAAAATACAAAAGTACGGCGTGCCGTAATGTTGGTTGACACAGGGTATTTTAATGAGAATTTTGACTTTTAGAAAACAGAAAGATTTGGCGAAGACATATTCAGTTTTCAGTTAGATCATCATCTCATTACCATTTGATTGGTAAATTGTTATGTATTTTAATAAAAATGCTATGTATATGTTAGTGTAGAGCCACAGATGAGGATCTATTTGAAAAGTAAATATTTCTTCGCTCATTCTTTCTGTTTTCCAAATGTCTAAATGACAATTTTGACTAGCGAAATGATGCTGAACATGTATTTCTTATTCTCCATTTAACGTTCATGTCTGTAAATCTGCACTTTCTTATGCTCAAGTTAACAAAGCGCTTCCTAGTTGTTCCTTGCTCTTGCATGTTGAAGTTTGTTGTGTTATGCACTGTGAGTAACCCAGAACAGTCGACAACACACTTACGTCTATCTTATTTGTTAATGTTTCATCTTGGAGTATTCAGCTTGAAATCACAAGTAGGGGAAATTCCATGCCCATGATCTGTCCTTTGAAACCATTGAATGATGAAAGTCTTGCATGTTTGAGCATCCGTTAATTGATGATGGCAGAATAATAACCTGACAAATGACTGCAATTTTCAGGGAATATGCCATGCATGGATAGGCTGGCTACTGTTAAAGTTACCAAAGAAGTAGGCGCTAGAATGTATGAGGTTCGGTAGAATGAACCAAGAGTTTTGTGAATCAAAAGATATCCACCCGACCATTCATAAACTCAAATGTCGTTCTTAACATGCATCTGATACTTTGTTTATTCGTTTTCCAGTTATTCGCTTCAATTTTTGTGTTCAACATAAGACAAGGAACTTTGTTTTGGCGGCATTTTGGCAATCATGTCCCACTATGCATTATCTCTTAACATTGTCTGAGTACAAGGATTTCGAAGAAAGCAAGAAAAAAAGTTTTTGCAGAATAAAATGGCACCATCATTTATTTCGTTAGCTTGTGATCAGATGCATACAGCCTTTATTAAAATTAATTATAGGGAATAAATGTACAATGATTTCCCTCCGCAGATTCTGGTAACACTTCAATGTCCCACATTCCTCCAGCTGAGACAGTTTAAATTGTTTACTCGTTCTGACACTCGATTAAAAGTAGGTTTCATCCACTCACTGACACTCAACACATACAATTAAAACAAACCGGATTCCAGTGCCGTGCTTCTACCAGCCACCTAGACCAAGAGGGGAAGGAAGAATTCCACAGACAACTGCGAGCCGTAGTGCGCACTAAGCCAAATAGCAACATCAGAATGCGGAAATGGAAGCAAACAAGAATGAAAGGCGATCCTTCATAGATCAAGAGGTTGAGGGTGGAAAAAATGAGGACGGTGGACCCTTCGCATACTTCTCTGCCTTCACTCAGTCGTTTACTGCAAGTAGCAATACAAAGTCCACGAAATGACATATGTTTCATCACTTGGACACACCAAATATCAGATGATCCTTATCTCAATCTCAGGAATGTGATGATTAGGCATTCTGGACATAAAATCGATAAGAGAATCAGACGTGATAGATTAGTAAATGAAGCGGAATATGTCGCAGGAAGAGAGACCTCAGATTACTGCATCAGTGTCACATGTAGGTATCCTCTAAGAAACGAATACTAAAGAGGGTAGATAGGAAAGGCGAGAAACGACGAAAACTCTCAAAACAGGTCACGACCTACAAACTGTCCGGAAATACCATCAACAGCAAGCACAGTAATCGCAGTGAATACCAATTCTCCAACAAAAGCAAACGTTACGAAGATATTAGATGGTTGGAAGCAATCGTCAGGAAGCCTTCCATCTAGGTTTCGTGCTTGTTGCAACTCACCAGTCGGCAAGGCCTTTCTGCAACCAGCTTGAAGGATCTCATATCCCTTCTAAGATTCAAACCCGCGTCACCCAGTCCTGCTGAACTAGTAACCAGTGTCCAATCAAAGTATCCACTGCAGCCCTACATGATGTCAATCGTGAGCCTGAACAGCTCAGTGGTAACGTCTCTGACTGCAGCACTGAGGGAAGCGGGTTTGAATCTCAGAAGGGATATGAGTTCCGTCAAGCTGATTGGAGATACGCCTTGCTGACTGGTGAGTGCCAACATGCACAAAACCTAGGTCCAAGCTTTCCTGACGATTGCCTCCAACCATCTAATATCATCAAATCAATGTGCATTGTGATGGCGAGATACCTAGAATGGTGGCCACATTATAAACGTGACTGACAGAATTCACTCTACTACACACATCATACTAGTTATTAGTGTCCATTCAAAGTATCAAACGTTTTGAATACCATAATGTTAGTAAAAGTCGGGAAGGTGACATAACCAGATGGAAATCCATCGAAAACAACTAATTGGATATACTCACGCCTCGAGTGTATTACATTTCAGGCTGGTTGAAAGGATAGGCTACCTTGTCAAACCATCAGAGAAAGATGACTTATTCCTCTGCAAGAATTGAAAGGGGAATAATGCTCCCGCCCGGTTCAAGTAAAATACTGGCTGGTGTCATCCTGGAGAGACTTAATGATGCTATGAATGCGAAAATCGCCAAATAACAAGCTGGATTCAAGAAAAGCAATTCATGTATGGATCAAATCACAACGCTTTACCTCATCATCGAAGAGGGCACAGGATTGTAATGAAATATCTATTTCTGAAAAGTCCTACGACAGCATTGGAAACGATAGAGTGTGATGCTCCGAACAGCTACGTGAAGATGTCAAATGCCAAGAGATCCTCAGCGGAAATCTCAATGAGGCTGATCGCAAATGGTACTCCTGGTCTTAGGCGACAGTGTCGTGTGAGAGACCGTGAGCAGCAAGAAGACGATCATACGTTGGTGCAACAAGCAGACTCAGGAATCTCTGTACTTCGTCGATCACTTATTTATAATATCACACGAATTCGAAGATCTGCAGGTGACGATGAACACTTTCGCAGAAGAATCAGCCAGCGAAGACAAGTCTTCAGGTGAGCATAGAGAAAATAGAAGCGTTGAACACAAATAACCTACCAACCAACAAACAGCAACGGCAGAAATATGAGGGGAGTCATTTCTTATACATATCCAGGCAGCACCATTTCAACTACACGTGGTGGCAGAAGTGACGACATTGCAGTTAGATGAGGTCAGAAAAGCAAGAGTACAAGCAATGCACTGCAGAGAGGAGGATAGTGTGGAGATGTGCAGTTGAGGTCTTATTTTCCACTTGGAACTCTGGAGAGTAATAATAATATTCTGAAAAAGAAACTGAGAACGGCTAGGAGAGCAGTAGACAACAATAAGTCTCTGAACTCATTTCCAGACAAAACCGCTTCCACCAGTATCCCATTTATAAAGAGAATCTTCAACTGCACCCACAAGTGAGTTCATGGGTTTCAGTAACCTGCTTTGAATCACCAGACAGCGATGGCAGTTCGCGCAATATTATGGATAGGAAGGTGGGTGATACAAAAGGTTTCCTGCCACACCCTAGACAGACGTTATTTCAAACATTAGAATCAGTCAGCGTTGTTCTGTTACCATAGATGTTATCACGAATAGACCAAGAGGTACATTTCATCTTCATCACATGATAACAAACGAACGAGATACTCAGTCATCCTCAAAAGCATCACAAGTGTGCATCTTTGATTCATTGGAATGCATGAAATATGAAATAAACTATTGATCGGAAAAAAACTTGACCATATATTCATGCCTGACTTTTATTCGAAAAAGACATAAAAGGCTAGTAAAAAATGTCTTTTCCACGATTCTGTTCATAAGCTGTAATTATATTTAACAAGGAAATCATAAGACCGACCAGAAACTGGTACAATTTGTCCTCGAATAGTGGTAATACGTAATGCAATGTGTAAACTAGAAGAAGACAAATTTTATCAGTATCCCATTGGTCTTATGATTCCTTTGTTAAATATAATTACCATCGTACAGCTTATGAAAATGAATCGTTGAAGAGAAAATTTTCTTCGTTCTTTATGTCTATTTCTTATGACTCAAAATGAGAATAATTCGTTCATTGTTGTTTAAACGAAGCCATGTAGAGATCTTGATAAAATTACTCACCAGGTTTTATTGTTCCTTCGACATTCTGGGGATCTTTATATGTCTGAATTTCAATCATGAGAACTAAAACAGACAAACGGGTGGAAATAAGTCCTAAGTATGTGGATTGTTTAATGCTTGAATAAAAGTTCTGACAGAATAAATGTCAACATGTAGGCAACATGCAGTCTGCCTTTGTGTAACTAATTGTTCATGTAGTGTGCCTGTCCTGCGTGCATTATCGACACACTTCCAGATAAATGTAAATAATTCTCGCACAATCCGCTGGTAACCATTACCAAGCGATTAGGCCTTTTGCACTCATCAAAGTTACTCTGCAACTGCTATTCAACTCATCTCAGTCTCTTATATTCACATGCATATAAAATTGTGTCCTGGAAATTTTCAAGTTTCTTGAAATTGATGAAGCGATATCACTCACGTTTAAGCAACAGTTTCCTGTTCTACTTTACAAGAATGATTTCCATGTTATTACATTTAGGTGACATTACATACATCTGTCGACATGACAAATATATCTCCCCGAATTTACAAGGAGATGTGTAGCTGTAGAAGATATTTCTAAAAGCTACACAGTGTTTCCAGTAATTGAATTGGTTGATTGTCCGTCTACAAATCAAGGCAAGCGATATAAGTAGCAAGAGAATGTGGTCACTGATCGTTATAGAACAGTCTAAAGTAAAGAGACAAACATGTAATGATTTCCGGTGAAATAATCACATACATTTATCATGCGCAGCTTCACGGTATGAATCTGCGTATGCGTCCAGTGTTGAATTCAGATCATCTGAAATAGAGTAAAATATTTCCCTCGAGTTGTTTAACCCTTCATTTACCAAGTCAAACACACACAAACACAAATTAAATTATCTTGTATATAAGAAATCAGATAAATAGAGGATTCAGCTATTTCTGAAATCCACAAACACACAATAAAAATTACACTAATCAAAAGTTACGCTCATCTATTGATGCATTCTACTACTTAGAAATAAATTTGCTCTTGCTTATCCAATTTTGTCAGAAGATACCTACACCTCTGAGGATAAGTTTTGTGGTATTGATTTTCTGTAGTGGAATGATGTTGTCCTGAGTAAATGATAATCAGTATGCTGCAATGTTAACAATGTATGCTATAGTTCGACGGAAATTGAAGCTTCACATGTACTATAGACAATCATTTGAATACATCGAAATGTCTTTACAACGAGTCCATTGTAAACTGAGGCCTGTTACCGCTAGAAGTAGAAGATGGGGTATACGTAGCAAGATGTTGTGACAGGACACTGTGAACGAAAACTAAACAACAGGTAGATCAAAATCATGCTGGAAAACGGACAGTGGATTGGGAATGAAGCTAACCTTCTACTACACCATTAAGGATCGAACATACTTTTTGTAAAACGCAAAAGAGATATTCTACAAAACCGTCTCCAGTAGCTATTAATAGTCTGTCAGTAAAAAGCCTATTGCATGGCAAAGAAGATAACTGTAAAAAAATGTACCGAACTCTCACAGTAAGTAATTAACTTGTTTTCGCCATCTGAAAACAAAATGGAAGACAACGGCTCAAAAGAGATTCAAGTAAATGCTGTTAAGAAAAAGCTCACCAATCAAAAAATATCTAAAAATTGCACTGAATGGTAAAACAAGTTAGTATAAAAAGATCGCTAGTTTTCTAGCTGGTCCCAGGCCCGGCTTAAGAGGGAGAATTCGGCGTGGGGCTAGCAACCGACACTACTGAATATTTCAAACCGCTAGAGAAACTTCAACACAGGGAAAATATATTAAGAAATACAAAAACTTCAAGAAAAAATCTTATTCTTCGCTCGAATCGCAGAGGCCAAATGACGCGAGAAGTCAGTCAGCCAGCCGATGTGTCTTCTGTCGCTAAAAGCAAGAGTAACAATAGTTACGTGGAATGTTAGTACAATGTACGAGACTAGGAAGGCTGCCTAGGTCGCCTAATAGATGCCAAGATATGTCTTAGAAGAACTGGGTATCTGGGAAAGCAGATGGAATGGATGTGGATTGACAACATTGTCAACCGAAAGGTCAGTTACCTACTCCGATCTGATCACCCACACGACAACCAAGAACACAATGGGATGATTGGTGGCTATAATGATGTCGCCAGTGGCAGCCAAAGCCTTAGTGTAGTGCAAACCAATATCATCGAGGATCATGCCAGCAATATTCGATTCCAAAGAAAGGAAGGTAGCAATTATCTAATGCTAAGCACAGTGCTACAAACAATGCGGAAACAGAGAAGAAAGAAGACTTTTACATACAACTCCTCTTAGTAATGAACAGCATCCCAAATAGTGACATCATTATCCTTAATGGCGATTTGAATGCCAGTCGAACTTGGAGCAAATAATACGGGGAGAGAACTCATCATGAGTTGATAGGCTGTCGGAGATATGAATGAGGACGGAGAACCATTCGCTGACGTCTGCACTTTCACTGATTTCGTGATCAGAGGAAGTGTGTACAAGCGCAAGGACATACGCAAAGTAGCATGGATTACGCCTGTTGTGCACAAAACAAACCCGAAAGACTTCATCTCAATTCTGCTCGTGGAAGTGGAAACGCAGCCACCATGCTGGACACAAATTCGAGATGGGGAGCACATATGGGTTCATACCATCATCTGGTTCAAGGAACCTTAAAGGTGAAGCTGAAATCCTTCAGAAAAACTGGAGACTAGCCACTGTAATTCAAGTTCAATATTCGGAAAGTGAATGACAAAACTACAAGGGATGACTTCACTACAGATCAGATCACAGCAAAGTCGGAGACACTACATGGCATCACTGAGGAAACATGTGTGGAAGAACATTGGAACTCTCTGAAAGCGATATTTAAAGAAACGTGTTCAACTGTCATAGGAAGAAGGAAGAGACAAGAGAAAAATGGCTGTAACGGATACCTGGAAGCTTATCGGGGAGAGGATGATGAAGAAAGAGATGACTCAATGCAAAGATGGACACGAGAAGAAGAAACTGAGCGCAGTGTACATTGCACTGAATAAAGAAGTAAAGAAGAGCGCCAGAAAAGACAAACAACTATTCTACGACACACTAGAGGAACAAGCCGCAGGCAAAAGAGACATCAGGACATTACATCAGATAATCAAATCGCTATCCAGGAGGAGATCGACCAAGATGATGAAATTAATAAAAGATGCTTAAGAGAACCTGGTCATCAAGGAGGAGAAACAAATCAAACAATGGGCTGACCACTTTAAATGGGCCAACTCCTGAATCGACCACCACCTGTAACTCGCCCAGAAATGCAACCAACAGCCCACATGGAAATGCCAATGGACACCACTACTTCAAGGAAAGAAGAAATCCTGAATTCGATCAAGCTGCTGAAGTTCAGGAAGGCAGCAGGACCATACGACATTCTTTCCGAAGCATTGAAGAAGGCCTCAGAGACTACAGTAGATGTCCTCACTCCATTACTGCAAAAAGTTTAGAAAGAAGGAAAGGTGCCTACTGATTGGAAGAAGGGCTACCTCGTCAAACTGCCAAAGAAGGGCGACTAACGTCTCACTCTGCAAGAACTGATGTGGAATAATGCTCTTGTCTACACCAAGTAAAATACTAATTCACATCATCCTGGAGAGAATAAAGGGTGTACTGAATACAGAACTCCGCCCACCGCCCAGAACAGGCTGGATTCAGGAAAGGTAAATCATGTGCTGATTGAATTGGAACTCTACACATCGTCATCGAACATCAACTTCATCAACTTCGAAAAGGCCTTCAACAGCGTTGACCGAGAAGTAATTTGGAAATTACTTCAGCACTACGGCGTACCTCAATTGTTTGTCAACCTCATTCAACGGCTGGCTATATGACAATGCCACGTGTCTGGTGATGTATAACGAAAACTCAGCGAGGTGTTCGAAGTGCAGCCAGGAGTAGGACAAGCTGGATTCTTGTTATCACCAATGGTATTCTTAATTGTGGTGGGCTGGATTATGCGTCAGACTGTGCATGGGAGTGAAAGAGTAGACAGAAATATGTTGGAACACCGTTAAGAAGACTTTGGAAAATCAGGATTTCGCAGATGATATATGTCTCATGTAACATGAATTCGCAGACTAACAGGTGAAAACCAACAAACTGTCAGGCACCGGAAACAGGACTGCAGGTAAACACAGAGAAGATGGAGGTGATGAAGATAACCAGATAACAGCAACACCAACCAGCACCAATCATCATCAATAGGATAGTTGTAACAGAGCCTGCCTCCTTCACTCAACTGGGAAGCATCGTTTCAACTACAGTTAGAATTGGAAAGACAAGATACGCCTCCATCAACCTGAATCAAGTTTGGAAATATTCTGTAGTCAGCATAAGGAACAAGACTCGCATTTTAAAAACCAGTGTGAAGTCAGTCCTCCTAAAGGGGTCAAAAACCTGGCCGGAGTGTCACGAAAAATACTTCCAACAGGTTGAATACTTTCATCAATAGCTGCATTCACTTCATACTGACGATCAAATTATTGGTCAGAAAGAATAAGCAACAAGAAACTACAGGAACTAACCAACCAAGATCCGATTGAGCAACAAATATGTAAGAGAAATTGGAGAGTGATAGGGCATACATTCACGACGCCGTCAAGTGACATCGCGTGTCAGGCCAGTGCTCGAGTGGAATCCAAATAGCAAGCGATGAGTGGGTCTTCCTTGGGTGACATGGATGAGATCGTGTGGAGAAGAGATGAGAGAGTTTGTTCAATCGTGAACAGAAGTGGAGACGTGTTGTTGAAGCCCTATGTTCCACTCGGATAGCAAGATAATAATAAATAAATAAATAATAAAAAAGTAAAATGCACATGGATGAGAGTAGATAATGGCCATCAAATTTGGTGGCTCGAATGAATCACTGGCCTGCATGAAATTCCACCCAACACAATGAATTTGTCTAATTCTTATTATCTCAACCAATCACTTATGTCCTGGATTCGCAAAACGCTCTTACGCATATTTTTTGTTGACTTTCTCTACTACCGGTGGGCTGTTCGCGGAAACGAAGGAAAATATAACTTCAGGAATTATTCTATGCATTAGTTGTAACGGCAATGAGTGAAGTTCCATGGAGTGTTACAAGCATATACTTCAAGCAACAGAAACCTACGCTCAGTCTCAACATATTACGCATCTCCATGCGTACAATCATTGCATGAAACATTGGAGAAAATCTTCTACACAGAATTCAAAACAAATAAGATAAAAGTAAGTTTTGAATCCTTTCTTCTCAATGAGAAATAAGCCTGCATATTATACAACGAGATAAATCTATCTAACGATGATAACTAACCACATAGAATTCTAAATAAAAATGACCCAGATCATGCGGGGTATGACAGTGGGCGAATGAGTACGTCTCAGTAAATGAAGTTATGTGAGAGCCAGTACCAGCAATGGAATTTACCGCGACAGCGGGTGATTATTCTGAAGCAACACTGAAATCGCTCACTCACAGAAAACACAAAGAATTTCACTGCATAAGGAGGAAATGAAAAAATTTCCTAAATCACCGACATCAGATATTATCAATGAGTGATTCAGAGTGTCTCTGAGTTAGTGAGAAATAGGTGTAGTGTAAAAGAAATCTCATAAAGGCTGTGAAGAATGCACTTAACCTGCAAAACATCAGAGATAATCTTCGATATTGTCAACATAGAGAACGCCAAAAATCAAATCACAGAGGTGGTTGATAAAAACAGAGTGGCGAAGAAGGTATTTCAACAAATAAAAACCGATTCATACTCCATTTCATCCTTCAATCAAACAAAATGTTCTATACTAAACTACAACAAAAACGACTCAAAACCAATCAGTGAAGTGACATGAAAGAATACATATAAAAAGATGAACAAATATAAATATATAAAACAAATGAAAAATAAAAAAAATGTGAAAAAAAAATTCGGAATTGAAAAAAATGCTTATCAAAGGACTAAGAGAAAAAGGTAACCAAAAATTTAAAAATATACTTACATTAACGAAAAAGAACGAATAAAAATTAACGCAAAAACTTATAGAGAAAGTTTCTGTGATAGGCCGAGTGAATTCGATGGTGGTTGATGCATACTGCTGGATGGATTATGAAGGCTGGGCTGGTGGATGAACAGGGGTGGAGAGGGCGAGTGTTGGGTGCACAATGAACTCACTCACCTGGTTCTTTTGGTTCAAAATAACTTATTCTGCTCTGAAATGTCTCATTGAGACTTCCCCGACGTCTTGTTGACTTGCTTTTTTCTTGTGGTGTTTCTGTGGAGTAAGAGGGAGAGTGAGTGCGGCAGAGAGACAGAAATAGAGAGATATAGAGTGGTATAAGGGAATATTACGTTGTGAGTGATGCGGAATTGTTGGAAGGATTTAGCGAAATTATCAAACCTGTATGATGAATGGTGTTGACTAGGGATTTTCAGTGAATGTGTTGTGTTGTGTAGTGTAGTGTTGTTGCGTGTTGTGTGGCCCTGTGCCGTGATGTGGTGTGATGTGTCGGCTTAAGTGTATCACCGCGAGCATTTCTCGTTTGAATTCGGCGAGTTTGCTGTGATTGCATGAAATGCGGTTGACTGTCATCGGCAGTTAGTTGGTCACTTGGATAGTTAGACATTTTTTCTGTGTTGAAGGTCTCTTTGTTTGTAGGCTTTTGTGTTTGTTTGTGTGGTAGGCCGAGTGAATTCGATGGTGGTTGATGCATACTGCTGGATGGATTATGAAGGCTGGGCTGGTGGATGAACAGGGGTGGAGGGGGCGAGTGTTGGGTGCACAATAAACTCACTCACCTGGTTCTTTTGGTTCAAAATAACTTATTCTGCTCTGAAATGTCTCATTGAGACTTCCCCGACGTCTTGTTGACTTGCTTTTTTCTTGTGGTGTTTCTGTGGAGTAAGAGGGAGAGTGAGTGCGGCAGAGAGACAGAAATAGAGAGATATAGAGTGGTATAAGGGAATATTACGTTGTGAGTGATGCGGAATTGTTGGAAGGATTTAGCGAAATTATCAAACCTGTATGATGAATGGTGTTGACTAGGGATTTTCAGTGAATGTGTTGTGTTGTGTAGTGTAGTGTTGTTGCGTGTTGTGTGGCCCTGTGCCGTGATGTGGTGTGATGTGTCGGCTTAAGTGTATCACCGCGAGCATTTCTCGTTTGAATTCGGCGAGTTTGCTGTGATTGCATGAAATGTGGTTGACTGTCATCGGCAGTTAGTTGGTCACTTGGATAGTTAGACATTTTTTCTGTGTTGAAGGTCTCTTTGTTTGTAGGCTTTTGTGTTTGTTTGTGTGGTAGGCCGAGTGAATTCGATGGTGGTTGATGCATACTGCTGGATGGATTATGAAGGCTGGGCTGGTGGATGAACAGGGGTGGAGGGGGCGAGTGTTGGGTGCACAATAAACTCACTCACCTGGTTCTTTTGGTTCAAAATAACTTATTCTGCTCTGAAATGTCTCATTGAGACTTCCCCGACGTCTTGTTGACTTGCTTTTTTCTTGTGGTGTTTCTGTGGAGTAAGAGGGAGAGTGAGTGCGGCAGAGAGACAGAAATAGAGAGATATAGAGTGGTATAAGGGAATATTACGTTGTGAGTGATGCGGAATTGTTGGAAGGATTTAGCGAAATTATCAAACCTGTATGATGAATGGTGTTGACTAGGGATTTTCAGTGAATGTGTTGTGTTGTGTAGTGTAGTGTTGTTGCGTGTTGTGTGGCCCTGTGCCGTGATGTGGTGTGATGTGTCGGCTTAAGTGTATCACCGCGAGCATTTCTCGTTTGAATTCGGCGAGTTTGCTGTGATTGCATGAAATGTGGTTGACTGTCATCGGCAGTTAGTTGGTCACTTGGATAGTTAGACATTTTTTCTGTGTTGAAGGTCTCTTTGTTTGTAGGCTTTTGTGTTTGTTTGTGTGGTAGGCCGAGTGAATTCGATGGTGGTTGATGCATACTGCTGGATGGATTATGAAGGCTGGGCTGGTGGATGAACAGGGGTGGAGAGGGCGAGTGTTGGGTGCACAATGAACTCACTCACCTGGTTCTTTTGGTTCAAAATAACTTATTCTGCTCTGAAATGTCTCATTGAGACTTCCCCGACGTCTTGTTGACTTGCTTTTTTCTTGTGGTGTTTCTGTGGAGTAAGAGGGAGAGTGAGTGCGGCAGAGAGACAGAAATAGAGAGATATAGAGTGGTATAAGGGAATATTACGTTGTGAGTGATGCGGAATTGTTGGAAGGATTTAGCGAAATTATCAAACCTGTATGATGAATGGTGTTGACTAGGGATTTTCAGTGAATGTGTTGTGTTGTGTAGTGTAGTGTTGTTGCGTGTTGTGTGGCCCTGTGCCGTGATGTGGTGTGATGTGTCGGCTTAAGTGTATCACCGCGAGCATTTCTCGTTTGAATTCGGCGAGTTTGCTGTGATTGCATGAAATGTGGTTGACTGTCATCGGCAGTTAGTTGGTCACTTGGATAGTTAGACATTTTTTCTGTGTTGAAGGTCTCTTTGTTTGTAGGCTTTTGTGTTTGTTTGTGTGGTAGGCCGAGTGAATTCGATGGTGGTTGATGCATACTGCTGGATGGATTATGAAGGCTGGGCTGGTGGATGAACAGGGGTGGAGAGGGCGAGTGTTGGGTGCACAATGAACTCACTCACCTGGTGTTTTTGGTTCAAAAAAATTTATTCTGCTCTGAAATGTCTCATTGAGACTTCCCCGACGTCTTGTTGACTTGCTTTTTTCTTGTGGTGTTTCTGTGGAGTAAGAGGGAGAGTGAGTGCGGCAGAGAGACAGAAATAGAGAGATATAGAGTGGTATAAGGGAATATTACGTTGTGAGTGATGCGGAATTGTTGGAAGGATTTAGCGAAATTATCAAACCTGTATGATGAATGGTGTTGACTAGGGATTTTCAGTGAATGTGTTGTGTTGTGTAGTGTAGTGTTGTTGCGTGTTGTGTGGCCCTGTGCCGTGATGTGGTGTGATGTGTCGGCTTAAGTGTATCACCGCGAGCATTTCTCGTTTGAATTCGGCGAGTTTGCTGTGATTGCATGAAATGTGGTTGACTGTCATCGGCAGTTAGTTGGTCACTTGGATAGTTAGACATTTTTTCTGTGTTGAAGGTCTCTTTGTTTGTAGGCTTTTGTGTTTGTTTGTGTGGTAGGCCGAGTGAATTCGATGGTGGTTGATGCATACTGCTGGATGGATTATGAAGGCTGGGCTGGTGGATGAACAGGGGTGGAGAGGGCGAGTGTTGGGTGCACAATGAACTCACTCACCTGGTGTTTTTGGTTCAAAAAAATTTATTCTGCTCTGAAATGTCTCATTGAGACTTCCCCGACGTCTTGTTGACTTGCTTTTTTCTTGTGGTGTTTCTGTGGAGTAAGAGGGAGAGTGAGTGCGGCAGAGAGACAGAAATAGAGAGATATAGAGTGGTATAAGGGAATATTACGTTGTGAGTGATGCGGAATTGTTGGAAGGATTTAGCGAAATTATCAAACCTGTATGATGAATGGTGTTGACTAGGGATTTTCAGTGAATGTGTTGTGTTGTGTAGTGTAGTGTTGTTGCGTGTTGTGTGGCCCTGTGCCGTGATGTGGTGTGATGTGTCGGCTTAAGTGTATCACCGCGAGCATTTCTCGTTTGAATTCGGCGAGTTTGCTGTGATTGCATGAAATGTGGTTGACTGTCATCGGCAGTTAGTTGGTCACTTGGATAGTTAGACATTTTTTCTGTGTTGAAGGTCTCTTTGTTTGTAGGCTTTTGTGTTTGTTTGTGTGGTAGGCCGAGTGAATTCGATGGTGGTTGATGCATACTGCTGGATGGATTATGAAGGCTGGGCTGGTGGATGAACAGGGGTGGAGAGGGCGAGTGTTGGGTGCACAATGAACTCACTCACCTGGTGTTTTTGGTTCAAAAAAATTTATTCTGCTCTGAAATGTCTCATTGAGACTTCCCCGACGTCTTGTTGACTTGCTTTTTTCTTGTGGTGTTTCTGTGGAGTAAGAGGGAGAGTGAGTGCGGCAGAGAGACAGAAATAGAGAGATATAGAGTGGTATAAGGGAATATTACGTTGTGAGTGATGCGGAATTGTTGGAAGGATTTAGCGAAATTATCAAACCTGTATGATGAATGGTGTTGACTAGGGATTTTCAGTGAATGTGTTGTGTTGTGTAGTGTAGTGTTGTTGCGTGTTGTGTGGCCCTGTGCCGTGATGTGGTGTGATGTGTCGGCTTAAGTGTATCACCGCGAGCATTTCTCGTTTGAATTCGGCGAGTTTGCTGTGATTGCATGAAATGTGGTTGACTGTCATCGGCAGTTAGTTGGTCACTTGGATAGTTAGACATTTTTTCTGTGTTGAAGGTCTCTTTGTTTGTAGGCTTTTGTGTTTGTTTGTGTGGTAGGCCGAGTGAATTCGATGGTGGTTGATGCATACTGCTGGATGGATTATGAAGGCTGGGCTGGTGGATGAACAGGGGTGGAGAGGGCGAGTGTTGGGTGCACAATGAACTCACTCACCTGGTGTTTTTGGTTCAAAAAAATTTATTCTGCTCTGAAATGTCTCATTGAGACTTCCCCGACGTCTTGTTGACTTGCTTTTTTCTTGTGGTGTTTCTGTGGAGTAAGAGGGAGAGTGAGTGCGGCAGAGAGACAGAAATAGAGAGATATAGAGTGGTATAAGGGAATATTACGTTGTGAGTGATGCGGAATTGTTGGAAGGATTTAGCGAAATTATCAAACCTGTATGATGAATGGTGTTGACTAGGGATTTTCAGTGAATGTGTTGTGTTGTGTAGTGTAGTGTTGTTGCGTGTTGTGTGGCCCTGTGCCGTGATGTGGTGTGATGTGTCGGCTTAAGTGTATCACCGCGAGCATTTCTCGTTTGAATTCGGCGAGTTTGCTGTGATTGCATGAAATGTGGTTGACTGTCATCGGCAGTTAGTTGGTCACTTGGATAGTTAGACATTTTTTCTGTGTTGAAGGTCTCTTTGTTTGTAGGCTTTTGTGTTTGTTTGTGTGGTAGGCCGAGTGAATTCGATGGTGGTTGATGCATACTGCTGGATGGATTATGAAGGCTGGGCTGGTGGATGAACAGGGGTGGAGAGGGCGAGTGTTGGGTGCACAATGAACTCACTCACCTGGTTCTTTTGGTTCAAAATAACTTATTCTGCTCTGAAATGTCTCATTGAGACTTCCCCGACGTCTTGTTGACTTGCTTTTTTCTTGTGGTGTTTCTGTGGAGTAAGAGGGAGAGTGAGTGCGGCAGAGAGACAGAAATAGAGAGATATAGAGTGGTATAAGGGAATATTACGTTGTGAGTGATGCGGAATTGTTGGAAGGATTTAGCGAAATTATCAAACCTGTATGATGAATGATGTTGACTAGGGATTTTCAGTGAATGTGTTGTGTTGTGTAGTGTAGTGTTGTTGCGTGTTGTGTGGCCCTGTGTCGTGATGTGGTGTGATGTGTCGGCTTAAGTGTATCACCGCGAGCATTTCTCGTTTGAATTCGGCGAGTTTGCTGTGATTGCATGAAATGTGGTTGACTGTCATCGGCAGTTAGTTGGTCACTTGGATAGTTAGACATTTTTTCTGTGTTGAAGGTCTCTTTGTTTGTAGGCTTTTGTGTTTGTTTGTGTGGTAGGCCGAGTGAATTCGATGGTGGTTGATGCATACTGCTGGATGGATTATGAAGGCTGGGCTGGTGGATGAACAGGGGTGGAGAGGGCGAGTGTTGGGTGCACAATAAACTCACTCACCTGGTGTTTTTGGTTCAAAAAAATTTATTCTGCTCTGAAATGTCTCATTGAGACTTCCCCGACGTCTTGTTGACTTGCTTTTTTCTTGTGGTGTTTCTGTGGAGTAAGAGGGAGAGTGAGTGCGGCAGAGAGACAGAAATAGAGAGATATAGAGTGGTATAAGGGAATATTACGTTGTGAGTGATGCGGAATTGTTGGAAGGATTTAGCGAAATTATCAAACCTGTATGATGAATGGTGTTGACTAGGGATTTTCAGTGAATGTGTTGTGTTGTGTAGTGTAGTGTTGTTGCGTGTTGTGTGGCCCTGTGCCGTGATGTGGTGTGATGTGTCGGCTTAAGTGTATCACCGCGAGCATTTCTCGTTTGAATTCGGCGAGTTTGCTGTGATTGCATGAAATGTGGTTGACTGTCATCGGCAGTTAGTTGGTCACTTGGATAGTTAGACATTTTTTCTGTGTTGAAGGTCTCTTTGTTTGTAGGCTTTTGTGTTTGTTTGTGTGGTAGGCCGAGTGAATTCGATGGTGGTTGATGCATACTGCTGGATGGATTATGAAGGCTGGGCTGGTGGATGAACAGGGGTGGAGAGGGCGAGTGTTGGGTGCACAATGAACTTACTCACCTGGTGTTTTTGGTTCAAAAAAATTTATTCTGCTCTGAAATGTCTCATTGAGACTTCCCCGACGTCTTGTTGACTTGCTTTTTTCTTGTGGTGTTTCTGTGGAGTAAGAGGGAGAGTGAGTGCGGCAGAGAGACAGAAATAGAGAGATATAGAGTGGTATAAGGGAATATTACGTTGTGAGTGATGCGGAATTGTTGGAAGGATTTAGCGAAATTATCAAACCTGTATGATGAATGGTGTTGACTAGGGATTTTCAGTGAATGTGTTGTGTTGTGTAGTGTAGTGTTGTTGCGTGTTGTGTGGCCCTGTGTCGTGATGTGGTGTGATGTGTCGGCTTAAGTGTATCACCGCGAGCATTTCTCGTTTGAATTCGGCGAGTTTGCTGTGATTGCATGAAATGTGGTTGACTGTCATCGGCAGTTAGTTGGTCACTTGGATAGTTAGACATTTTTTCTGTGTTGAAGGTCTCTTTGTTTGTAGGCTTTTGTGTTTGTTTGTGTGGTAGGCCGAGTGAATTCGATGGTGGTTGATGCATACTGCTGGATGGATTATGAAGGCTGGGCTGGTGGATGAACAGGGGTGGAGAGGGCGAGTGTTGGGTGCACAATAAACTCACTCACCTGGTGTTTTTGGTTCAAAAAAATTTATTCTGCTCTGAAATGTCTCATTGAGACTTCCCCGACGTCTTGTTGACTTGCTTTTTTCTTGTGGTGTTTCTGTGGAGTAAGAGGGAGAGTGAGTGCGGCAGAGAGACAGAAATAGAGAGATATAGAGTGGTATAAGGGAATATTACGTTGTGAGTGATGCGGAATTGTTGGAAGGATTTAGCGAAATTATCAAACCTGTATGATGAATGGTGTTGACTAGGGATTTTCAGTGAATGTGTTGTGTTGTGTAGTGTAGTGTTGTTGCGTGTTGTGTGGCCCTGTGCCGTGATGTGGTGTGATGTGTCGGCTTAAGTGTATCACCGCGAGCATTTCTCGTTTGAATTCGGCGAGTTTGCTGTGATTGCATGAAATGTGGTTGACTGTCATCGGCAGTTAGTTGGTCACTTGGATAGTTAGACATTTTTTCTGTGTTGAAGGTCTCTTTGTTTGTAGGCTTTTGTGTTTGTTTGTGTGGTAGGCCGAGTGAATTCGATGGTGGTTGATGCATACTGCTGGATGGATTATGAAGGCTGGGCTGGTGGATGAACAGGGGTGGAGAGGGCGAGTGTTGGGTGCACAATGAACTTACTCACCTGGTGTTTTTGGTTCAAAAAAATTTATTCTGCTCTGAAATGTCTCATTGAGACTTCCCCGACGTCTTGTTGACTTGCTTTTTTCTTGTGGTGTTTCTGTGGAGTAAGAGGGAGAGTGAGTGCGGCAGAGAGACAGAAATAGAGAGATATAGAGTGGTATAAGGGAATATTACGTTGTGAGTGATGCGGAATTGTTGGAAGGATTTAGCGAAATTATCAAACCTGTATGATGAATGATGTTGACTAGGGATTTTCAG
The DNA here is from genome assembly GCA_944472155.2 of Trichobilharzia szidati. Lineage (NCBI taxonomy): Eukaryota > Metazoa > Platyhelminthes > Trematoda > Strigeidida > Schistosomatidae > Trichobilharzia > Trichobilharzia szidati. The sequence goes on from OX235276.1 coordinate 89,278,098, forward strand.
TGAATGTGTTGTGTTGTGTAGTGTAGTGTTGTTGCGTGTTGTGTGGCCCTGTGTCGTGATGTGGTGTGATGTGTCGGCTTAAGTGTATCACCGCGAGCATTTCTCGTTTGAATTCGGCGAGTTTGCTGTGATTGCATGAAATGTGGTTGACTGTCATCGCCATTTAGTTGGTCACTTGGATAGTTAGACATTTTTTCTGTGTTGAAGGTCTCTTTGTTTGTAGGCTTTTGTTTCTGTTTGTGTGGTAGGCCGAGTGAATTCGATGGTGGTTGATGCATACTGCTGGATGGATTATGAAGGCTGGGCTGGTGGATGAACAGGGGTGGAGGGGGCGAGTGTTGGGTGCACAATGAACTCACTCACCTGGTGTTTTTGGTTCAAAAAAATTTATTCTCTCCTGAAATGCCGCATTGATATTTGCTCGACGTCTTGTTGACTTGATTTTTTCTTGTGGTGTTTCTGTGGAGTAAGATTTGGAGGAAGTGTACATCGATTGAAAAATACTGAGATTTAGTGTTTATATCGTAATATTTCTTGCTGAGTTATTTTTGAGTAGGTGGAAGTTTTTAGGGAAATTATTAATCCTGTAAATTGTTTGTTGTTTTATATTATTTGAATGATTTTTTTGTATTTTTCTTGAAAGAGAGCATTTGTATCTTTAACGAATTTCGTCAATATTTTTGCTCTCAGTATTTTTTTTTCACAGTTATTCCATGTTTTTTTTTGATGAATTATGACCAATTTGCCTAAAATTCTAGTCTTTTTATGGATATGTATTGTCGCTTATAAAATATTTCTTGTTTTCCTAATGAATATATGGTTTTATTCCGCGATCATTGTCTTTGTTTTTTGTTCGATTTTGAATCATTCTGAGACGGAATATTTTAGTATGCTTTGCTATTGGTTCACCTATATTCCGGGATGTTTTCTTTTTTGTGGATTTTATTTCTGTATCCTGATCGGTCCATCAGAATCCGTGTGGAAAACATGAACTCAGCAACTCATCTCATTCCTACCGTGTTCTATGCAGTATTTTTCAGTTAGCCCCATGATCGCACATAAACCGTCATTTTCTCAGCATGCAACCTCTCGCATATCACCCTGGTAACTACAACCAACTTTTTGTTTCCCATTCGAGTCTCACTGGACTATCTGTTGCATGTCATTATTCTACAAACCCTTTCATCATGTGGACAATCTGTCTCTCTTCCTTCCAAAATATTTGTTGTATAATAGGGTCTTGGTTGATTTCTTGTCAGAGATCCAATACTTTCTGACTATATATTCTTCACTATGCAGAGAAAGCTGCTGTTAATGAAAATAGACAGCCTGTCTTAACTGCTTCCTGTCACTCACGTGGCAAGTCTTCAGTTCGTAAAGAAGCATTTATGTGAGATAAATGCTGAAGATGCTAATCTTGCCCCTAATTGCGAATACAATATATTTATGCACTGATTACAGAGTAATGAATGCCTATGTTGCTTTTCCAATCATTCTTTTGTCGGCCTTCTGTAGCCGAAACAATAATGTCTAGAGAGACTGAAGAATTTAATTGCTTCACATTTCCTCCGTTTGTAGTGAAGGCTGCTTATTTTTATTGTTGGTTAGGCACCTTAACTTCTCTCTTCTCTATCTTCACTTGGAAACCCGTCTTCGTTGCCGGCCACTTATGCCAGATTGTTGGTTTTCACCTGTAGATTACCTAGTTTGTACGACATTAGATATAAATCCTCCGTGAAGTCTCGATCTTCCAGAGTCTTCTTGTCGATCCAACGTGTGCCGGTCATCTCGCAATGAAATTTATACTTTTACCACAGATTTTGATTCTAATATGTGAGTGGGACTAACTAGGGCATTTTCCTCTTTCTAACAGTTATTCCTATCCATGTGACACACATAGAACCCCACACCATCTCTGCCAGGGGAGATTAAACCCAGGATCTTCAGGTTGACGAGAGGGCTAATCAATATCTTTTGTGTTTGATTTCAGTTTTATTTGGCTCGAAATTCCTGTCAGTGAACTCTGTCATTGTTAGAAGATTGTTGGAAAATTTCCGAACTGGTTTTAGAGTGACTAGGTTCCGACTTTCGATTCCGATTATGATTGTGACATTCTCATCCATATTAATTTACTGTAGTTGGTAAGGTGTCGCTAAGATAAGTGAAGGAAGTGATCGCTTTCACTTATGGTATTCTACTTTGTGAACACAAATTTTTTGGTGTAATTTTGTTCTTTGAGCTTGGTAGTTAATTGGCGACGTTTTCATATTGTGTTCAGTCCTCAATATATTGTCTTGGAAGAAAATCGATAGCTTAGCAATTACACCACACAGCTAGGAAACCATAACTATGACACTGTCACCCACTTAAGACGCCGATCTTATCTATCACAGATCATCTGCTCAGTATCATGCTGGCTCATGAGGAAGATAATATCGAATTAGATAAAGTCAGAATTGTAGTCGTCGTCCATCTTATATATAGGAAAGGAGAAAATTCACCTGCAAATTATTTTACCATCTCAGAACAGCGTCAACTATTCTGTTTTAAAAAGGTATCTATCCTTGGTTATCTATCGTGTATTATCGGAATTTCTGGCCATATTCCTTCATTTCACCTTGTTTTGAAGACCTCACTACTAACACTACTTATATATATATTTAAGTAGCACGCAGCACACTTTTGAAATTCTGTATTAGGAAGATTATGCATTCTGAGATCATTACGGAAAGATGCTGTTCACATAACAAAGAAATCAAATCATTCAATTTTTAGTTGACTGTTGTGGATATTCAATGTGGAGGTTATTTGAACTATAAAACATGAAGAGACTCTACAGAAATTTACGAAAAGAGGATTTAGTGCTTCCAAAACATGATAGAGTCCTATTGGTTGTTGTCATACATAAAACTGACTATTTAAATAAAATAATGACATTATTCAGTGATCTGTAGATGCTGTGACATCCAGGTTATATGGTCTACGTAAGATCCATAAAAGAGACTTTCCACTTGGAGCAGTCCTTGATATGTCTACATCACCTAATCATTCAACTGCGAAATGTGTGGTACATTTTTTGCAACTGTCGCACACTAAATTATTAAAACATAGCCTTAAAGATGGTTTCCAAATTGTGGAGGGAACTGGATACCCGAAGGCGAAAGATTAGTTCATGATTTTTCTGAGTGCATCTTCTTTATTGACTAATATCTCATCTGATAGACACCCTGTAGTACATATATTTATAAATATTAAATAAGTTCAAGATTGTCAAGTTGGTCACTTGGTAAGGATAACAAAACTATGTGCAGGTGGTTGGATATAAGAAGTGAAAGACGCTATAACAACAGCATGTCTTTACATAGCAATATTGCGTATCACATTTGTGTTTACTCTGCCACTTCATGGGAGACGAGGTTGGTGATATTGGAACCACGTCAAATTCTATCTTGCTCCATTATTTCCAATTGGAGAGTTCGCATCACATTTAACATCAATTACTTCCGATGTTAGACGTTCTTTGTGATTTCTCACATTCATCCGGATTGTCAAAATCAATTATATGGTCTGACTCCTTCTACCGTGTACACCCGCCTGATGACTTTTTATGCTTTTATAGTTCAACTAAACTACTCGATGGTTGGACAGATGACCTACAGCGTCAATTTCTTCTGGTCTTGATTTCTCACGGGTGATTGTCTAATGTACATCGCATCACATTTCAATACATATTACTTTATAACCACAAACAGATTGTGAATTAATTGGAATTTTTTCTTGAAAATGTAAGAATTGTCGTATGTTGAATAAAGATGATTAAGTTGTGATATATAAGCCTAGCTATCGCGAATTCTGTTTCAATATTGCCAATTTTTATAAGGCGATCGGCAGAATTATATAGCGAAAAGTTAGTGGAAACAATGCCGTTTAGTTTTCCACTTATGAGTATTTACAAAAATCTTGTTATTATTCTTGACTGAATTAAAACCATCTTTTGTTAGCATTATAATCCTTACTCATTTTACTATTATTATAAGCTTCATAATTTCTGACCTCTTCTAGATTTTTCCCTAGTAAGTGATTGTTTCTTCTAGTGATGTGACTGAACTGTGATCCACTCAAATCTTAATATTAATCCGTCATACTCCTTCCTGTTTATCTATCTGAACTTCGCCTGTAAAAAACCTTCACCTGTCGTTCCGCATGACTGATTCACCATAATTTGTTTATTTTTCAGCCAAATGTCTCTCAGTGTACCTCTAGTGGTACATATATATCACTGTATTTAGAGTGTTCAGTTGAGGAGGAGTTCCACCAAAATTTGATGAATTCACTAAATCCTGCTCTATTACCTCTATACATGCATATCGGGATGTAAACTCTTACAGCAAATGACAGCTGAGAAGAATAGTTAATCAACATCAAGAGTAACACACTGCACATACTATAGATGAGATTCTGGTCAACACAGGGTACCTTTATTTTGATTACACCCATACTAATTTTATTAACCAAGAAGTCTTTCACCTGTGGAGAATTAAAATGCTAATCTAACTCATAGTTTGGAGTTTAACTTGAATAAAATCAATGAAATAACAGGAAATCCCATGGATATTTAAATGCTCAAAACACTTGCACTTAATTCATTCTAGATTGATATTCCCTCTCTCTAGATTGATGATTCGATTCACGTGTAAATGGAGATGATTGTGGAAGTTCCGTTGAACACAAAATGCTTATCTACGTATTTAGATAATCAGGTCGAATTGACTTTACTTTGCTGTAGATAAATTATTCAAGAGATGAAGTCGAAATCTTCCACGTACACATTTCAAGAATATGATAGAGAAATTTTGTAGCTCAGGTGGATGATTTTGGTGTCACCTACTAGGGTGATGAAAGCTTCGCAAATTAACTATCCAGCTAAGCGAACACAACCACACGAAAACATTTTATGAAATCCAAGGCATTTATTTACATTGAGTAAAATAATTCTAGGCTTAACTGAAATATTCAGATTTCAGGTCTTACACTAGTGACTTTTGATTAATTTGAGTGCAGAACTAACATAAGTTTAGAGCATTATTGAAAAGCATCTATTTCTCCGTAGTAAAAATTTCTTCACCTATGACTTAACTGTAGACCTAACTTTTCAGATTATAAGACTGGTGCGTTGGTCATTCAATCATTCGCTCGGAATCGACATACCAAGGCATTCTAACTTCAGCTAATCCTCTAATATAGTTCTGCTATCAGCCAACGCCTGCACAGACATTCACACCAGAACGAAAAACCCGTTCAAATGATCAATGATTCCCTATCTAAGTTGTAATCTTAAGAAAATTTGCACTGAAATTCACCTTTTAAATAGTTATAGTGATGGGTAATTAACTACTTTAAATAAAACTGAGAAAATTTTGATCCAAAAATAATACTACAAAAAGGAAAATGATAATATTTCGACAAATTGTAAAAAAGGAATAATAATCAACTTACTTTCATTACTTGCATTGATAAAAGATAATAGGAGTAGAAGGCAACATAGTGTCTGCAGTAATAAATTTCTCATGATTTAAAATCTCTCAACAGTGTATGTTGTCTGTGTTATCTACTGCAAAATAATTTCATGCATTTTTATGGTTATATTTGAACGCACACTATGTATGTATATGCTTTACATATGTGTATCTCATTTTTGTCTTCACCTATCTAAAGATGCAGGTAAATTTGGCAAGTAACAAAGCATACTACGTGGCATATAAAATCAGCCAGTAGTACATTGGTAACAGAAGAAAAACAACAGTATACTGATTCACGGTCTTTGTTGCTGTCTATGGTCACCATTCATGTAAAGGTAAATCAACCAATCCTTTCTCAGAAGATAGACTGACATCTATTTCAAATTTAGTAGAATTCTCAAGAGTTACCCTGTAGGAGGTAATTTGAATTTCTGCACGTTTCACAGTGGTAAGATAACATTTAGCGGACCATTGAATAACAGGAGAGTGTACTGGACATCCTTCCTCTCTCCCTAATTTGGGACTCATAGGCAGTAATTAGCCATTTGAATTGGGACCCAGAATTTTCCATGGTTTGACAGGTTTGTAGACCATTCACTGAACTTAAAATCATGGTCAGGGTTAACAGAGTGACAGAAGTCGATCAGGTGTTCCAAAATAGAGCTTCTCACACACTTCCTCTCTCCCTTAAAAAAACCAAGCTGGAATATGTTCTCGTATCCATGTGGAAAGCGTCCTCTGACTACGGCCAATGTACCTAGCTCCACAAGAGCAGGTGAACTGATAGATGCACATGGAGGTGGCCAGACGGGGAAGCTTATCTTTTACAGAGGCAGAGAACAACTTGCGGCTAGTGAACGTCATATGTAATTTTGCTGCATAGAACGTCTTACTGACTGATTTGGAGAGACGATTTTTGAGCATATCTGACCGATGGTTTGACTAAGTTGAGAATTTTGACATTTATAAACGATACGTAGACGACACTTTCGTTATCTGCGATAAAAATGTAACTCTTGATGATGTCCTGTTTACTTTCAACAACTGCCATCCTTCTTTACAATTCACCGTAGAAAAGGAATCCGAACTGAGTATTCCCTTTCTTGATGTGTGCCTTAGCAGACGTAATGACGGATCTCTCAAAAGATCTATCCACCGCAAACGTACATGGAACGGACAACTAACTAATTTTTACAGTTGGGTGCCTATCTCCAGGAAAAGGAGCTTAATTCATTTGCTTTGCTATAGGATAAGGAAAATTTGTAGTTCTGATTCCGTTGACTCGGAACTTGATTTCTTAAAAGCCACGCTGGCAGAAAACGGTTACCCTAACCGATTTATTGACAGCAACATGAAAGGAAAGCAGTCTAAAATGGTTACCGACACAGTTCCAAAGAAAACCTTATTCATGAACTTGGAATTCAAAGGTGATCAAGCTTCAGATATGCTCAAAAATCGTCTCTCCAAATCAGTCAGTAAGACGTTCTATGCAGCAAAATTACATATGACGTTCACTAGCCGCAAGTTGTTCTCTGCCTCTGTAAAAGATAAGCTTCCCCGTCTGGCCACCTCCATGTGCATCTATCAGTTCACCTGCTCTTGTGGAGCTAGGTACATTGGCCGTAGTCAGAGGACGCTTTCCACATGGATACGAGAACATATTCCAGCTTGGTTTTTTTAAGGGAGAGAGGAAGTGTGTGAGAAGCTCTATTTTGGAACACCTGATCGACTTCTGTCACTCTGTTAACCCTGACCATGATTTTAATATCGTATATGTAATACATGCTAACTTCCAGCGTTCTATTCGTTACAGACTTCTAAAGACAGCTGAGGCCTTGGCAATTCATGACTTTAAGCCAGACCTTTGTGTACAAAAGAAGTATGTACAATCCCTACTTCTGCCTTGACCGTAGAGGGATAGACATTTGTTTATTTTGTTTATTTAGTTATTCTATGTACTCTTCCCTTATTACTATTATTATTATTAGTAGTATTATTATCATCATTATTATTACTATTCTCACTCTGAATCTTTTTCACTTGACCCACTTGACATTTTAAACCTAAAATTATTAATTTTTATATTTTTTACAATATTGAATTCTGTCTTATCAAATTTCATACCATGTTATGTAACATTTTATATTCGTCTACTAATCTTATAATTATGTACCCTTTTCCAAAATCTATACACCGTATGTATTATTCTATATACGATATTAATTATTGTGCCACTCGACATTAAACTATGATTATAATCACAAATATTTTAATTGCATTTCATACTATTATTATTTCATGTATTCACACCTTTGACCTAATTCCCTCACCGGATATAATTTCTTAAAAACCATATATATACGATTGTACAGCTTGATAATAAATTCGTTGAAAAGAGTCTCTTCGCTGATTATTGTGTTCTTAACATTCACTGAATGACCAATGCAAGAATTCTAACTACTACCGATTGGTGAATTTAGACCAATTATAGGTGGATGAAGTTAGTTATCAGGGCTTTACTGAACGATATCAAATCGTGGTTAAACATGATATAAATCAAATTCTCACACACTATCCCTTGTAAATTATTCTGACACTCACTAGTGACTATCTGCAGAACAAATTTTCCTGGTGTGATTTCTAGTGATAACTCGTTACCTGTATAGTCAACTCACTCGGGAATGAGAACAAATAGTCACCGTGAGTGACACTGGCTGGTGTTAGTAAGAGTAAGAATTCTTGGGCTTACCGTTCGAGTTAGGTCTCAATGGCTGAATGGTAAACCAGTCTCTCTTGAAATCGCAAGGTACTGCACTCAAACCCCATTGGTTACGTACATCCAATGAGTCCAAAGCTAGGCTAAAGAAATAACTGTTCAATACTCCCTGGTGTTTTTCATCGTCTATTAACAGCCTACTAATACTTCTACTACTAATACTACTACTAGTAGTAGTACTATTATTTCTTCTTCCGTTTCTTCTTCTCTTCGTCTTTCCTTGCTTCACCTATATTCTGCGGCATCTTTTGTGTTGAATATTGTAAAATTATTCTCATCTAATTATCTTTAGTTAAGTCACGTTTATTTTGTCTAAACCAAGTTATGTAAGCAATGTGATACTGAGGTGAACCTTTGTTACTCTTGTCAGGTTGTTTTTTCTTTGTTTATTTGTTTGCTTATTATGTTGAAATATTTGCGTTGGTTTTTCTCTTCTAAATCGATATCACACTAAGTTGAGTGTGCAGTTTATTGATTCAGCTTTCAGTGCATTCTAGTCAGTCTAATTAGTCTTCTAGTAAGCCAGAATGTAAGAGTACTATCACCAATTCACACTATAACCATCTGAAATCGGCTTCACATGGGGAAGACTGTTGAGAAATGAGGAGACCTTCGTGGCGCTTATTATATTCTGCGAATGGACTCTTTCCGATGAGTTCATTATCTAACTTTACAATCGTATGTATACGGTTTTCTTCAAGAAATTATATCCGTCGAGGGGATTGAATCAAAGGTGTAAATACATGAAATAATAACAGCAGTATTTCATACAAACAAAATCTTTGTGATTACAATCATAGTTCAGTGTCAAGTCGCAAAACTATTAATGTCATAAATTGAGTGATTCATGAATCTTTTTCTAGTTTCATTGTGAATTTATTCGCAGGATGAGAATTCTTAAATTCTTTTTAGATACAATTGACTTTTCTGTACTGCAGAAGCCCTCTAAATGTCCATTGATATGCCAGAGCTGTGTGGTCAAAGGAAATAATTTCAACCTCCACGATACCATGGATCTAGTTTGGTGTGTTCCTTCAGCCTCCGGTTTTGAATTTCTTTGTTCGCTGTGTGTGTGAATTTTCTCTCTTTGTCTTCATTCAATTGATGCAATTTTTTCTGTTATAACGACAGTTATTTTAAGTTTGTTTCTATGCTCTTCTTGATCCTATTTGTAATTCATTTAAAATAATTATTTTTAAATTATATTCTTATTCTGAGCAAGTTTTGCGTATTAGACTCCTGTAATCAATATTCACACCTCCTAGCTTCCATTTCAATTCCAAAATATCATTATTTCACTCTGTTTCCATGCTCATTGTCTACACACCTGTAATTCGTCCTGATACTGTTTAATTTCGTTTCCAAGCTTCTCAAAAAAGACTATATCATATTACGAAGGGTATTAAATGCTGTAAGTAGGGCTTGTGGTATGCCACTGCGTGAGCTCACCAATACTATTGTCAAGAGACACATAAATTCCTGTACAAAATGGGCGAAGGCCGTGCTGTCAGACCCCCTGCACCCCCTTTATTCACAACTATCACCTTGCATCTCATCAGGTAGAACGAGAAGTCAATATAAGAAGTTATATGCTCGAACCACGAAGTACAAAAATTCTGCAATACCGTATTTAGCCCGTATTTTATGTGATGAAGACACTGTTAGACGTGAAACATATAAGTTACTATGTAATTAGCAAAGTGAATCGACCCTTTCATCGTTCATCTTTCTGTAATTTTATGGTGTCACCCTTTCTATCGTTTAATTATAACTTTCCTATTTTATTTCAATTGTTATTACTATTATTACTATAATTTTATACTTTATGCATATTTTTCTCCTTATCGAATACTGTAATTGCTACATAGCTGCTATAACAACGTTTTGGTATTATTATTATTATGTAATGCTTATTTTTTGTCATTTTGAGTAAATTAGATGCAATGTTGTAGTGAATGCTGAAAATTCCTTACTGTATCATTAGTACTGTTTTTGGAATAAAACAAAAATTATTGTTATTACTATTATTATCACTTTTAAGATAACTTTGAGACAATTTTTTGAAATGATTCTGATCCATACATTTATGAAACAGCTCTCCAGTACCTCCTGATTTTCAATGGTTTTGTAACTGATATGAATCAGTGATCATCTCTTGAAAACAAAACTGATCCTTACAAATCAACTATAGAGAATTAGCAAGAACAACAGGTTTTGAGGAATAAAATGGTACCATCATTTATTTTGCTGGCTTCTCATCAGCTGCTTAAAGCCCAAAATCATTATTAAGTATGTCAACAGAAATAAATTCAACGTGCTTGCGCAGAGTTCAATTTTAAACAAAAATCAATCAGTCAATATACGCATAAAATAATAATATATATAAAAATGCCCACTTTGTCCGGATCAATTTCAGTCATACACAATGGAGACTTTCTGCATCACGTAATCAATTGAAAGGAAGGATGAAAATATTCAGTTACCAGGGCAAAGAAAGACTGATAAACGCCTCCTTCTGAACACGCACATAAATCGGGTTGCAGGCTTTTGATGGAGATTGCTTCTGCAAACTTAAGGAGCAATGAACTCTCTTGCCTATTGATAATTTTGTAGGATCTTGTGACGTCCACCGCACAACCTGCCTAAAGGAGATGCCTGGATGCAGCACTCTTCAATGCATTTGTTCTGTTTAGACATAGGCTTTTCGGTGCGTGTTCATAAAATCGGAGGTATGACCTTCCTTCTGTTCTTCCAATGTAACTGCTCTCACAGATATACGTAAAATTGTATAGACAGCTGGAGATAACATGAGAAGGATATCTGTCGATTTTTGATTGCGCAAAAGAGCAAGTGGTTCGATAGAGGAGAACCAGCTAAGCTGCGTGATAGTCCCACCTAGTGACGTCCTCTATCTTCTGTTGACAATTGGTGCAATATTTGCACCGTTAGAATCAAGTTGAATGTGGGTGCGCTATTTTTCTCACTGTGATTTGCTTGACATTTGACACTCAGATCTTCCGTACTTGTTAATCAAACTTTAATGGTAACCGTTGCTTTACAACATCATTTTGAGAAACATAGACTCTTCCCCCAATCGTTCTGCATAGTATGATCTGCTAGCTCTATGGTAAAGAGTCTTGACAAAACCTATTTTATTGTCTGTATTGTCATTTCCATATGGGATTTTGGTAAATTGACTTCTTAATACTGCATTCTTCTAGGCGATGCATGGCAATGTTGAAGAAATGGCGGTCATTTTGATCCTGCCATGCTTTACTTACCAACCGTTATTACTGTCGTTAACATTAATATTACTTTACTCTTTCTCTCAAAATTAGTCGTATTCCTGTTTCATTAACAATTATCATTTATCAGTAGCATTCGCCTAACTCGTTTTAAACATTGTCATTTTTGCCATTATTAGCAATATTATCCAGTTCGTTATACTTGACATATATTCACGTTCATTCTCTGATCAACAGTCGTCCACTCGAGTGATGCAACTGAACCGCAATATGTTTCCTTATTAATTGTGAACTCTCAAACTCCCTTTCCAGTTATCGCTTTGCACGTGACTTGTCAAATATTCAATCTGTAGCTCTGCGTGATTGGTTCAATCTAGTTTATTGAATTATCGGTCTTACATTTCTCGAAGTAATTTTCATAGTGTATATATATATCCCTGTGTGGATTCCTCAAAATTGAACTTATCCAAATTTTACTATTATGTAAAAAATGAACATATTGTACACTACTTTGTTTTAACCAAAACACTCTGTACTTTGAACTTCCCTCGAGTTTTAAAAAAATATATATAATTCTGCCTTCGACTCTCCGTCTTCTCCACCATCTCAAGTACCGTCGATCAATTATAACAACCTGCTTTCTATCTCGAATTTTCGCAGGAGCACCGTAGCCTCTTCCTACGCACTTTGGTCGACCTCCGGGCAACGTCAACACTGGAGAATTAGAACTGGAGCAGTCTTCCCGCAGCACTTCTGGAATCCAGTACGTTTATTGTGGAATTTGGATCTTTGTAAAATTAATTGATTTGGTATTTTGTTTTCTATTTGAATTTTGGGTAAATAAGCTAACAGAGCAAAAGGTCCACCACAAAACCTGTATGTAGAATATTCAGAGGAAGCGTTTGACTGAATTCGATGTATTTATTAAATCCGGCTTTACTGGAGTGTATTGCCTGTTTCGATTCAATCTGTTTCCGAGAGAATAGCACAGCAAACACAAAATTATCACGAGGCAATGAAGCCCACTTATCCACCTGATTCTCTGACATGCATACAATCCTTTCTATCAGTATCAAGGCGATTTTTAAATTATTTCTCAATCTGAAGTACACGAGATAACTCAGGGTCACAAGCACTACCCCAAAATACAATTAGAAAACAGCTTTTATTTATGTATGGTGATATGATGATGCATGCTTGCATATTTTATTTTGTTATCACAGGAAGAAAGGAAACTATTACCTGAACGTACTCCCGCAGCCCTAAAGACATCACTCGTTAACTGTTTAAGGAAGAGAAAAATTCCAATTATGCGGGACTGTTGTGAGGCTACTCGTGGTTTTCACTTACTCATTGGATTGCCTGAGTAGTGCACTGGTTATCGATTTATTCATGCGATACATCAACTAAAATGAGACGAATTCGATTAAGTGAAACTGTCCACATTTCGAATATTGCTGTAGCAAGGAAATTTACTTCGTTCCATCTGTTAGTCAACAATCCGGCGAACAATTCGCAATCCGGCTTATTCTCTGTTTGCCCACTAATACGTAATAAAAGACCGAGCTTTCATATATTACCTGGACGTGAAATTCTCCTGATTTCATTTATTTAGTTTTATTGCGTCTTTTCATTCATTCCTTTTATTTTCATTGCTAGTCACAATGTTGATGCAGTGCTTTCGTACTCAGGAAACTAGTATAATGATTCGAAATCACTCAACAGACAAGTCCTCACGGATAAATACATCATCACTGGGAAAAAACAGAACACACGGTGTTCAGCTCAAATACCAGGTCAGAGAAATTGTGAATAGTGATAAAGTTGTGGATGGAAGTATGATAACACGTCGGAAATAAGCAATCACTAAGACGACGATGATCGTGAGAAGCGAACACCATTCGTGCTGAATTCGAAATCATCAGTTTACCTTGAATTTGAATGTGACCACTTTGTCTATAAGGAATTTGAATGAATAGCATAGAAACGTAATCACATCGACTACATTAATTTCAGCTATAATTACCCAGCACAATTTCAGGCTAACCTTCATTGTGTGTATATGCATGGACCTAATACGATATCACGACATATAAAAATTGACGACGCTGAACATCCTAATGCAAATACGAATTCGTAAACAGGAAACTAAATGAAATTCGGTGTGCCATTTAGGCCAGCACTTAAACTAAGTCTATACCTCCAGATTTACACAATTCATCGATTTGATTCTCCAGATTATAATCACCGTTTAACTTAAATGTATTCAGAACCACATCGTACTAACAGTATTCATCTCAAAGATTGATGAAGGCAATACTTACAAGCAGTTGACTACTGAGTGAACCTGCCACTTGAGATCATGATTTCCGAGTACCTGAAAAAAATATTCATTGAATATGAGCCAAGATTCTGATACCACTCACGGATGTCCGATGCTGAACAAAACTATGAAGGCTGTCACTAAGTGTTGTTGGCGATGGTGACTCGCCTGCGGGAAAGAACCAGTGGATCGTTATGTTCAACAATTCAATAAGAATGTTTGATGCATAGAGATTGCTAACGGAAATCAGTGATATCACCAAAGATTATGATGCTTGTATGATAGTTTCATATCCTACGAAAAAAAGTCGGAATGAGTTCATTCCCGGAATATAATAAGCGCCACGAAGGTCTCCTCATTTCTCAACAGTCTTCCCTATGTGAAGCCGATTTCAGATGGTTATAGTGTGAATTGGTGATAGTACTCTTACATTCTGGCTTACTAGAAGACTAATTAGACTGACTAGAATGCACTGAAAGCTGAATCAATAAACTGCACACTCAACTTAGTGTGATATCGATTTAGAAGAGAAAAACCAACGCAAATATTTCAACATAATAAGCAAACAAATAAACAAAGAAAAAACGACCTGACAAGAGTGACAATTGTTCAACTCAGTATCACATTGCTTACATAACTTGGTTTAGACAAAATAAACGTGACTTAACTAAAGATAATTAGATGAGAATAATTTTACAATATTCAACACAAAAGATGCCGCAGAATATAGGTGAAGCAAGGAAAGACGAAGAGAAGAAGAAACGGAAGAAGAAATAATGGTACTACTACTAGTAGTAGTATTAGTAGTAGAAGTATTAGTAGGCTGTTAATAGACCATGGAAAACATTAGAAAATGAATTTCACTGCAGCTGCAAGTCTCCCTGCCAATCGCGTTCAACTATCTAATATCAATATTTACAGTGTTATATAGTAAGAAAGAAGAATTCTTCAGACAACTACAGGCAACAATGGACAATACTCCAGCTGGTGACAGATGGGCGAACCGAAAACCAAATCGACTTCATCTCAATCTCAAGGAAGTGGAGGCGCAGCCTGCTGGACACAAAAGTAAGAAGAGGAGCAGACGTTGGCTCAGACCACTATCTCGTACAACGGACAATCCAAATCAAATTAAAAGCTTTCAGAGAATCAGGAGCTGCAGATAGACCACAAGCAAAGTTCAACACTCAGAAACTGAAGGACCAGGACACAAAGGACATCTTCACTGCAAGCATAAAGGACAAAGCCGAGACACAAATCAACACTAGCGAAGAGGTCAGCGTCGAAAAGCACTAGAACAACTTGAAAACAGTGTGGACTCAAACCTGCATGGAAATTCTAGGCAGAAAGAAGAGACAGGACAAACAGTGGCTCACTACGGACACTTGGAAACTAATAGAAGAGAGAGGGATGGTGAAACAAAAGATTCTCCAGTGCACCGACGAGCAACAAAAACAGGATTTGAATGCAAGCTACAAGATACTGAACAAAAGAGTAAAGAAGAGTGTCAGAGAAGAAAAAAGAAAGTATTATGAAACCATGGCAAGTGAAGCAGAACAAGCTGCAGGCAAAGGAGACCAAACGACTAGGTACCTATCGAAAACGTTTGACACAAATCAAGCCGGTGAAAGATGACAACGGAAAGTCACTCACCAAATAAGTGAAGCAAAGGAAACACTGGGCTGAACACTTCAAAAGACTCCTAAATCGACCACCACCTACAACGCGCCCAACAATACCAACAACGGAGACAGAGCTACCAGTGAACACCAACCCTCCGACGAAATCAGCAGTCCTGAAGGCAATCAAGATGCTCAAACTTGTAAAAGCAGCAGGGCCAGATGGAATCCCAGCAGAAGCATTGAAAATGGACCCAGAGACAATAGCGGACTTGATGATGCCACTACTGGAGAAGGTGTGGAAAGAAGGCAAAGTACCAGAGGATTGGAAGATAGGATACTTATTCAAACTACCAAAGAAAGGAAACTTAAGTCAATGCAAGAACTGGCGTGGAATTATGCTCCTGTCCATCCCAAGCAAAATACTAAGCCGCATCATCCTGGAGAGAATCAAACAATGGCCTGGATGAAAAACTTCGACCGGAACAGGCTGGATTCAGGAGAAACAAGTCATGCATTGATCAAATCGCCACACTACGGATCAACAAAGCTTGGAATGGCAGTCACCTCTCTATCTCAACTTCATCGACTTTGAAAAGGCTTTTGACAGCGTTGATCGAGAGGTGCTTTGGCAACTACTTCGCTACTACGGGGTGCCACCGACAATTAAACATCTCATCCAACAGCTGTACGACAATGCTGCATGCCAAGTAATCCACAACAGGAAGCTTACGGAATCCTTCGAAGTGAGGACAGGAATAAGACAAGGCTGCCTACTATCGCCAATGATTTTCTTGATTGCAGTAGACTGGATAATGCGACAAACAGCGGGCAATGAGGAGACAGGCATAAAATGGACTCACACAAAAAACTTGGAGGATCTGGACTTCGCCGGTGATGTATGTCTGATTTCCCACAAACTGGAAGAGATGCAAGCGAAAAGCAACAAGTTGACAGAAGAAGCATCAAAGATAGGACTTCAGGTGAACATAGAGAAAACAGATGTGATGAATATTCCTGGGCAACACCACCAACAACAACAACAGACAACAATCAGCATAAATGGAAGGAACCTGGAAGAAACAACTTCTTTTACCTACCTGGGAAGCATCGTTTCAACTACAGTGGGAACTGACGAGGATATCAAAGCAAGAATCGGAAAAGCAAGACAAGCTTTCATTACTCTCAAGTCTGTGTGGAGGTCAACAGCATTCAGCATCAAAAATGAGATCCGGATTTTCAACTCCAATGTGAAGTCAGTACTACTATACGGATCAGAGACTTGCACTGGGCGTCATAAAGAGCATCTCAAACAAACTACAGACCTTCATTAACAGTTGTCTTCGCTCAATACTCAAGATCAGATGGCCGATAGAAAAGATCAGCAACAGAGATCTCTGGGAGCGAACCAACCAGGAACCGATTGTGAAACAAATATGCAGAAGGAAATGGAGATGGATTGGCCATACTCTGAGGAAACCATCAAGTTACATCACTAGACAAGCCCTCGATTGAAAGCCGAAAGGGAAGCGGCGAGTTGGCCGTCCGAGGGTGACTTAGAGGAGGTCATGTGAAGAGGAGATGAAAACGTGTGGACAGATATGGAGCCAGGTGAAGAGTCTAGCAGAGAACTGAACTCAATGGAGACGCACGGCTGAAGCCCTATTTTCCTCCAGGAATTAAAGGATAAAATAATAATAATAATAAGTAATATTACTGATGACATCGACACGAGTCTTCCCTGAAAATGTTTTCCTCACTTGATTTCAACTTCTTGCATGAATGATAAATGATGAATTTGACAGGATCTAAACGAGGTCGTAAATAAGTAGAGATTGAGAAAGACAGAGTGGTGGTGAGTGAGTGAGTCAGTTATCAGTCAGTGAGAGAGTCAGTGAGTGAATCGATTGCTGATGAATGCGGAGGTATGTGGAGAGGAAGCAGTGGAGGCGTGACGGTGTGGGAGAGTGCATGCGTGCATGTGTGCGCGAGTTTGTAAGAGATTGGCAGCTGCAGAATACTATTCAACCACGTCATCATTTGTCCCGATGACAATTGAAGGATGCATGAATTTGAGAATATCAGATCAAGGAGCGCCATCGAAGTTATCCATGTGAATTCAAACTACTTCACTGAACATGGGGAGTAGGACAGATGTGTCGACCGAGTAACTATCAAATCGAAAACGAAATAACTGTCTAACTGACCAGCAAGTCATTCGGAAACTGCTTCAACAGTGAATAGTGTAGTGTCACAAACCCATATCAAGCTAATTAAAGGGCTGTCTTCCACTCGTCAGAATCTAAGGGAATAATTAAAAGGGTTATATTGATCTTTATATATGTATATGCTTCAGTCGACATTAACAGGTGAGAGATGGTTTAGTCTAATCTTGCCCAAATGAATTAGTCTTTAATCGTACACTGACTAAATACAATCACTAAATCGAACTTGTGCGCTGGATCACCGACGAACAAGGAGACTCTAGCAGTAATTATTCGTGTACAAATCGTGTAGCGAAAATAACCAGAATTCATACACGTGTGGAAACTGATAGAGACAGTATCCTTCTCCACGTATAATCACCAATCAATTCGTCAAGGCATCCATCCATTCACTGATTCATTCATTCAAAAAATCACTCACTCACTCTCACCCGCAATCCCTCAGCCACCCACTCACACAAACATTATTTCATTCATTCACTCCTTCATTCATTCATTCAATCAATCAATCACTTACCGGAGAATCGGATTCCATTATGGAGAATCGGATGCATGCAGCATTAGGGGAGAAGTACAAGTAGACATTAACAAGACAATGGGAATCAAGGTCTCGGAATCTTTACCAACTTCTGTCTACAAGTATATGCTGGTCACACATTCTCCTTCAACGACTCATTTCACTATAATTTCATTGTATAGAATTTTAGATTGTGAGTGAGAAAGCGTGTTGGTTGTTGCTGTGGTCGAGTTGAAGGCTCGATCTCTAAGAGACCGAATAAGTAACTGACTCATTGCATAATTAAATAACTATGCTACTCAGTTAAATTACCGATAAACAAGAGAGTATTTCAATATCTGAATCACTAAACAGCTACCTAGCTGGCTGGCTGGTATGCCATCTCAGCGAATTATTGCCTAATTTACTCTCTGCACTGACACACTGAATCACTGACTACTGATTCACTCGCTCATTCTTCGTTGACAAAACGACTAACAAGCCAAGAGAATAATACGCAGATACATCTCAACAAGATGGCTGCATGCAAGTTTCCTTGAGAGAATTGAGCTGTCGGCGTTGGCACGACCACCAACAACGCCAAAAACACCGCCATATCCACCGACTGATTATCCATGGAGTAGATGGAAGAAGAAGAATACGTCTGTAATGTGTGATGATTTAGATAATACAAGTGTGTTTTTTACTTATTTATTTATTCAATAAGGAGATTTAAAGGTGACATTGGTCGCTGACTTGAAATGATGATGAAAGATTTTGTTCAGGTAGGAAAGAAGGCTTGTTTGTGTGAATGAGGTGTTTTGCGGTTTATTATCTTCGACAGCCTCTGCAGCAGCCTCCTGGACAGCTTCCACCATGGCATCCACGGCATCCACAACACCTAGAGCAAGTAGGTCATCCACTGGGGCAGCCACGACAACCCCTGTTTGCTGCTGCTTCTGGTTCTTGAACTGGACCTGCAATAGCTGAAAATCAAGCAACACGTTAAGACACTCACTTATTCATTCATTCATTCTGCCTGCTTGCCTTCCACCTTCCTATCTTTCTTCAATTCTGCATCCCTTCAGCATTCAATTAGCCGATTAACAACATCACTCTCCTCGAATGCATGCCGAATGCATGTGTGACCAGGTGACTGCCTCACTCACTGACTCTCCGACCGATTGACTGACTGCCTGACCGGATGTGTGATTGATTGAGTGATTGGGTGAATGAGTCAAATAGTAATGAAGTGTGTTCTCACCTGATTCACACCTATATGCGTCAGTTCGAGCCTACCTCCTTACTTGGTAGACTGTGTGATTGTGTGATGAATGAATTGAAATACCCAGTCGGTTACATCGAATACTGCAATCACTTACACTGTCTGTCTCTCAGTCATCTATCTAGTCGTCGTCGTAATATAAATATTAACAATAACAGTAACAACAACAACAACACCTGCAATAGTAATATTAGCAGCAGTTCCAGTATGAGTATCAGTCATACTGGAATTCGTCTATGTTGTTGTAGCAGTAGGAGAAGCATTGTGCAATTATTATTGATATTGAAAGAATAGAGAATATTATTGATATTATTATTATAATAGTCATTTTTATAATTATTATTCTTAATAGTAGTAATATTAGTATTAGTGGTCTCAGCATTAGTTGTCTAAGTAGGATTCGTGGTGGTGGAGTTAGTAGCAATAGTCGAAAAATCTATGCATTGGAAGAGTGCTTGAATGTGTGCATGGGTGAAGGCGAGCAGATCATTTGTCTGATCGACTATCTGACATGTGGCGAAGAGAAGATGATGACTAACTCCCATTTTACAGTCGAATGATACAACCAGTACAACTAAGAAGAGCAGAAATGAAAAAATGACCAACATGAAGGCATACAAGAGAAGAGTATTCGAACATACAGTGAACATCTGCATTGTTGTGTTTTACTGTCAACTTGAAACTACTACTTGAAACTTACTCCCACCTTCCTATTTATACTCGAAGTTCACTTGCTGGCTCTTCTCCGTTAGTCGATTCATGGTGTCATGATTGATTGCTCGTTTGATTGACTGAGTATCGGCTGGACTGATTTCTTGATTGGATTGCCTTTTAGTTGGTCGCCTGCTTGTTTTGTGCGTGAATTGACTTCAGGAATGTATTTGATTCTACATATTTGCACATTCACTCTGTGATGAATAACTAATAGTTTTATTTTTGGCTCAGTCCTTCAGTCAATCATTTGGACTATCTGTTTTCTTCTTCGTCCTTTCTTCATCTGATCATTCGTTTCTTGATCAGATTGACACCTCGTAGGTAAGTTAGTTAATTACTTATTTAGTTATTCAATTAGTTAATATTTTTAGTGAGTTTTTTAGTTTATTTGTTAGTCTTACACTGAGTAGTGTGTCGTTTTCGCATTAATGCTCTTATCTAACCCGTTATCTTGCTTTCATTTGATTTTACCTAGTAGCGTGGCCAACTCACCTTGTTCGTTTTCTAACTCAGACGTAAATTGAATTCTATCTACTTTTCATTGTATATGTGTGAAAAATTTACGCGTGTTTACAGATTTCGACACAGTTGATTAGTTTCCATCATGATCCGGGAGCAGTATTGAACCTTCCCAAATATCCACTAAAATGTCTGCTACTATTGAAGATAATGCTGATTCTATTGCCATATCATTCAGTTTTCAAATAGTTCAATTAAAAATTTGATCACATTCGAGGTAAAATAAAACTGAACATCTGATATCCTTTCTTCAACCGAGAGCTTATTCATCCTTTCATTTTTCTCTATTTGAATTTTCCACATTTCCTATGCATTACATAAGAATTAGTTAACCTAGGATTCTAACTTTCTCTAATGGGGCATGATACTGGTTCTTAATATTTACATAAGTCGTACGTCGGGGTGTTCTTAAAGTTGTTTTTTTGACCTAATACCGTATCCTTTCTCATGAATGTTATAATCCCATACACTATATTGGGGATATTAGTTTCTTGCATCTGGTGAATTCAGTACATTCGGCTCAATTTGAAATGTCTTTCAAAGTCATAATCAAGATCGGATCAAACCTATCAAAGGAGTTGAAATCAAGGTATGCAGCAACAGCTGGGGCACTGGAAATCTATAAACTCAACCCCACTCTATGTGTTCAAAAGAAATGCGTCCAACCGTTATACCTACCGATGACACCATGAAAAATCAGTCCCACCAGTAATGATTATCCTTTTACCTTTCTCGCCCAATCTTCTTGCTTATTTCTGTTATTTTTACGTTTTAAATTGCTATCTGTATTAATAGACTTGGTTTCTGTTTCTCTTTTTCAATTTTTTATACATCCGAACTTCCTACCTATTTTGTTAATACTACGTCCTTAATCCGTAACTACAAGATTTGACAAGTTTTCCAGTTATCATAATCTTATTATGTCTCTTCTACCCTATCTTCCTGATTATTACACATTGCAATTTTATCAATTTGACCTTTGACCTGAAATACTTCTGCAACTTTCTCACACATTAAAGAATAATACACTAACCTAAAGCCTAGTGGATGACTTAGCGGAATAGAAAATTTTCTTCGGTACAACCGTCTTCTTATTAATTCTCTCTCACTCACACACACTCAAACACATTATCTCTCTGCCTTTCTCTATATCTTTCTATCTTTCTCAATCTCAGTGTATCTCTCTCCGTTAAAACGAAATCACGATAGCCACATGTATGAATTAAATAGACATACATGAACATGCACGATTCTTCCCATGATTACCTCCCAACAGTCCTCGACAATCTCCCTGAGATGAGAAAACTGTCATTTTATCATCAATTGAAGCTCACGTGGAGTAAAGGAGAACATATCTCCAACACCCTAAACACATACGCGCACACACTTGCAACACAGATTATATCACACACTCACCACCACATTTCTACCTATAAATTCATTGCTCTCTCTCTCCTTCTCTGTCTATACCACTCTTTTTGTATTCTCTATATCCTCTTTTTAGAACAAGTCATCAGTATTCATTCCTGGAGAGACAAACTCCTTGTGCTGCTCTCTGTTGTCTTCTCTTTTATTAGTACAGCATTCCTACCATTTCATGACATCTGAATCTTTGTCAGTGATGGGTAGTCGACTTCCTATGATGCCATCTCCTTCCACTATTCTCAGTGTTTTCACATTGTTGTGTAGCTTGTGTCAGTTGAATCAGTGCCTGCACCTTACAGAAACAGACTGGCTGATACTAACTTCATCCCATCTCATCTCGAATCATATTCATCCATTCATCCATCATCACTTCACATTATACTCACTTCTCTCTCTATCTCTCAGTCTCTTACAGATTAATACCCAAGCAATTTCATGCTGGAGAAAAGCGCGCATTCAAAAATCACTTGACTATGCGCATGTGTATTTATTGACTTATTTACATGTGCGTGTAATCATCATCCTATTACCACTCTATTCATTCATTCATTCGACAGATTGATCATCTTGCCATTGACACAAACAAACACAAACGCACACACATACACAGATAGACACACAGTCAAACTCCGGATAGACACAAGCATGAACTCACTGAAGTATACTCTGTGACATGGAAAATTTTGCAAGTATCCCCCTATCAGTGTGTATGGAGATTTTGGCTGACGGAGACGGGAGTCGTGTTCGACGATTGAAAATCCTATCAACGCATTCATTTGCTCACCATCTAGTTGTTGATTCCATATGTTGCTTTGTGCAGAAAGTGACATCTATACAATTAGGCTGTGATATAATGGGCAAATCTATGACATTTTTACACCACTTAGTATGTTGTTGACAGAGTCCTCATTCTGCTGTCTTCGCTTTAATTTTACTATATTCAAACATACACGACCTTCCGGTTAATCTCTGTTCTGCTTGAAACATCTGAGAAATGTGAATAACTTCTTGATATTCAGTGTCATTTTGAACACATTTCAAAAATTAGGAATTTTAATATTGTGGATATAAGAGCTCTCAAAACATAATGTTTACTTATTTACGTAGCATATAAAATAAAGCTTTCAATTCAGTCATTCTCAGACAGTGATATTTCTTCATAAAATGGATGACGAATTTGCTGTATTTGAATGACGTATGGTGTGACTGAGAATTTGCACTCAATATATTACATTGTATACTGTGGTTAACGAAATAACCTATAGAAAACCAACCTACGTGTTACCTATCTTCACGTGGGTAGATCTTCACAAGTCATCTTTGCTATTTTATTTCGTGGAAACGTGTGTAGCAAATAACTTGAAAATATTGAGGTGATTGGATTTCTTTGTGCGTATACCTGCTTTGTAGTCTTTGGCATATAATTGCCTTTCTCCTCATTGAAATTTTCTCTCGGCTACTGAAACGAATCTGTCAGTCAAAACGATAGTCCACGAGTTGTTTAGTAGTGGTTAGCCTATTTGCTGCAATTAGCTACGTCATACTCACATAACTCACTCTACTAGAAAGACAGATAATGACAACTGTAACAAGATTTTAAGAAAGTAAAATGTTATATTTAATAAAACAAAAAAGAGACAAGCAAACAATGTATTCCCTTCACCAATATCCCTTGAAATTCCTTGGAATCAAATTCACTTTCCTGCAGCTGAAACAAAATCAAATCAGAAGCAAAGTACAACTGAGTTGAGAATGGACACGTTTCTTGTATAGAAGAAGTTATTGTCGGCAACTTTCATCTGACTAACAATGATACTAATCCTAAGGCAATACTTCCAGTGAAGATTGAAACACAGATTAGGTCTGTACATTATCAGGTTGATTCTAAGTTAGAATTCCACCTCACACAAAATCAGCTTTCCTCAGCACTACTTAATTTGACGATTTTTTCAAAAGTTGTAACAACCCTGATATTGTGTACAGCAACCAAATGTGATCATGTGACCAGTCAGCCAGTAGGTCAGTCATGAAGTGAATGTAAACAGATTAGTCGTCAGGAAATACGAGTGAACAGAAGTCTAGTGTTACTTTTTTCTCAAGGATTCATCTGGCTGATTTAAGCTAATGGTGAAAGCCATCTTCAAGTTCATATTCAATTGTGGAGTTAGTTGGAAATTTAAAGTACCCTCAGGATATAAGTAGGAACTCACTTCTATTATACTGCTAGGCATGTTCCTTCATTTCATCCAGGAGCCAGTTTATTCTATTTTCCAGGGTTTGAACTGGCCAGTCAATCATTTCAATATTTCAACTTACATTTTAAAAATTCAATCCTTTTCATTTCCAATTGTTTTATTTTCTCAACTAGTTCTCCTAAAACAGTGAATATATTGTCAGTGATGCATTCGAACCACTTTCAATGTAATGCCGCGACAATACTCGATCAAATAGCACAGTTCCAGTGTAACTGTTATTCTGAACTCAACAGTGTATATGATAAACCTTTCTGGCTTTATTCCATGATGCATTGACGAAGTCACTGAAGCTTTGTCGGAATAGCTTCGCGTTTTTCGATAATGTGAAAATAACACCATATGAGCAGCAAACTTGACGCTCAAACTTAATTGTCACCAACAGTTTGCAGATTCTAATATTAATGTGACAAGTAATACTGCTGATTTTATCAATAATACAGCCCAACTTGGTATATTAAATAGGATGACTTGATAATATAAAAACTTTACTAGACATACAGGCTTCTTTCACCTCTTACGAAAATGAAATTAACTGAGAAATGCATTTATCACCAGAACTATGAAATATCACATATAATCAACTTGAATGTCCGTGTAAAATTACCTGTGGCTTTGGCAAAATCAGTACGAGCCTTCCAATACGCTCGCGTAATTTCAGCATCATTCAATGAGTCTGGAAGGAATAATGACTCCGTATCAAACTCATAGTCGAATACATACTTGACGATAGTGAACGGAAACACACTCTTACAAATACATTCGATGTGGAATGATATTTGCGTAAGTAATGTGTGAGCCTTGTATTTTTAATTATTGAGTGAGTTTCAACTTTATCTTTTCATCTGGTAGGTATGTCGTCTTTACCTTCACATGATCTCCAAACTCGAGATCTTCAAGAAAGCGTCACTGTCATTTGAAAATGCCATGCAATATTCTGTTAATATTTGTTCATACTTTATTCGGAGTTTGCTTATTGGCTATCGAAATCTCCATTATTTGTAGCATCAAGCTAGTCGCCGTGATCTAATTTTGATGATCACATTCTCTATTAGACGTGAAATTCTGAAGATTTTAGTTGTAGAAATGTCATTACTTTCAATCAGAGATCAATCTCATGCAGCTTAGTGATGAATACATTTTTGACTTCAAAATATTTCAAACAGGGTAAAACTATTCGCTCACCATTTCTAGATATTCCTTTCTCCACACCTCGCAAATAAGCTAAGTAATAATAATACAATTATTTGATGGGATCATGAGAGATAAATTTTCCTAGAAACGTCATCCAGTTATGATTACTGTGACAATACGTGTTATATTCCCCGAACTATTCTATTATCAAATTATATTCTACGACAGTGTAAACTATTCCACTTCTACAGTCAGTCATCTTCACTGTAATTACCACACCATTATGCTGAGAACCTAGACGCTTGGTCTTCTTTTCTGTCTGCTATCCAATATGAAGCAAAGTGTGAGTCGATTTTGGTTTCACGTCATTCTTACAGTTGAGTGGGAATTATTAAATAGTTGGGAAAATTATGTTCATCAGTCATTTGCGTGTTGACGGTTAATTAAACACGCCTACTTTTCATATATAATCATCACCACACTCATCAAATGGTGTTACGTATTAGGCCTGTTCATAGCTTCATTGTATCTTAAAGTACATTGATCAAATTGATGAATATATTTACTCACTTGAAGTACTTCTGTATGCATTAGATGCGACGACTGCTGCCGTTTCCAGCGCTTTAAGGTTAGCTAAGAAATCAGGAAGTGTTGAATGATATTTAAAACGTTATTCAAGAAAGTTCAATATCATACCCATCATCAAACTGAATACAAAATATTGACGATCTGAAAATGTGTCATAATAATTTGATTATTTCTCCACACGTTTCTTCTCACAACACACTGAATATTTTAGTTTTCAAAAGTCTTCTCCACTCCTCATGGAAGCAGTACTGACCCATTGGTGGTAAAACTTGCCTTTTAATGGAACTTAATTTCAATGTGTGTTACTGATTAGTAAGTAGAGCACTTAACGACTGACTGTAAACACAATGGCGATTGAATTTTCATACTAACAGCTTATTATTCGTGAATGTAGTATGCAATCCAAATTAAAAGAATCAATTTACCTTTGAATGTGTTCATTTTTTTATTGCCTTCTATCAAATAATTCTTTATCATTGCAATTTGGACTATAATTTCACAATATGGAAAAGTATGATGTGTTTCATTGTGTATTTTTCAACGTGAAGTGATCATATTAGCACAATGGCTTCTGACTGCCACAATTCATGGTTATTCTGTTGATAATGTCCAAATTACCACATGATATTTCCAGTAGTTTACTGATATCAGTAAAACACATACTTTCACTAGGTGTAAACTGCATTTATACTGCATCTGTGCCCATTTTCAATGTTGGCTTGACTTTATCCATTATGGAACAGTAATCGTTTCCATAGAATATTAAACTTGTATACAATAATTTGTCAAATCAATGAATGATTCGTCGTGTCAATAGTTTCTCATTTTACAAGTTGTATTTATAAGGACATGCTCAATTTTGAGGAGTGTTTGCATGTTATGGACTGATGTGCCACATCTTACTGATAAAATTTATCAACTGTATATAAATAGCCTTCAGTCATTATAGAAATACAGAATAGCAAACAGATAGATTTGAAGTCAGAGAGAGCGAAGGAATTAGTTTTTCAACAAAATATGTGATACTTGAAAAGAACACAATGAAACACAATCTAAAGGAGAGAAATAGCACAACACGAAATATCTGTGCAGATGGTTATTTGAAGATCAGCTGTACGTAATTTGGCTAAATAGCGATCATAAATCCCAAATAAGTCTCTTGTCTTCTGCTGTTACACCGATAATTTACTGTGTGAAAATAATTATGTGAATTTTTTTCCTAGTAAACATCAACATTTTCCACTAAATAGTAATAAAACCACTTTGTACTTGTTGGTGATAAAATGCAAACAACAGTCTTAATTATCAGAGGTTTCATGACGTTTTGCTCATCAAGATGATCTTTCAGTAGATAGAATTCTGATAGAAATACGCCTATCTAGATTTCGATATTGTGACGGAGGTGCGTTATGTATCATTAGTGAATATGCTGATGACTAATGAATTTGGGCAGACTTAATGTTCGGATGCGTGGAGACAGGTCTTTCACATATTCAAACAACTCGAGAATTAAGTCATACAG
The DNA here is from genome assembly GCA_944472155.2 of Trichobilharzia szidati. Lineage (NCBI taxonomy): Eukaryota > Metazoa > Platyhelminthes > Trematoda > Strigeidida > Schistosomatidae > Trichobilharzia > Trichobilharzia szidati. The sequence goes on from OX235276.1 coordinate 89,305,740, forward strand.
TCAACTAGCTTCTGTATTTGACTGTCATAAATGGTAGTCAGATATGGTTTATAAAGAATAAACATCACCATATTTCAGTGGAATTGTGAATATGCGTATTAATGACTTCAGAGGAACTACTACTCACAAAATCAGGAGAGATATTTCAGCCTAGTTTACAAGTAACGAAGAATGAATATCAAAGTGAAAGAAAACCAACCTTTGTATTTTTTCAAATTGCCTGATGTCTCCGCAAAAAATTTGCCTGCAATTGATACATCACACTGTCACTCAACTTCCAGTTACCCGATGAATCCAACATTATCATAATCAGTTTATTTAAAGATAGATTCAGTTGACGTCAATTCAAATGACAGCATCACAGTTAACTTGCTTACATAGTATAAAGATTAATTAGTAAATGGTATCGGACCATCGAGTAAGTGTACTCTCACTCACATACCGATGGGAAGTAGTCAGTTTTCGAGCAATTCTAATGACAAAATATCAGGAAATGAATACATGTATGGTGTTTGCCTACAATCGCTGTTCCCTAGAATAATCTCTGTTATTTCGATAGCACATCGGTGCACGGATTTTCTCATCATTCTCAATCAAGTGTGGATAACAGTGCTGATGAAAAAATCGCCAAAATTCTGGAAGCCTCAAAATGCACACGACCGTAAACAATAACCAGTGAGGCGAACCAATGAAATGTGCAGAACACTCCAACAGAATGTCGTTTTCTCCTGCAACGCCATCAATTCATGAGATATTCAATTTAAAACTATCTTCCCCGCTTAGTCTGAATTCACACTCTTGAGTATTTATTTTAAGGAAAAACATCACCGATTCAATGTCTTGTGGTAAATCTTGTGCAGGAATGAAAAGTTTACTGTGGCTTTGCGCACTTCGCTGATCACAGAAATGAATATTTACTTTTTGACAAAATATCAAATAACCCACTGCCTTTCTGAAAAACGGAATTAGAATGCCATGAATTCCTAATTGTAATTTTTATTAATTTAACCCCTAACCAGAAATTCTTCTGGAACTTTCCCATCCATTTAATATAAATACACAAATGTACAGCCTAGATGATGACTTCGTCGAAAATAAAATTTTCTTCATGGCATTCAAAAACGGAATCATAAAAATATTACCTTCTGCAATATCCAGATTTTTTCGATTTTCCCATTTCTTCGAAATATGCATTTTCATCAGTTGGTATAATCGTTTATTACCTGAAGGAATGAATGAAAATTCACTAAATGTAATGATTCATCAAAGGGTTTGTGAAATGCGAACCACGTGATTATTTGAGCTGTGGAATGTTCCTCCAACATGATGCCAGAAGTATCTATCTAGATGTCTTAGTATGGTTCAGTTTAAGGCATACAACAGATTACATTATATTATCAAATATCAACCACTAAATTCACCTTTGCCATGTTTAACACATTTCAAATGTGATCAGTTTTCTGTGGAAGAGTAGGACACAAGATGACTTCATATATGCAGACTGCAAAAATTATCATCAGTTGAAACGACAATGTCATCAATCAATCGACGAATAACCTGGAAATCTTCAGAATATCACTGGAATGTGACTTGTCGTAACATCGGATCTTAGTAACAAATCAATAAACAGAACAAATAAGAGAACCATCAGCTTTGGTAAGAAACGTCCTAACGACATTCAGATTTGTCTTCACGGATTCTCCCTCAAAAATGTTTCGGTATAGAAGTGCGATGTACATGGTTGAAATGCAAGTGTGATTGGAAAGTGAAAAGATGACTTGACTTAAACACTAGCTCAAAATGTTGTGTACATTTTTCACAGAAATGGTCACTTAATTTCAACGAACCATGAATTTTAGACTTTTAGTTAAGAAAAATCAATCTTACCAAAACTTTTGTGCTGAAAAGCAACGTCTTCTTCCACTGCCTTCCTGTATGCATCTACAGAGAAAATAAGCATTGTTTGATACATATTTAATTTTTCAAATAGCCAACAATCTGCTTTGTGTATTTGTACACAGATATGAGGGATGTATGTTGCCGCTGTGATCAGTTTGAGGTGAAGAAAGTCAAATCAAACGCGGATCTGATTGCCCAAATGTGAATCATCATCTAACATAGCCTGGAATGGCAGTCAACTGATAAATTAATCCTCACCGAATTCAAGAAGACTTTTGGCAGCGTGGACCACACAGTAGCGTGTTTGCTTAACCAGCATTGCTAAGTGCTTCACACTCTGCTGCATCTGATTCAGCAGGCATTTGTTTATGTCACATGCAAAATGTCTAGCAATGGAGAGTTCATTGAATCATTTTAGGTTAAGACAAAGCCGTTTACTATCACCTATAGTGTTCCTATGGTACTGTTCTGTATTGAACTATTCTAAACGTTGTTGAGAGTGAGCATTTCGATGTTTCACCCAGGAAGGCAGAGAATGAATAAAAGTACTAATTTCATAATGTAACTGAATAACTGTGGACTTATCCAACAATTCGACAAATCATGGAAATAAAACGGAATTATACAATCAGAGTTTCAATGTTGTGTAAATGAACTTGAGATATTAGTGTTTGGTAAGCTATATTCGAAATTTTATCAGTGATGCATAGTGTTTCATTGTATCATATATGTACTGAATAAGGTAATGTTGAATTGGACATGATAGAGAAAGCATTTGATGGCGGAGATTGTTTCACAACTGAATGTTGAGTAACTCGTGACTGAATTGACGGCCGATTTGGCTATACCTTAATAAATGAATTAGATTACATTCATATAGCCTAGCAGTAACTGCTCAACTTGTTAGCCTTGTCAAATGAAAATCAAGATGAATATCTCCGGCGAAATCTGTCACACAAAATCATCACAAGCTGACGATCATCCCACAAGTAATAAGAAGACAGTTTTATCTTCAGATTCCAAATGATTTCGTCTCATGTACTCTGCCTATTACTTTAGGATTAAATAACCTACCGTTATAACGATACACGAGCGTCTTATCTTCTGCACCAATTGCTGTAAAAATGTGGATAATTTTTGAAAATTATTGGCTGGTACTCAGAAGCATGATAAGAAGAAGACAGTGAGAAAACGTGCAACTCAGACTGATGGTTTGTCAGATATTTGAAGTACAACAAAGCCAAACAAAACACAGAAGCTGTTTGTTTTTAGACTAGGTGCATGGCAATTTGTTTGGGGAGTTCGATAACTTATCCGTCTGACTAGAATATTTCGTCATTAAAAAAATTATTGAGAGGTGAATCAACATAGCTCATTCTACAGATGACCTGATGTAGTCATATTTTATGTTGGAATTCAGTGTTTAATGCTATGCGTATAAAAAAGATGTGTACTGAAGTACTTTGCAAAATATGCGTATGAAATTCATTCCTCTACTCGAAGTTTCTCCTTAATTTTTTTCAGAATGTCTGTTGTTCGAATTTGCTGTGCTATCACTCTCTGAAATACCAGTTCCGATGATTTATCTGTCCAGTTATTCAATTAGTCGGTCACCCCCAACGACTCTTCTATTTATTTCAATTCATAATCAAACATGTTTAACTTCAGTGAAAATGCATGCCTCTAATCAACACACAGTTCATTTCAGGGACATCAAAGAATCGAATGCTTGGATGACAGGACTTACATTCGAGAAATTCCTTCGCCCATTTACTTTGATATAAGTGCTCAAGTCTCAGGATTTCTGTTTAAAATTAAATAACACACGAGATTAGTCCATGCCGTAATGCTGGTTGACACAGGTTAATTGTTGAGAGAATTTTAACTAGCAAAATGATGCTGTGCATATATTTCCTAATTTTTATTAGCGTTTAACCTTTGAAATTCTGTGCTCCCTTCTGCTCAAGTTAACTAAACGCTTCCTAATTGGTCGGTGGTCTTGCATGTTGAAGACGTTTTGAGAATTACACTTATTGGTTGTGTTATGTACTCACTGTCAGTAACCCTGAACAGTCAACAGCACACTTATATCTGTTTAGTTCATTAGTGTTTTATCTAGGCATATTCAGCTTCAAATCACAAGTAGGTGAAATTTCGTGCCCATGATCAGTCCTTTGAAACCAATGGATGACGAAAGTCTTGCGTGTTTGAATATCGGCTAATTCAGGATGGTAGAATAAATACCTGTCAAATCACTGTAATTTTCAGGGAACATGCCATTCACGGAACGCCTGGCTACTGTTTAGGGTACTAATGAAGTATGTACTAGAATATATGGGATATGATAGAATGAACCAGAAGTTCTGTAAACCATTTCATATCCATCTTATGACTCATAAACTCAAATGTCGTTCTGCACATGCATCTAATACTTTGTTTATTCATTTTCCTGTCATTCGTTTGAACGTTTGTGTTCAACATAAAACATGCAATTGTGTCTATTTTCATCTGTGAGTTTACTCTGACTGCAGTTTCGTAATCATACTCCATCATGCACCATCTCTTAATATTCCTTGATTACAAATATTTCCCTTTGCAGATGGTGGTTACACTTTAGTGTATCACTTTTCTCCAACAAAGACATTCCATGCAGTTCGCTCGTTCAGACGTTCGATTTAAATTAGGGTTCATCCACTCACAGACACATAACACATAACAAAAATACCATCAACAACACGCACAGTACTCGCAGTGAACATCAGTCCTCCAACAAATTAGGATATTTCGAATACCCTTATCGTACGGGGAGTACCGAAGTTGGTAGAACCAGATGGAATTCCTTCGAAAGTACATCACCAGATATACTCACGCCACTAGTGCATAATGTTGTGGTTATAGGTAGTTCGCATGCTTGCCATAAGTAAAGCGAACCTTGTCAAACTATGAAAGAATGGTGACTTGTGCCTATACAGGTTCTCAACTAGAATGATGCTTCTGCCTCATCCAAGCAAAATTTTATCTCGTGTCATCCTGGGCGGACTGAATGATGCCATGAATGCGAAACTCCTGCAGTAGCAAGCTAGATTTAGGAAAATCAATTCATTCATCAATCAAAACGCAACGCTACGCTTCATCATCGAAGACAGCACAGGATTGTAATCGAATATCGACCTCACACGAGGAAGTGAGCGGTGGTGTCATGGTGGAGATTATGTGGGTGGAAAATATAGGTCAACTAGGCAGTTATGAAGCCATCTAGTGAGTTTATGGATTTCACATCATCAAAAAACAGTGACAATTTGCACAGGAGTGTGGTTAGGAAAGTGAGTGGGTCCCTATTGATGTAAAATGTTTCGCGTCACACCAAAAACAGGCGTTAATACAACAATCAGAACCAGTAACGTTGTTCTCGTTCTATAGAATTCATCATACATAAACCGGGAGGTTCAATCCATCTCTGCCACTTGATGACAAACATACAGGATACTTAGACGTCTTCAAACGGACCACAAGTGTGCATTTTTGATTCATTAGAATTCATGAGTTACAACATAACCCACTGGTCGAAAAAAGACCTGACCATACATTTTTGACTGATATTTATTTGCAACCATGTAAAGATCCTGAAAAATTACTCACCTGGTTTTATTGTTTCTTCCACTTTCTCGGGATCTAAGTATGTCTCAAGTTCAATCATCCGATCTAAAAGAAACAAACGGGTAGAGGTAAGTGTCAAGTATTTGGACTATTAAATGATTGACTAAACGTTCTGACAGACTAAATGTTGACAATTAATCAACGTGAAATTAGGCTTTCTGTCTTCGTGGCTTCCATGAATTATCGACACTTCATGAAAAATTCCCATTCGAACATTAGTAGACAGAAGACAAGTAGTTCAGCGAAGAGTCTCCTTTCATTTTCATAACTGTACAATCGCAAATATAAACGTTTGTTTTGTATGTGTGTGTACATTAAATTTGTCAAAAGTAAATACAATTAGTAAGTTCAGATGAATTGAATGTTGATATAAGAGGGTAGTAAGAAAAGTGATGAGTTGTCACAAACGACTGTTACAGAAGAGTTACGTAATAACATGAACAGTTTGATGGAAGAGTTGTACTCAGGATGTACATGGAAACAAAATATACGGAATTGCACAAGGGTTTTAAGTAGAAAAATACGCATTCAAACAAAATATGATTCGAATCAAACAAACAAACAAAAGTTAAGTCAAATCAACAGAGTTGTTACCATGGGAGTGGAAGTGGTTGAATAATTTTCTTTTGTATGCACAGTTCTGGTTCCTCTTGCTTAATGGCTACGGCTTCTGCGATGCAAAGAAGACGGAATCTTACTGTCTTTGGAAGGTTGTTCTTCACTTTGTAGATAACTTTGAAGGAAGGGTTTGTTGAGATGGAATGACCAGTGTTGACGAGGTGTTCGATTATTGCACTCCTCATGCAGCCATCACTTCCTTTCTGCAACCACGCTGGATAGTGTTCTTTGACCCTTTTTGACAGGATGCGCGTTGAACGACCGATGCACCTGGCTCTACAGCAACAGGTGAACTGATATATACACATAGAAGTGGTCAGGTGCGGGATCTTGTCTTTTGGGCTTCTGCAGATCAGTGGGCGACTAGAGAACACTACTCTCATTGTTGCCGCAAGGAAAGTTCTTATAAAAGAGGTGGAGATTCTGCTTCTAAGGACGTCACTGAGTTGGTCTCCTTTGAAGTCGAGGTTCATATAAAGTATCTTTTTTGGCATGGATGCTGTCTCTTGCTTTTGGATTTTCTGTCTGATGTTTCTGTCTACGAATCATGATGGGTAATCGTTTTGTATGAAGGTTTCTTTCAGAAAGTTTAGTTCTTCTTCCATGTTATCAGAGCTGCAGATGCGTTGGACACGAGTGGTAAGAGATATAATTAGGTTTTTTTCCGACTGATTTATACCAAGCTGAAGAAGCTTCTAAGTTGGCCGTTCCAAGTGGGTTTCTTATGGATGGACCTTCTTCCTTTTATTACGTAACTCTTCTTTAACAATCGTTTGTGACAACTCATCACTTTTCTTACTACCCTCTTATATCAACATTCAGTTCATCTGAACTTACTAATTGTATTTACTCTTGACAAATTTAATGTACCCACACATACAAAACAAACGTTTATATTTGCGATTGTACAGTTATGAAAATGAAAGGAGACTCTTCGCTGAACTACTTGTCTTCTGTCCACTATCAACTCACCTACAGATAAACGTATATATATTCGTCGCATAATCTGCTGGTAACCAGTGCTAAGTGATAAGTACTGTCAGTCTCATCAACATTAGTATCCAACTGGTATTCAACTCATCTCAGCCTGTAATATCCACATGCATGCAAAATACTCCCCCGAAAGATTATCAAGTTTCCTGAAATATTTGAGACACTATTTGTCACGTCGAAGCACCGGCTTTCTGCTCTACTTTGCAATAAAGATTTGCAAGTTGTTACATTCAGTAAACATTACATACATCTGCTGACATGAGAAATATGTCTCCGCGAACTTCAATGGAGACGTGAAGTTGAAAAGGAGACTTTTACAAAGCTACTCAGTTTTTTCAGTGACTGAATGCCTTGATTAGCCATCTGCGAATCAACGCAAGCGATATGCGTTGTAGGAGGAGGTGAACACCGATCATTACAGAACAGCCTAAAGTGTAGTGACAGCAACCGAAAAATAATTTTCGGTGAAATAATCACATACATTCATAATTCACAACTTGGCGGTATGAATCTGCGTATGCGTCTAGTGTTGAATTCGGATCATCTGAAATGGAAAAAATATTTCCCTCAAGCTACTAGATCAACTTTTGATAATTTACCAAGTAAAACATACATACAAAAATAAACTTCCACCTCATGATGATTTAGAATGCGGAATAACTGCTTCTTGCTGAAGACGTGCAATAAGAAATCAAAAAGCCGGTGGATTCAACCACTAATGAAAACCAACAACTGACAGCGAAAATCTCCCTAATCAAAAGTTTCACTCATATCACAATTCATTCAGCTGCTTAGAAGTAAAACTGTTCTTGCCTTCTCCATTTGTCAGAAGATCACTACACCTCTAAAATAATCATAGTGTTATTGCTTCTTCAACAATGCAATGATGTTGTCCTGAGTTTCGTTGAAATTCTCTCCATGAATCAATGACTTCCAGCACTCAACAATAGTGGTAGCAGTGTATGCTGTAGTTCGACGGAAATCGAAGCTTCATATTAACAAGAGACAGTCAGTTGAATACTTCAGAATTTCTCTTCAACGATTATTCACATAAGTGGAGGAAATCTACCACCAGTGGCTACTGTAAACTGATGCCTGTTAAGGTTGGAAGTCGAAAATGACGCGTACACCACAAAATGTTGTGAAAAGTCACTGTGAACATAAACTAAACAACAGATAGAAAATATCATGCTGGTAAATGAACAGCAGATTGGAAATCTGATAATCAGAAATTAAGCTAACTTTCTGCTGCATCAGTTTTATCAAGCTTAGTGGAGATATTCCACAAAACCCTCTGCAATTGATGGTAATATTAGTCTGTCAGTAAAAAGCCTATTGCATGGACGAGGCGATTACTGTAACAAACTGTAGCGAACTCTTACAGTAAGACATAAACTCGTTTTCATCATCTGAAAATAAAGTGGAAGACAATGCCTCACATGAGATTCAGGTGTTTACTGTTAAGAAAAATCACACCAATCACAAACCTCTACAAGTTGCACTGACTGAGTAAAAAAGTTAGTGTTAAAAGGAAAATGAGCATGGATCAGCACAAATGGTGATCATCAAATGTGGTGGCTCTCATGAATCACTGGACTGCCTGGAATTCCTCTCAACACAATGCATCTTACATTCTTTAACATTCTTACTGTCTTAACCAATCACTTATATCCTGGATCCGCTAGATGCCTTCATGCATATTTTTAGTTGACTTTCAAGAAAACGAAGTAAAATAAAACTTGAGGAATTATTCTATGTTTTAGATGTAATGGCATTGCGTGACGTGCTATTAAAAGGATCAACATGTGCCTCAACCAAAAAAAAACCTGTACTCAGTCTCGTCATCTCACACGTCTATGTGTCTACAAATATTATGTGAATCATCGAACAACATCAAACTTGATGACGATAACTGACATCATACAATTCTATACGAAATCGATCTACATCATGTGGAATGTTTCAATAATGTGTGACACTGGGCAACTGAGTATGCGTCAGTGGTTGAAGTCTCAAGAAAGCCAGTAAAAACAATGGAATTCATTAGGACAGCAGGCGCCCACTCTGATGCAACTTTATACACATTGGTCCTATACTGTACTACTCAATCACACTTTCACAGAAAACACAAAAAACTTCGCTGCACACAGATGGAAAGAAACAATTGACCAAATCATCGACGTCTGATATTGTCTCCGAGTGATTCGCAGTGTCTTTAAGTGAGTGAGTGAGTGAGTGAGTGAGTGAGTGAGTGAGAAATAGACCCGGCGCAAATAACACACAATGAAGACTGTGAAAAATGCTGATCACCTGCAAAACACCACAGACTTACATTCGCTATCGTTGTCGTACTCGAAATCTGAAACGGAAACACGGAAATATTTGATCATTTTTGATAAGAGAGTAAGTTCTTTCAGTAAATAGAAATCGAATCATACTGCAGATCGCCGTTCATTCAAATACACTGTTGTACATTACAACTCACTTAAATAAAATAAACTACAGTCCAAAATACACTTCCGTAGTTCACTGAGAAGTATGAAGCCGTGAAAATTTTAAATTTTAAAGGTGTCAAATTATTTTATTATTTATTTATTTTGTTATAGCTTGATTCCACACAGTATTTTTGGTACAAGTATGGAATTTTCAGCATGTGATATAGGTAGCTCAAATTAGGAGGCCGACCATTGCTATCCAGTGTGCGTTGGCCCAGGATCGGTCCCGGACCATGTGCACGGTAGGCGAGCGTCCTAACCGTTGTGCCACCGACGCACATATTAATTTGTTCATAAGATATATCACACAGTGAGGCAGTATTATTTACTGGATGCTATCTTGAACACAGTTTATTGTTCCTAATCATACCATTTGTGCTATCTATCCATCAATCTATATACATATATGTATATATTTATCTATGCTCGTGTTTGTGTATGCATCTATACATCCTAATATAAATATATAAATTTAAATATTAATTTATATTATAGCTACATGTCAACCTCGCCTAGTTAACTAGCTCGTAGGTCTGGGTTAGGAAGCATGTTTGGGCGTGGAGCTAGCAAACCCACACCACTAAATCTTTCGAAACGCTAGAGAAACTTTAACACACAGAAAATGTATTAAAAGTACAAAAACTCCAATCAACAACAACCTCATTATTGGTTCAAATCGGAGAGGCGAAATGACGTGGGCCGGTGATAGCCAATCTCCAGGAAGTCAGTCACCCAGCTGATGTGTCTTCTCTCAATGTAAGCAAGAGTAAGAATGGGTACATGAGATGTCCATACAATGTGCGAGACTGGGAAGGCTGCCCATTTATCCAAAGAGATGCGAAGATATGTCTTATAAGTACTTGATATCTGTGAAAGTATATGGAATGGATGTGGATTGACAACATTGTCAACGGGAGGCAGTAATCTACTCCGGTCTCGTAACTCAGACGACAACCACCAACACAGCGAGGCAGTGCCTATCATGTCACCAGTTGCAGAAGAAGACCTAATACAGTGGGAAACAATGCCATCCAGGGTCATCACAGCAAGATTCGACTACAAAGGAAGGAAGCGAACAATTATTTAGTGCTGCACACACCTACAAACAACTCGGAACATGAGAAGAAGGAGTATTTTCACAGGCAACTACAAACAGTAGTGGAAAAAATTCCGAATGACAACATCAAACTCTTTATTAGCGGTATGAATGCAAGCGGAACTGAGAGTAGATAATACAGGAAGAGAACTCATCATGGGTCGTGAGTCCCTCACAGAAATGAATGAGAACGGAGAATTATTCACAGACTTTTGCTCTTTAACGGATTTCAGCTGACGGTCATAACACAAACCAAAAAGATTTCATATCAATCTCAAGGAAAAGGGAAACGCAGCCTGCTGGATACAAAGTCAAGACAGGGAGCAGATGTGGCCACAGACCGTCATCTAGTTCAATGAACCTTCAAATAGAAGCTGAAATCCATGAAAACAAATGTAGACAGACCACAATTGAAGTTTAACATTCAGAAACTGAAGGACAAAGCTACAGGGAATGCCTTCACCAGAGATATCAGATGAAAATCATACACACAGTGCGCCGTCAGTGAAGAAACCTGTATGGAAGAACATTAGAACTCTATCAAAGCGATATGTGAGCAAACATGTACAAATGTTCTAGGAAGAAGGAAGAGGCGAGACAAAGAATCACTGTCAACGGACACCTATCCGGAAGCTAATCGATAAGAGGAGGATGGTGAAACTGAAGATGACTCAATGAAAAGATGGACAACAGAAGGAGAAGCTGAGCTCGATGTACACTGCAGTGAATCAAGAAAGAGGTTAAGGAAAGCGCCAGAAAAGACAAACGACTATTCTGCGACACACTGGCAACTGAAGCAGAACAGGCAGGTTGCAGACAAAAGAGACATCAGGACACAGTACCAGATAACCAAGTCTTTATTCGGTAAGAGATCAACGGAGATGATTAAGCCATTAAAGGATGCTCATGGGGAACTCATCATCAAGGAGGAGGAAAAAAATCAAACAATGAGCTGATCACTTTAAATGGGATGAATCTTGCATCGACCACCATCGGCAACTCGCCCAGAAATACCAGCAAAAGCACACATGGATTGCCAGTGGACACCACTACTCCAAAGAAAGAAGAAATCCTGAATGTGATCAAGACCAGATGGGATTCCTCCAGAAGCACTGGAGACGGCCCCAGAGATTACGACAGATGTTCTCATTCCATCACTACGAAACCTTTGGAAAAAAAAGGTGCCCGCTGATTGGAAGAACGGCTATCTCATCGAACTTCCAAAGATGGGCGACTAACACCCCAGTGTGCAAGAACTGAGGTGGAATTATGCTCTTGTTCACAACTAGTAAACTACTAAGTCTCATCATTCTGGAGGGAATAGAGAATGCACTAGATATAGAACTCCACCGGCTGGAACAAGCTTGATTAGGGAAAGATAAATCATATGGTCATGAAATTGCGACTTCGCGTATTGTCATAGAACAAATCATAGAATGGCAGTCAAAACTGCGCCTCAAATTCATCGACTTCGAAAAAGCTATTGACAGCGTGTACTGAGAAGTAATCTGAAAAATACAACACTACGGCGTTAAGTACTCGGGACTTTATCAACCTCATTCAAAGGCTGGCCATATGACAGAACATGTGATAAGTGAGGCTTTCGAAGTGCATTCAGGAGGAAGACAAGCTAGCTGCCTATTACCACCAATGATATCTTTATTGTAGTGGGCTGCATTATACGTCAGACTGTTGGCAGTGAGGAGTCAGGAATGCGCTGGACCACCAAAAGGAAGACTCTAGAAGACCTGGAGTTACAAACGAAAACCAACAAATTGGCTCAAGAGGCTGGCAGCGAAGATACAACTGCAGGTGAACACATAGAAGATGGAAGTGATCAAGATAACCACGCATCAATAGCAACAACAACCAGCACCAATCACCATCAACGGGAGAGATTTAACAGAGTTTGCGTCCTTCACTTCACTATGACGACGAGTCATCGTTTCAACGACGGGCAGTCGGAACGGACGAACATGTCGAAGTCATAATCAGAAAGGCAAGATACGCCTACATCAACCTGAAACCAGTTTGGAAATCTTCCGCACTCAGGATAAGAAACAATAGTCGCATTTTCAACACCAATGTGAATCCAGTTCATCTATACGGGTCAGAAACTTAGCCAGCATGTAATAGAAATGATTTACAACAGGCCGCTAACTTTCATCAATAGCTGCATTCACTGGTTCCATTATGAAGATCAAATGGTCAGGAGGAATAAGCAACATGAGACTGTTGGAACATACCAACCAATATCCGATCACTCAACAAATATGTAGGAGAAAAAGGAGATGGATCGAGCATGCATTGAGGAGGCCACCGAATGGCATTGCACACTAGGTCCTAGAGTGGAATCCCAATGGAAAGCAACGAATGGGTGGTCGGTGAGAGGGTTATACGGAGGAAATCGTGAGAGGAAGAGATGAGAGAGTTTGGGCAATGGTGGTCGGAGCCCAAGAAGATGGAAGAAAACAGAACAAAGTGGAGATGTGTTGTTGAAGCCCTATTTTCCACTCGAAACGAAAGGGAATAATAATCATAAAAACTAAATGTCAGTCTACCTAAATATTCAACAGACTATCTAACTATATATCTGCCTGTTTATCCAATTATCTGTATAACTATCTGTCCATTTGTATATCTAACTGTCTATCAGTATATCCCCATATATATTTATGACTATCTATCTAACTAACCATCTATCTATCACTTTATCTATCCATATGTCTTTCTACCTATTAGTTTATCAAATTAAACAATGGAGGAAATCATCGACGTCTGATATTGTCTCCGAGTGATTCACAGTTTCTTTAAGTGAGGGAGCGAGTGAGAAATAGGCCTGGCGCAAATAACACACAATGAAGATTGTGTAAAATGCTGTTCACCTGCAAAACACCACAGACTTACATTCGCTATCGTTGTCGTACTCGAAATCTGAAATCAAAACACAGAAATATTCGATTATCTTTGATGAGAGAGGATATTCTTTCAGTAAATGCAAATCGAAACATACTGCAGATGATCTTTCAATCAAACACATTGCTGCACAATAAAAGAGTACGCTCACATATTCTTTTCTGTTGTTCACTGAGACGCACGAAATCGAATAAATCGCCATCTTAAAGTTTTGGAAACCTTTATGCGTTCAAAAACAATTCATATTCACACTTGACCTTCCTTGGTAAACTCTCGTTTCAACAGTTGATTTGTAAGGATTAGGTTTGTTTTGACGAGTTGGTCGCGGATGGATGTCAGTTAGAGAACAATGAAAACAAAGGAGTACGGGAGAGCAGTTTCATCCTAGATTGGAACTTTTCGGTTACAAGACGGCATTTTTGATATCGAAACAGATATACTACTACCTCTGTTATTTGGTTTAGTGTTCTCTATTGTTATTTCGACCTTCGAAATGTACTTTTGATTTGACCTTACTTTATTTTTCTTACCTCTCAACTCTTCACTAATTTCATACATATTCCTATGACAAGTCTGTATGTGATCCGCATAACACAAAGCCCGAAGGCAGAACACAGCATCATCGACTTTAGATAAAGACGGTTACTTGCCTCACTTCACCCACTTGGAACAGTAAGGTTAGAATCATACATCCATCCACATATTCCAACTATTTTCTACGTGACACTTCCATTATTTCTCTGAAAACAGAGTATACTCAGCTTGGAACATGATGAAGTTATTTTTGCAAAGATTAATGCATTCTTTTTTCCACACGTATCAAAATGATATCAAGTATCGTTCTACCTGTATTTTCAACTAGTCTACTGAATTCCATGATCGCTACCAAATTTCACTCCTAATATTTCTCACGGTTTATTAACAGCCTACTACTACTGTTATTTCTTTTTCTTCTTTCCTTTGGCTTTCTCTGTTTCACCTATTTTCTGTGGTATCTTCTATTTTGAATATGATGAAATTATTCTCATTTTATTAACTTTAGCTGAGTGGCGCTCATTTCATCTAAATTAATTGGTGTGTGCCATGTGACATTGATGTTAACCTTTAGTAATCTTGTTAATCTAGTTAAGTTAAATTTGTTTGTTTGTTTTTGTGCTAGTTATGTTGAAATGTTTGTGTTTATTTGTCTCTTCTAAATCGATTTCATACTCAGTTGAGTGCATTCCAGTCAGTCTAATTAGTCTTCTAGTAAGCCAGAATGTAAGAATAATTTCATCAATTCATATTGTAACCATCTGGAATCTACTTTATATAAGAAATGGTGTTGAAAAATGAGAATGCATTCTTGGTGCTTATTGTATTCAGTGAATTGACTCTTTCCGACGAATTCATCACCAAGCTGTACAATCGTGCATGTATAGTTTTCTTTAATAAATTCTATCCGGTGAGGGATTTGAATCAAAGTTGGGAATACATGAGATAATAGTTGTATGAAAATCAAATAAAATATTTTTCTTAATAATCATTATTAAGTGTCAGGTGGCGAAACGATTTCCTTCATAAATAGAATAATTCATGAGATTTTTCGATTTCCTTGTGTGCTTGTTTTTAATGTTTGCGTATGGTAATATTTAATTTCAAACATGATTGTGATAAATTAGCAATGGAATATTTTAAGTTTGTACAATTATTTTTTTAGTTTTTTTATTGATGATATGATTGGAATCAATTCACCGGCTCATCGTTTGTTTCCATGACACTGTTGGATAATGGTTTGGTTGATGTTAGGCCATATGCTTGCCGTACTTTTAGCATAACTTGTCAAAATATGAGAGAATGGTGACTTATGCCTCTACAATTACTGGCGAGAAAAGTCCTTCTGCCTACTCCAAGTAAAATATTAGCTCGTGTCTCCCTGGGCGGAGTAAATGATGCTGTGAATGCGTAATCAAATGTCTACCTCAACTTCATCGACTTTGAAACTAACTTCGACAGCATTGCAAACTACGGAGTGCAGTGCACCAAACAGCTACGTGAATATGGCAAATGTCAAGAGATCCACGACGGAGAGCTCAGTGAGGCCTTGTACTCGAGACGTCCTTGGTTTGAACTCCAGTGGATGCGTAATGCAGATAATTCCCAATCCTGGATGAAACTGGTCTCCAGTACTTCCTGGTTTTCAGTAGTTCTCTAACTGATAACAATCCGCGATCAACGCATCAAAACAAATCTAATCCTTACAAACCAACTGATGAATATATTTATATATAATTGAGATGTCCTTATATCTACATTTGTGCATATATGTGTGTCTGCTTATAGATTGTATTTGTCTGTCTCATTACCTCTTTATCTATCTGCACATGGTTGCATTCGGCGAATGTATTCTCACATGTTCCCAGCTTCTGGTACTGACTCGCCACACATGTACACTCATAAACCGGAGAATATCAGGATGAGGAGGAAAATGACCAGTAAGCCTAATGTTAATCAGCACACAATACTAACAGTAAGAAGTTTAGTCATCACATGTCTTTTCTAAATGGACAATGGGCTAAAGCAGAGAGAAAGAGTCTGAGTAAATCCAGCTGTGGAGACATTGTATAGTTTAACTTGAGTTGTATACAAGTGATTAAATTACAGGATGTTTAAATGTCTCGCAACTTTTCAGTTAACTCGTTTTAGATTGATACTCACTCTTACTTGACTGATGATTCGATATTCACATTTGCATTGTAAATGGCTATGATTTCGGCAGTCCTATTGAAAATGACTTACTAATTTAGGTATTAAGATAGTCAGATCTAACTGATTTTACTTAGCTGTAGATCAGCTAATCAGATGAGGAAGTTAAAATCTTCCTTATACACATCCCAACTAATCAAAGGAATTCATTTGCATTGATTAAATTAATCAGTAGGCAGAATAAAATACTCAGATTCCAGGTATAATACTAGTGACTTCTGATTAATTTGAGTGCAGAAGTAACATTAGTTTGAGGCATTATTGGGAAGCATCTATTTCTCCGTAGTATAGGACTCCTCAACAGTATTCACCTATGACTTCCCTAGAGAACTAACCGTTCAGTATATGAGGCTGGTGCATTTATCACTCAGACAATGATTTGGAATTCACCGGCACAGGCATTCTAACTTCACGGATACTTGGACCAAAAAGAAACAGCCATTCAGCTGATCAATCATTGTCTAACTCATAGCTTAATCTACACTGAAATTCAACTCAAAATAGTAATAGCAGTGAGTAATTAACTGTTATAAATAAAACAATACGCTTCAAGACTGCCGAAATAAACTGAACGCCGAGTCAGACTGATTATTGTAAATTACTGAAATTAATCCGAGTGTGTTTAAAACAAATCAGACCAAGATTATTTAGAACGACCTGTGAAGCCTTTCACATTTTAGCCACATCGAATGCAGTAAGTTGGATAGGAGGGATAGACATATCACCTCTATGACAAACTATAATGAACCAAGAGAGATGAAGAAACAACAAAAACCTCTGTGAACGTCTATGACCCATGAAAATGTATCATCATTTGTAAAAAAGTATATTTGCATTATCATGTTTATCACATGTGCATTGACGCGCTTTCCATATGACAAATAACACACACTCACAATTTGACATTAGTCATTACAAGATTTAATAATGTGAAATATTCCCATATCATGATATGAAAGTAAATCTGAACGAAGGATATTCTTTTCAATAATTTCGCTTCAGGTTCTTACAATTAGAAAATATAATATTTACTGTCGTTACAATAACAGCCTGTTATGCGACGGATACATTTCTTAACGTAGAAAAACAGATTAGTTATGGGGTGTCAAAATAAGTAGTCGTATTTGTGTGACAAACGTGTTAGGCTGAAATCGATTACAAAATATTGTAAAATGGGAGACAATGGTGGTGATTAGTCATAATAGATTTGTGGAGTGTGGAGTAGGGAAATTGACAAGTCAGTTCAAGGTTATAAAAGGTGTCACGGGAGTGGCTAGCACAAAGTGGTCTGTATTAAACAGGAGATAGTAAGACTGCAATGAGAGGTTCATAATGAAATAAGGAATGTGTGAAATAAAACAGGTGGAGGCATATATTGAGAAAAGAGATAATATCACTAATAATAATTCCGGATAGTATAAATTGAAAATTCGATAGTATCGAGAGAATGTTTTCATGAAGGGCATAAATTATGACGAATAATAATAATTGTAATAATAATAATAATGACAATTTTAATATTAACCATTGTGAAAATTAGAACAATTTGTCGCTTTGATAAATTTGTATAAAGCATTTAGAAGATTAATTTAGAGAGATGATATCATATTTATATAGGTCCATTCCATATATGTTTACGAAAAATAGGTCGCTGAATCGTTCCATCATCTCTCCTGGTCATTGTAATAACGAGGAAACCGAGTTTGTTATTCGATTCGAGTTCGGAAGTCACTCGGATATTTGGATGAATATGATTAAATAGGGTTATAACTTTTCAATAGAATTACTATGATTACCAAAAATGAGAGTATTATCTACATAACGTTTATATAGCATAAATTCTCCAAGCATACCTTGCTTTTGTTTTTCCAATGTCGACATGAATATATCTGCTAACAAGGGCCCAAGAGGGCTCTCCATCGCAACACCATCGATTTGTTTGTATGCCTTTTCTTGGAGGTTGAATCTAATATTTTCTGTGCACATTAAGATGAAATCTCTGATGTCACAGTAAAGAAAAACCACATCTCGAAAAGAGAGCTTCTGTACCAAAGAAAGCTATCTTTATTAACCTAACATTCAAGGGTGACCAGATTATGCAGTTGACAGCTCAAAGACTTCGGTCAGCAATCAAACGCAGATTCTGCGCCGCATCTCTTTTTCTCACTTGCCGAACATTTTCGATCCCTGTACCTGCGATTAAAGGACGGAATTCTATGGACTCTACTTCAAACTGTATCTACAAGTTCACCTGCAGCTGCGGTGACACCTATATAGGTAGAACCAATAAAATGTTCCAATTTCGTCGAAAAGAACATGTTCCGAAATGGCTACTAAATCATATAGAAAATCCCAATGCGATTAATCTGAATAGAAATCCAGCATCATCCATTGCAAAACACTTATTAATGTCAGGCCACAAAATCAATTTAATGACTGTTTCACAATTATTTCACATAACTCTAATTCAAGGTTATTGAAGGTGATGGAAGCACTATGGATTCATCACATACAGCCTAAACTGTGTGTACAAAAACAATAGACTTCAATCTTCGCCTAGCATGAACTACATGACCTATTTAAATAGGATTGGTCATTAGCATGTACTTTTGTTTTTATTTAACTGAGCAATTGTAATGATGTTTATTTTATTATTGTTAACCATGTTAGTTGTTTAGCGGTTGTAAAGAAACTACTATCCGGATTTATTATTAGTGATATTATCTCTTTTCTCAATATATACCTCCACCTGTTTTATTTCACACATTCCTTATTTCATTATGAACCTCTCATTGCAGTCTTACTATCTCCTGTTTAATACAGACCACTTTGTGCTAGCCACTCCCGTGACACCTTTTATAACCTTGAACTGACTTGTCAATTTCCCTACTCCACACTCCACAAATCTATTATGACTAATCACCACCATTGTCTCCCATTTTACAATATTTTGTAATCGATTTCAGCCTAACACGTTTGTCACACAAATACGACTACTTATTTTGACACCCCATAACTAATCTGTTTTTCTACGTTAAGAAATGTATCCGTCGCATAACAGGCTGTTATTGTAACGACAGTAAATATTATATTTTCTAATTGTAAGAACCTGAAGCGAAATTATTGAAAAGAATATCCTTCGTTCAGATTTACTTTCATATCATGATATGGGAATATTTCACATTATTAAATCTTGTAATGACTAATGTCAAATTGTGAGTGTGTGTTATTTGTCATATGGAAAGCGCGTCAATGCACATGTGATAAACATGATAATGCAAATATACTTTTTTACAAATGATGATACATTTTCATGGGTCATAGACGTTCACAGAGGTTTTTGTTGTTTCTTCATCTCTCTTGGTTCATTATAGTTTGTCATACAGGTCTATCCCTTCCTTCCTATTTACTGCATTCGATGTGGTTAAAATGTGTAAGGCTTCAGAGGTCAACCTTTCTTTATGTGAATGAAATCCTTTTCCAAGAATTTCGATATTGTCGAAATCAATCTTATGTCTGTTTTCTATCGCATGCATTTCTATTGCCGATCCTTTCTCGAAACTTTTTAATTCCACTTCATTTCTAGGTCGTCGAATGCGGTATATTTGAAGGAAGGGATAGACCTATCACCTGTATGGCAAACTCTTATGAAGTAAGGCAGATGAAAAACCAACAAAAACCTCCATCAACATCCATGACATTAAAAATGCATTCTAATGTTTATCACACGTGATTTGACGTGTTTTCCATATGACAAATAACACACTCATAGAAAAAAAAGTATACACAATAACAATTTGAAATTAATCATTACAAATTAATTATGACTGCTAACATATTTCTATTGGTACAAATGTCTATGGGCAAATGACCCTCAAATAAGCTGACTTCAGTTTATGTAAAAATGTTTTTGACAATATGCTTGGATGCCTTATAAAATCCGAATAATTCTGATGAAGAAGCTGTTGCTGGCACAGCGAAACTTTCGAAAAAGTCTTGGTTTCATTTTTCCTTAAACACACTCGGATTAATTTCAATAATTTTTAATGTATAACAAATAAATTTGAGAAATTTTGTCCCATAAAATAAAACTACAAAAAACAAAAGAATAATATTTTGAAAATTTATATAAAGGGATAAACAGCCAACTTACTTTCAATACTTGCATTGTTATTAGACAATAGGAGTTGAAGGCAAAGTGATGCCTTCAATATCACATTTGTCATGATTGGAAATCTCTCGTTAGTGTCTGTTATGAGTATATTCTCCTGCGAAATATTTTTATGACTAAATCTCTCACATTTGACCTTATTATAGTTATATTTGAACACACAGTATGTATGTATATGGTGCACATATGTGTATCTCATTTTTGTGTTCACCTATCTAAAGATGCAGCTATATTTGTCAAGTAACACGGCATACTACGTAGCATATAAAATCAGTCAGTAGTTCATTGGTTACAAAAAAAAAACAGCAAATTGATTTACGTTCACTGTTGCTCTCCATTTTCATCATCCATGTGAAGGCGAATCAAACATTCCTTTCTCATAAAATACACTGATACACATTTCAAATTTATTAGATTTCTCAAGGATTAGTTTATACGAAGTAAGTTGATTCGCTTCAAGTTTCACCATGGATAGATAGATTAGAGTTAGAGGACCAATGAAGAACACCAGGATGTACTGGACATCTATTTCCTCTCCCTAGTTTGGGACTAATCAGCAGTACTCCCTCACCGGAGTTCAGACCCAGGAACTTCTGAATACAAAGCAAGATTACAGACCATTCAGCCACAAGGATCCGACTCGATGGTCACTGCAAGAATTCTAAATTGCACGATCTCCGGTGGATTCGTACATTTGAAGTTGGTTATCAGTGCTTCCTTCACTGACTGATATCGATCCATCGTCAAACTTGAAACTAGTGCAGATTTGTTTTATTTTATACGCATGGCAATCATTTCACTTCAAATTCGCGATACATAATGGATCTATTGAAAAATGTCGGTTTATTAGGAATCTAATTCAATAATTTCGCGGATGATTCATGTTTGATTTCACACAAGATCGATGACTTACAAGCGAAAACTGACAAAGTGGTCGAAGAAGAAGCAGCAGAGACAGGACTGCAGGTGAACATAGACAAGATGGAGGTTATGAAAATAACCAACCAACAACAACAACAGCAGCAACGTCCAGCGCCAATCACCATCAACGGGAGGGAGTTGAAAGAGGTTAATTCTTTTACTTATCTAGGAAGCATTGTCTCAAATAAAGGAGGAATGGATGAGGTTATCAAATCGAGAATCGAGAAGGCGAGAAACACATTCATCAACCTGGAATCAATCTGGAAATCTTCGTCACTCAGCATCAACAACAAAATTCGGATTTTCAATACAAATGTCAAGTCAGTTCTTCTATACGGATCAGAAACTTGGTGGGTCACCAAGAATATTTCCAACAAGTTTCAGAACTTTATCAACAGCTGTCTTCATTCTATACTCAAGATCAGATGGCCGGAAAGAAACACCAGCAAGAAACTATGGGAAGAAACAAAAAAGAAGCAATCGCTCAACAAATATGGAGGAGAAAATGAAGATGGATTGGACACTCGCTGAGGAGGAGGCCACTGGGTGACATCGCGCGTCAGGCCCTCGAGTGGAACCCGAAAGGGAAGTGGCGAGTGGGACGTCCAAGGGTGAGATGGAGGAGATCGTGTGAACAGGAACTGAAACAGTATGGATTAAATGGATGCAAGTGAAAAATACAGCAGAAGACAGAAGCAAGTGGAGGCGTGCATTTGAAGCCCTATGTTCCACTAGGAAACCAAGGGAACAATAATGATAATAATTGCATAATTATTTGGCTAATTTTATGTGTTCATTTTACTCGGTTTCATAGGTTGTCTAATCTCCGCTCTAATTCCCGTATTCTACTAAGTTGAAATACAAAGATTGACATTAATGCATATGGTCAATTGACCAGTAGATATTACTGAATCAGAAACATTTCACAAAACTCTCTCTCAGCTTGAAAGTGATCAGTCTAATAAGGAAATAGATAATTTTACAGATTGCTTACATTTAACACTAATGTCTGATAACTTAGTAAATGAGTAATTTACTACAAGTTCAATTAGTGTAATAGCGAAAAGTATTCAGAAGTGAGTGTACTACTGCGAAGATCATGTCCTACATCTAAACATGATTTCCCGTGTTGCATTTCTGACAGTTTTGTTAGCAAATTTCTTTTATTAAACTATACGCTCAAGAAATAATTCATTGCTGTTAAGTGACTGACTACAGGAGGGATTTCCTCAGCTGCTGATGAGAAAAGGTAACCAGCAAGGTCCACCCAGGGGATGGTAGGAAAGGTATTTAGATGTTAAATTCGCTGATAGTGACAATAAATCGCGA
The DNA here is from genome assembly GCA_944472155.2 of Trichobilharzia szidati. Classification (NCBI taxonomy): domain Eukaryota; kingdom Metazoa; phylum Platyhelminthes; class Trematoda; order Strigeidida; family Schistosomatidae; genus Trichobilharzia; species Trichobilharzia szidati. Next base: position 89,328,580 of record OX235276.1, read on the forward strand.
AACGACAGAAAGTAGAATTTATGGGTAATTGGATTTCACCAAAATAGTTAGAGGGTTTCACACTCCCTCTTATCAGGAACTTAAACGTCTTGGTAATCATCTATCATGAGATCACAGATGTGTTCCGCTGATGAGAGTAGGGCGACACGGTTGGCGAGCGCACATAGTTTTCTATGATTCTCTAACTAACGTCAATAAGTGACAAAAGCTTCCTCTGGATTAAATATAATTTCAAACTTTTTGTTGCGTCTATGAATTTCGACAAAACAATTAGAAAAAGGTGATGAATTTGAATTGTGTAATGTATTGACGCACAGTTTGATTAGACATACACGTGTCCTAGGAATATATAGGGAAGATAATAAGGTGATGGGAAGTGAAAGACTTATGATTTTACTGTTCCCTCGAGTTGCAAATGGAACATATGGCTTCAGCAGAACATATCCATTTCAACGTGCTATCTGTGACCCTCTTTATGTGGTCCCATGATAGCTCATTATCACCGTCAGACACAAGCTTAACTCGTCGTTTGCATGACTGTTTATTTGTATAACTTAATAATTTTTCTTATGAAGCCCAATGCAATGACTATTGTTTAAATTTGTGTTTGAATTGTATTAAAAATTTGCAGGAGTCCCAGCTTGTGTATATACCTTAATTATTTGTAGTGTATACAGTAATTTCAATATTTAGGCGACAAATCGTTTGCAAAAGAAACTTTACCTCTTCATCCAAGATTGATCGCGAACTGTTTACAAATAGAGGATCATTCGAAACCAACACGGAACACTAGACAGCTGTTTCATCCCTGTTGAGGAATCTTCATCATTGCACACGCCCAATTACATCATGAATCACACTTAGTGTCCACAGTCTACTTTGGAGCTTGGGCATAATCTGAAACTCCGCCAATTCCAACTTCTACCAATTTGCGGTATACGGCTACCATCAGCCTAAACCATAGTTGAGTATCTGTCCTGATCCTGTACTTGGCAGATCACAATGGTCACCATTTCTCGCTAGAATTGAGGGCAACTTTATCCCGTAGTCAGTCACTAGTGAGCATACATATATCGCAAATTGTCAGAAGTTAGAGTTGATGGACTAGTCAGTGGACTGTGTCCCAGTGACTGCATGATATACAAGGACTCCCTGGTAGTTTCTCAGTGGTTCTCTGAATGATTTCAACTCGTGGTTAGAGGTGTAACCAAACAGATCCAAGCAAACAAAATGAGATGATAATTAAGAATACACAGTCGATGAGAATTCCACGATATGTATAAAAAAACATTATTAAGGTGGATTCAAACTCCTAATCCAACTTGAAAGTAACGAAAGAAACTGCCAATAAGATATGGGAAACATTGGCGTCTAAGATTCCTCTCAATTTACATAACTTACTATTTCAGAGAAAATATCTGAAAAATGATGGAATCAGTGGACAGTTTGCAAAGAGGTGGAAGTGTAGCAATGACAAGCTCGGTCACTGAAAATCTACTGGATACTGACCAACGTATCTCAACAGATTCTGACTGGAAATTATTCACAATACCGCAAATAAATTGCACAAATAAGAACGTATCCGACTCATTTGTATTGCTGAAGACTTGGCCATCACAAACAAAAAGATGAATATATCTATCTATAGGGGAAAAATCTATTCAAAAGATCCCACCAGCGTGGATTCAACCAATCTAACATAAAGGAAGAAAATCCATATCCATATGTTGGATATAATTATTAATATTTACAAACACAATTCTAATTTTCACTGGTATTATTCAAATCGTACCAATAAACATTCAAAAGAAACTCCTTAACTTAAGATAAATTTTACAATAAAATAATAAACTAAAAGCAAACAAAAGTATAGAGCTTCATGATATATAATTTTAAAAAAATACACCACAAAAGAAAATCCATCAATCTCATGAATTATTCTATTTATGAAATTAATTGTTTCTCCACTTGACACTTAAATATGATTATTAGGAAAAACATTTTATTTGCATTTCATACTACTATTATCTCACGTATTCCCACCTTCGATTCAAATCCCTCACCGGATAGAATTTATTAAAGAAAACTATACATGCACGAGTGTACAGCTTGATGATGAATTCTTCGGAAAGAGTCAATTCAATGAATACAATAAGCGCCAAGAATGTCTTCTCATTTTTCAACACCCTTTCTTATATAAAGTAGATTCCAGATGGTTATAACTTGTGAATTGATGAAATTATTCTTACATTCTGGCTTACTAGAAGACTAATTAGACTGACTGGAATGCACTGTATGCTGAATGAGTAAACTACGCACTCAAATGAGTATGAAATCGATTTAGCAGAGAGACAAATAAACACAAAAATTTCAACATAACTAGCACACAAACAAACAAACAAATTTAACTTAACTAGATTAACAAGATTACTAAAGGTTAACATCAACATCACATGGCACACACCACTCAATTTAGATGAAATGAGCGTCACTCAGCTAAATTTAATGAAATGAGAATAATTTCATCATATTCAACATAGAAGATACCGCAGAAAATAGGTGAAACAGAGAAAGCCAAAGAAAAGAAGAAAAAGAAATAATAGTAATAGTAGGCTGTTAATAAACCGTGAGAAATATTAGGAATGAAATTTGGTAGCGATCATGGAATTCAGTAGACTAGTTGAAGTTACAAGTAGAGCGATACTTGATTAAATTTTGATACCTGTGGAAAACGGAGTTTATACAAAATGTTCCGACGCTTAGGCCATTGTGAATTGCTCCACAAGAACAGGCAAACTGGTGAATGAAATTAAAGCGGCCAAACAGAGGAGTTTGTCACCCGCAACGATGCTGATTACTAACGACAAGTAGTAGAGAAGAAGTTGGTGATATAAAATTGTATTTGCTTAGGGCGTATCCTGTATACTAATCAGCACTCAACGGTGAATAAATAAAGGCAATAAATGTTTTTAAAACACACAAAAGGAGTTTATCACACAAATTTCGTAGGAAACACGTATCCTGAAGGAATATAAGCATCTGAGAATCAAGCAGGTCAATTCGGTTGTGAGATTATTAAACTCACTGCACCAGAATGAAATCCAAGAACCATTGGCACGAAACGACCTTGAGTGCACGAACACTGTCGAAGGTTCCAGTTGACAGACAGAGTAGTTGATGTCGTTTGTGAACAAAAGACGTATGAACTGTTTTCTGAGATGAGGTTATGTGCCAAAACATGTCATTTCTCAGTCATTGATCATACAAGAGTGAATATCCGTGTGAATTGTTTCGCAGATGTTTACCCAACGATGAAGTGTTGTATTAAACGAGCATAACTCATCAAAGTGGAATATTAAAAATCCTGGCTGGATGCGGAAGCCTTCCTTGAAAAGTCGATGCTCAGATAGCAATGAAGTGATCAGGACCATAGTCAGGCAGTCTACACTTGACTGTTTTGCTGAAACGGAACAGTCAAAGACTTTATAGATTGGTGCCGTATTAAGGTTCCTGTGTACCTTAGGTCTTATCCAATCCAATGTTCCATGATAAAAAGGGTATCTTCACATATGCAACACATATTGTGGCCATCTCAATTGATGCAGTTTCACAAGAGAATAGATCAGCTTCCTTTCTCTACGTAACTCCACACCCACACCCACAACCGCATAACACCAAGCACGAAGGCAGAACACAGCATCATCGACTTTAGATAAAGACGGTCACTTGCCTCATTTCCCCCACTTGGAACAGTAAGGTTAGAATCATATATTCATCCACACATTCCAATTATTTTCTACGTGACACTTCCCATTATTTCTCTGAAATCAGAGGAAATCAGCTTGGAACTGGATAGTATATTTTGCAAAGAGAAATCCATTCTATTTTCCACAGGTATCAAAATTTAATCAAGTATCGCTCTACTTGTAACTTCAACTAGTCTACTGAATTCCATGATCGCTACCAAATTTCATTCCTAATATTTCTCACGGTTTATTAACAGCCTACTACTACTATTATTTCTTTTTCTTCTTTTCTTTGGCTTTCTCTGTTTGACCTATTTTCTGCGGCATCTTCTATGTTGAATATGATGAAATTATTCTCATTTCATTAAATTTAGCTGAGTGACGCTCATTTCATCTAAATTGATTGGTGTGTGCCATGTGATATTGATGTTAACCTTTAGTAATCTTGTTAATCTAGTTAAGTTAAATTTGTTTGTTTGTTTGTGTGCTAGTTATGTTGAAATTTTTGTGTTTATTTGTCTCTCTGCTAAATCGATTTCATACTCATTTGAGTGCGTAGTTTACTCATTCAGCATACAGTGCATTCCAGTCAGTCTAATTAGTCTTCTAGTAAGCCAGAATGTAAGAATAATTTCATCAATTCACAAGTTATAACCATCTGGAATCTACTTTATATAAGAAAGGGTGTTGAAAAATGAGAAGACATTCTTGGCGCTTATTGTATTCATTGAATTGACTCTTTCCGAAGAATTCATCATCAAGCTGTACACTAGTGCATGTATAGTTTTCTTTAATAAATTCTATCCGGTGAGGGATTTGAATCAAAGGTGGGAATACGTGAGATAATAGTAGTATGAAATGCAAATAAAATGTTTTTCCTAATAATCCTATTTAAGTGTCAAGTGGAGAAACAATTAATTTCATAAATAGAATAATTCATGAGATTGATGGATTTTCTTGTGTGGTGTATTGTTTTTAATTATGTATCATGAAGCTCTATACTTTTGTTTGCTTTTAGTTTGTTATTTTATTGTAAAATTAGCTTAAGTTAAGGAGTTTATTTTGAATGTTTATTGGTACGATTTGAATAATACCAGTGATAATTAGAATCGTTATTATCGATATTATTAATTATATCCAACATATGGATATGTTTTTTCTACTTTGTGATAGATTGATTGAATCCACGCTGGTGGGATCTTTTGAATAGATTTTTCCCCTTTTGTTTGTAATGGCCAAGTCTTCAGCAATACAAATGAATTGGATACGTTCGTATTTGTGCAATTTATTTGCGGTATTGTGAATAATTTTCAATCAGATGCTGTTGAGATACGTTGGTCAGTATCCCATAGATTTTCAGTGACCGAGCTTGTCTCTGCTACACTTCCACCTCTTTGCAAATTGTCCACTGATTCCATCATTTTTCAGATATTTTCTGATGTACAATTGAAAAGGTGCAGAGATTAGAATATTGCAATATTTCTATTTCACATAGAACAACAATTTTGTGGTGAATATTCCAGCTTTATTTGCACACCTTAATATGTTTTACGGATGAATGAATCATCTGTGAATTCATGATTGGATGATGGAGGATATCTTAGAGGCCTTAATTTTTTTTCCTATGCATATTCAGAATGAGTTCAAGCATTCATGGTAATAATGTTCAGGGCATATCAGTTTAGCCAGAACTAACCTCATTAATTTACACCAGCACCTTGTGTGATCCTGCTTCGAGACTACAATGCATCGATCTCAGTGTTCAATGATGAAAGACGCCGAATGAATATAATCTGTCAAATATGATTAGTCGGTAAATTCATAGTTTGTAAACCATTTGAATATATTTAGAATTAATTTGACCCATTCCGCAAACCTCGACCTTTCTGATGGAATTAAACTAATTTACCAAAGTGATTAGCCTGTGATATTCGTCATGAAAAGTTATGTGATGGCCTGTACTGTTGAGGTGGATGGCTTAGGCTGAAGGCAGACTGTGAATCATCCATGTCACTTTGGATGGCTGTTGTTCAACTTTTGACTGTTTATGCACTATGTGTAGTTGATCAACTACGCATAACCTCCCTGCATTTCTCTCCTTGAAATATATTCAATAAATTTGGTGATTGTACTCTTGTCCCGTCTTCGTATTCTGGCAGACCTACTGTTCAACTTGGGAGATATGTTCTTGAGGATATATGTTCATGTGTATCTTATGTATTGATCAACATTATTCACCCCGTAAAATGACACGCCTTTTGGAAACCGATGTTACGTTAACCGTCGTCAGCCTCCTGCCAATAGTTTCAAATTACTAGAAATTTACACACATTCCCATGTTAATCTATTCATGAAACATAATATGCTTACGTGAAAAGCGTTTCGTTTGAGGATAGCATACGAATCCAAACCGGTCAGCAATGGTTTCTTGAGATAATATGGTCTCAAGAAAATTTACCTTTCCTTCACTATTTCATCCAGTTTGGAAGATGCAATGAGACAGTTTCCAAGAATGACATTTTGAAGAATTCTGAGAAACGTACTTGACTTGGTCAAGTTTGAACGTTATGTTGTAGGGCTACGTTTCTACTCATGCACAACTTGATTTGGAACATTTTAGAGTGACGTCATGAGTAAACTGTGAAAATGCGTTGTAACACCTCAATATACTTTTAGACATTGGTGCATCGAGGTAATTGTGGCCAGGAATGTTTAAGATTCAACATGTTTGCATGCGGCAACTAGATAAATTACAAGTTAGAAATGATCGTTCGATAGCAGAATCATTGTAGAGATCGTTATGGTTTGTCTGAATGTGTTCATTTCTGTCATGGTGGGGTCAGTATATAGTTTCAAGAGAAAATTTCTTTCTTTCTTGAATACAACAACTTGACTTATAAAGCCATTCAACAAAGTTTTGGATTAGCTGTGTTTTTCGTAACTTTACTCCCTGATATAAGTTAACAAGGCAGTGTGGATACTAAATATCTGTCGCTTACACTAACTTGTGAGTAGAGTAGGAGGACTAGTGTAATTCTCTTCGATAAATCCTTATTTGCAACAGCTGCGCGAGAAATAAGTCCAAAGGTTCTTGGAGATTGCTTCTAACGATCTAACCATGACAGTACTGACTGCATCGTGATGGCGAGCCATCTATCATGGTGGTTGCATTTCAAACTTGACTGGTGGAACTCATTCTACAGTGAACACAGGAATAGACTCATGACAGTAGTTTGTGCGCAACCAAAAGGGACGCACTTGGTTGCGTCTTGCAATTCTGGTTCATAATGTGACTCACCTTTCCTGCACGCTTCACAGGTCACCAAGCCTCCCTGAACACATTTTGTGTCTCTCACAGCTATCATCCATTCTCTAAGTGCTTTATTACGACAAGGGATAAATTATTTCATCAAAGTGATAATGGAATTTAGTTGTGCATTTATTTCACTATTACAGATATTATCTGGGTCACTAAAATCATCACAATTACCATCTTTGATGGGCATTTTGAGAACAATACGTTAATTTCTAACTGTCAAAAAAAGAAATGTATAAGATCACCAGGTCCCAGTTTAAAAAGTTAATTTTTCCCACGCTGAAATTGCACAGTGTGGCCTCATATTTTGTGACCCGGAATGCATTTAGCAAAACGCCATATTTGAACTGACTATATAGTTAACAGTGAACACAAAGTATGTTTATAAGGAACGGAGTATTCACATTCAGCTTCATAAACAAAGCTTTGAAATTGTCTACTCAGCTGATTATCCATGTGATGAGGCACCTAATCAGAGGTAGCGTTCACGAATTATTTCTTGGTACGTGAAATGCTTCATTTCCGGGAACCGTAAAGTCTGTGTTGAAGGATGGCATCATGACGCCAGAGGGATTATGCTGCATGAGAAAACTTCAACTTTTATTATTCGCAATACTGCCTCTGTTACGTCTACAGGTTATCGTTATGGTACTAACATAACTTAGAAGTCTTATATGGTTGGATATAGATGTCACTCAGAAGGCATGAGACATATTCACATCTCACTCCACAGTCAATCATTCAGGTGAATTGAAGCTGATTCCGTTGTATCCAGAAATAAAACTTTAATAGCCTGAATGGAATGGAATCGAATGTGATAAATGTATTCAGATGATCTAATAATATCAAATCCATTTCCAGCGTACACGTGAACGCCCATTCTGATCTCAGTATCTCTGTGGTGTCGTTAACACCACTTTGATTTGTTTCCAGTGTTTCCTGCTGTCTGCCAGCATCGGTTTCCTCAAATACGAGTGAAGGGTTGCAGAGCCGCCTGAGTGACTGAAACTGTGAACAGACAGTGTCATGCAACTACACGACTCAAACGAATCTAACACGTTTTCAAGTGAAAATATAAATTTCCGGATTAAGTGTTATGACAAGGTCTGGCACTGTAATTTTCGTGCAACTATCTTTCGTTAGAGCAGCCCCAACTGAGTCCATGTTATCGTATTTTCGTCACTACATCACAGTGACGATAATGCATAATTGCTGCGCCTTTTTGCATCTTAAAGTTTAGCTGCAATTTCTAAGATCCCGCCAACAGAATGTAAATCCGAAGCCTGAATGCCTTCCACTACAAGCGTAGACCGTTCACTAACGAGCATATTCGTATTCCAGATATTTGAATGATTGTTACCAACTGACTTATCACCACAAAATTCAACGGGACTACATGTGGCTGTATCAGTTAAGGTCCCATCAAGTAAATGCATTTGCCTATCTGAGGTTCGGAGTATAGTCACATGCGTAGGCCCTCGAATTCGTGCATCTGTATATGTACCAAGACTGGAGCGATCCGACGACAGTCATGTTGTTAAGCTATTTTAATCGTGCTAATGTGATCCATGGGTAGTAATCGTGGCTGCCTTTCTGATTTTGGTTGAGCCAAACTATTTTATCATTCAGGATCACAGGCTGGATCACCATATTCTACTCTCAGTCAAAGAATGTCGCATAACGCAACGAAATATGACAAGTCTGTCAAGATCGAGACTGACAGCCATACCATAAATCTACTTCAGCTTTCAACTGACTTTCGCCTTTTGCTGCTTATTTCAGCTCGAAAATACAAATCTGATTGAATGCAGGTCTTATGCTTACCTTCATGATACACAATCGGTCATAGTGAACATTACATTTGGGCGGAGATGGAGTGAACTATTTTGATTTCAGGTTCCTCGCAGTTCTTTTATACAGTCGTGTTTTCATGATATCTAACCGTTAAAATCAAGCGCTGAAAATGTACATCTAACAGCTTTGTAGAGATATTACTTTCAAACATATTAGTACCAAACAGATTCTTGAACAAATTTCAGTGTTAACCATTGAAACTAATATTTTCTAAGATAAATAGGAACCAGGATTTTGAAGCTAAAGAAGTCGATCCACATGAATATTTCCCAATTATATCCACGCTTCTAGGAAATGCAGACATCTAGTGTAATATTCTACTGATAGATAAGGCTTCACACTATATTATTACTTGTCTGCAATTATGCCGAGAAATGTAAACATGGATTGAATTTATGACTGTCTTAATGTCGGGGTGCCGCCGACAATTATACATCTCATCCAACAGTTGTATGACAACGCTGCATGCCAAGTAATCCACAACGGGAAGCTCACGGAATCCTTCGAAGTGAAGACAGGAGTAAGACAGGGTTGCCTACTATCGCCAATGATTTTCCTGATTGTAGTAGATTGGATAATGCGACAAACATCGGGCAATGAGGAAACAGGCATAAAACGGACTCACACAAAGAATTTGGAGGATCTAGACTTCCCCGATGATATATGTCTGATTTCCCACAAACTGGAATATATGCAAGTGAAATGTAATAAGTTGGCAGAAGAAGCATCAAAGATAGGACTCCAGGTGAACATAGAGAAAACGGAGGTGATAAAGATCCCTGGCCAACACCAACAGCAACAACAACAGACAGCAATCAGCATAAATGGAAGGAACCTGAAAGAAACTACCTCCTTTACCTACTTGGGAAGCATCATTTCAACTACAGGCGGAACTGACGAGGATATCAAAGCAAGGATCGGGAAAGCAAGGCAAGCTTTCATTACTCTCAAGTCTGTGTGGAGGTCAACATCATTCAGCGTCAAAAATAAAATCGGGATTTTCAACTCCAATGTGAAGTCAGTACTACTATACGGATCAGAGACTTGGCCAGCGTGTCACAAAGAGCACCTCAAACAAGCTACAGACCTTCATTAACAGATGTCTTAGCTCAATACTCAAGATCAGATGGCCGGAAAGGATCAGCAACAAAGATCTCTGGGAGCGAACCAACCAGGAACCGATTGTGAAACAAATAGGCAGGAAGAAATGGAGATGGATTGGCCACACTCTGAGGAAACCAGCAAGTGACATCACTAGACAAGCCTTCGAGTGGAACCCGAAAGGGAAGCGACGAGTTGGTCGTTCAAGGGTGACCTGGAGGAGATCATGCGAAGAAGAGATGAAAGCATGTGGGCAGACCTGGAGCCAGGTGAAAACTATAGCAGAGAACCGAACGCAATGGAGACGCATGGCTGAAGCCCTGTGTTCCTCTAGGAATTAAAGGAAATAATAATAATAATGTCATTAATGAAATGCACGTGTGCTATGTAACTGTTTTATGTTTGCTGATGTAGAAAATCATCTTACAGCTTTAGAATAATAAGTTCCAGAATGTGTGAAATCTGATGCATACTGCTTTAAATTCTCCCAGTTGGATATTTTTGACTCAACAGATATGACGTTTGTTAGGTGAAAACATTGAATGAGGTTATGTTTATGAGATCAGATTACCTCAAAGTCGTCTCACAATTCAATGAATGATTTGACACCTGTGAATCATCCAGCTGGTCAAATGAATGAATATTCTTCAAAGCGACTGTGTGAATTGGAGAATGGCTTCCTGTCTGAACTAAAAGGAAACCTAAGCAGCCTTTGAATGTTCTCAAGACAATGACGAATGCTCACCAACCTTGTGATGTGCGTTGTAGCATAAAGAGATTGAATTCCATATTGTTGAGATGACTCTGTAAAAACAAATAAACTAATGGCATACAACTCCATATGCTTAGAAGGATAACAGCTCATAAATTATTCAGCTGTTCTTATGGAACTCTGTGAATTCTTTTGCATGTGTGTTGTATGTTATCATCTTGATATTTAGTGGTTTATTCATCACAAGGTGAATCAAACTTCCTACTTTTTATTAGATGGAAGTTTCAGATAGCAGAATGAAAGACGGAGTTTAATTCTTTTTTAAATTTGGTTTAAAATTCAATCAACTTACTAATTCCAACTCTCCCATCTTGAGATCAATATTTGTTCTTCGTCAGATTTCGTTGCTTTGTGAACTCACGGAGTCTTTCAATAAATCGCAGTGTTCAGTTTAAGAAAAATCTTCATTTACGCTACTGTTAGAATATGTGTATGAAATTACACAGAGTTTTATGGTAATAGTTATAAAACAGTTCAACATAAATGATAAAAATATGAACAAATCAGAGTTCAGCGAATGAGGTAGACATATTTAAATACCACTGAAATCTTCATTTGTGACTGTTATAACTACTGCTGACGAGCTTTATTCTACTGAAAAGTAAGCATTCTACGTTTTTTTGTTTTTTCTGCCATTCATTAGACCCTAAGCATTGTTTTATTCATCATATCGACATATTCTTCCCCGTTTCATGCTGATGAGTGGTCACTTCAGATTGTTTATATGTGTGTTTCACAGAATATCACTACTCTGTATCCTTATTATAATCCATATTCTTATAAGCATATCTGTTTTATTCGAATTCACTATCCTTACTTGTTTGCTTATTGTATTCAGTGTAAAAACAAGTTTTCTGTCTGCAGGAATGACTAACTATCGATAATGATGCAATATTCAATACTTACGTTCCACGCCTGTAAATAAAACCTGCGCCGAAACCAAAGCAACGAATAACGCCTATAAGAAGAGCGTCTCAAGCTCTGAAGTCTAAGAAAAACATGCATTACACTGATAATCAAACATTTAGGTAAACATCATTATCTAGTATTCGGAAGTATTCTTTCATATTCAAGTACCGACGATTAATGAATGTCAAATGAAATGACGAGAATATTGTTCCGATCTTTATTAATGAATGCATGTTTTATTTTTAGACTGGTTTGATGCTTCACATACATTCAAAGGACGATGCAGTACTCATCTGCTTGTAAATTTTGCGCTCTAGAAACTTGACGATAAACACAATTGAAACTATGTGCTAAAGTAATTACTGTTGTCTACCCACCACAAGCTGAAGAACTGACAATCAGCAATCTTGCGAAGACGTGACCCATGATCAGAACCACTCTAATCTCTTCAGTTATAAGTTAGTTTGCAGATGATTTCACCCTTTATTCATTCTTCCATCTCGAGAATTACTGTCGAAAATCGCAAAACTTGATATTCTGCTGGGTTCGTAATAACTTTTAAAAATTACCCTACTGACGGGTCACTTCATTCTAAAGCCGCGTGACGTGTACAGCTTGATTCATGTTAAGTGAATACCTATCCGAAAACTAAGAACTTGCTAGTGCCGATAACGTAATCGAAAATAGGAAAATAAAATTGCAGTAGCTAAAGCTGTTTTCCCATGAATACGTTCAAAAAAAGCTTCAATTTATCTATAGGTTGGAGAGTAAAGGCATTCAAGTGCCTGTACACGAATTGATTCTTTGTCTTGTGATTCTGTGTGGTTTCAAGTGCAATAATGCGACTTGCAGCTGTCAAGGAAACATGTTTCAAATTACTTTTGCTTAAAACTATCATTCGTCGTTTTATCTCATATTGTTCGGCGTGAAACAGAATAGAAGTGCCTCAAACTAATTATGGACAAAATAGTAACAAACTGAAGCATAGTATAACCTTCGAAATTCAGAAGTATGACCGGTAAACTTATAGCTTAATTGTTGGGACGACGATTGACGATTTTCATGGAAAACGGTGTAAAAATGAATCACACTGACACCCTCAGTTCATGATTAGTAGATGTGCACACAAGGTCTTATTTGAATAGTAAACACTGAGAATCTCCAATATACAAGTGAGGAAAATGTTTGGTTGATAAGGGTAATCGTTTCGCCTTTTTCTACTGTTGATGCATAGCACTTTATTGTATTGATGTCAGGTAAAAGATATTTGTGTCAGAACTCAACTTTTCATCTTTAACTAATGGGTTTAGTTGTTGTTTACTTCGCTTATATTATCAAGTTAACTGAACACCAGGAAAGCATTCAAATACGAGCACTGTATTATATTTATAACTATCAGATATAGTTATTCAACTTGAGGAATGAAAAGACTTGGATAAGAATCCTTTCTTTCGGATGTTATACTATCCAGAAATATACACATTAAAGGCATAATGTCAGTTGATTCATATTAAAGTAGTAAAAGTATCAGAAAAATATCCAGCATACGATATCCGTTGGATACTGTTTGTCACCATAACACTCATTGACTCCTGCCTAATTGTTCTTCATAAAGTGCTCTAAAGTACGCAAGTAGTCAAATCGTTTCAACTATCATCTCAGAAGTTCCAAGAAAAATAATTCACAGAATACCAAAGACAAATCGATTATTTTGACTTGACACTAGTAACTAGTGTGATATTTCTAGTCCTCTCTTGGTGCAGACTGAATTCTATCAGTCAGGTTTGTAATGTGGCCACCACTCTATATAGCTCGACATTAATGTGCACCGTGATGGCGAGCTACCTAGAATGGTGGCCACATTACAAACCTGACTGATAGAATTCAGTCTGCACCAAGAGAGGACTAGAAATATCACACTAGTTACTATTGTAAAGTCAAAATATCCACTGCAGTCCAACAGGAGGGCAATCGCAAGCCCGAATCGCTCAGTGATAACGTTTATGAATGCAGCACTGGGTGACGCGGGTGCGAATCTCAGAAAAGACATGAGTTACTTCAAGTTAGTTGCAGATACGTCTTGCAGATGAGTGCCAACTAGCACGAACCCTAGGTCAGAGGCGTCCTGCCGATTGCCTCCAACCATCTAATATCATCAAATCGATTATTTGTTGAGTGGTTTTTAATAAAGAATTAGTGGGACTTTGCTCAACGCTAATCACAAAAAGTAGTGAAATATTGTAACTGTTTTCAGGCGATGAAAACCACAACGTTTAGTCTATTTTAGTTTTCGATTATTAATGAATCTTATGAGGCTTGATACGTTGAATGATTTCGTACTTTGTGCTCTAAAATTTTCAAAGTGTTTGTTGGTAAATGGTGGTTTTTAGAATAGTGACATTATTCTCAACAAATATCTTGTTAAATAGATAGGAGATGCAAAGTTCATGTGGTAAAAAATCAACATACGAATACAGAAGGTCGATGTGCACAATAGTAGTTCTCATAGTGACACTCGATATAAGTCAAAAAAAGGTTTCAAACTAGTCCCTTAAGTTTATCTTAACAGATAAATAATATTTAAAATCACCAATATTGTTAAAATAAAGACTATTCAATTAATGACAATATTCAGCGTCAAATGGATCACACAACCGGTAGTTTTGGGAAGCTACAGTTGAAAATCACAGAAGATTCGTTTATCGTACCACGGCTTGTTGAATAATTCTTAGGAGTTTGAAGTACCTGCTATTTTCCGTCAAAGAATAAATTTATTTGATCAAAGACCAACTTAATACCACATTATTCCCTGATAACAATTTGAGCAAAATTTACTGTTAAGGCATTCAAATAGCTTTTTAACTTCGTTTACATAATCACCTTGTTTCATATCCTTTGCTTTTGTTGGAAATGACATTTTTCATATCGCTCATACTCACATTTTGTCATTGACGTTGCACGTGATGCGTAAAAAATTCGTAGAAGAAGGATTCAGTTATCACCATCTCCTTTCTCCTGTTTGCCGTGTATATTCACGTGAATGTCAATTTTAAGATTGCTGCGATTTTCCCTAAAGGATTACTTTCGTGTGGTTAATCATTCTTCACCTTCATAAAATCTTAAGTATCAATAATTTGACTATCCTGGGTCCACTGATCCGATCCATGTCGTTGTAGACTGAGTTGCATTCTACATCAATGATTAAATTATATTCCTATATCAGTGATAAAAACCAGTTTACCTGCAATATATAATCGTCGGTGTGAAGAATGAAGAGCATTCCCCAAAAAACTGATACTTAAGTCAAAAAGTCGCATACCCACACAAAGAGTGACATAATGTGATGCGGTGGAGGACATAGAATAAAAAATACTCTCGTATAAGAAAATGAAACGCGAGGTGTTGAAACAAAAACATTTAGAAAAAACACTATCGCCGACGCTCAGAGATTCATGCAATCTGAATATCTTTATTATTACAATGATTATTATTATCGTTAGTAGCTTGTGTTCTGAGAAATACATAGGAACTCAGCTGGATATCTCTAATTCTCTCCACCCTCTGTCACCGATTTTAGCGGGATTCCATGACTTCTCATTAGCTTCACTACCATGTTCACTAAAGTATGCTAATATTGCAGGGACAAGTCAAGTATCCTGATTATATTGCTAAATCAATCCTGCATCATTTATTTCCAAACTTCATTCGCGATGGTTTCTTTATCAAAACACAACGAAATCTGATATAAAGAAACATCTACAAGTACAACATTCCTCTCAAACAGAAAGTCAACATAACCTTGTATAACACTAATCTTTACCTTCTGAAGAAACTGTTGTGCACAAGTAAGGTGAAATTTCCAGTGCACAAAAATCATTTATTTCAAAAACTGAAAATATGAATCATCAACCGTTCCAGCAAAGTCAAATTTCCTGTTTGTGAAAAACACGAATTACAGTGGGAATTGCTTGATATAATACGAAGGAGTCCAGTGCTTTGCAATACATTTCAGAGAACTGACAAGACACAGTGCTACCTGCAAAAATTAAAATAAAACAAACGACGTCATAAATGTCGAGGGAATAGATTGCAATAATGTAAATTAGTTAATTTGCTGCTCGGATAATAATTCATGATTGACATTTGTGAATATGGTCGGCATTGTAATCTACATGAAATATAGCTACAGAACTTGTAATAATGTCATCGAAATTACGAAACCATTTCAGCATAAACTTACTTCTTTAACGGACTTTATGCTTTGAAATGAATTCCCATCTAAAATGAGAAATTAAATCTCACTATTTTTCGAAAACATATCCAAGTAGAAGTTTGTAATTACCACATCTAGAGCAGTGTTCCAAAAGCCACCAGCCAATGAAATCCAAACTTCTTGAAATTCGATGGGGAAATAACATTCACAATGTTGATCGTAAATTTAAAAAGATTAAATGCATAATTCGAATCTTTGTAATTGGGCTACACAATCAAATTCTGTCAAATGGGACGCAACTATGAAAGCCGCGTGTACCAGCACCAGGTTTTCATACGACTTCAACTAGTATCTGGGATGAAATGAGGAATACTGAAATCCTGCGGTTCATAAGGATTCCAGCTTATTAGAATGTTTTCACATTACTTAATATTTACGAAAGATGCTGTCTGGCAGATGGATGAGTGTACTTCGACTAATGGACTGATGGAAAAATACACTTACTTCTTTGCACCTCGCATATAAGTGGATCTCATAAATGCAGTGGTAAGTAAATGACAGAAATTAAATATGAGTGGTAGTCAAATCAAAATAATTCGAATAATAGCAGTAACCTATGTTAAAATTAAAAAGCAAATATGAAATTGGATTTCACTCACATCATCATTCACGAAATCAAACAAAAGCCCTTCAGTTATCGCGAAAGCCGCCGAAAAAGACATGATGAGTATGAACACTACTCGTTTAAATCTTCTAGTTAATATGCAGAGGATGATTGTAAGCAAGTCTATCAGAATAATGAAGCCCAATAAAAAATAACAGTTTGTTAAAGACTTTTTGCAACACAGATAATAAATAATCGCAGAGCACAATAAAATCTGTTGCCAAAATAAGGTGAACAGTTGCAATAAGTGAATGTCAATAAATATTATTTTCATAAAATATATGTCAACATCAAGTTTCCTGTGAAATAACGCCGAAATAGAGTCTCATTTACCAATTTTTGCATGCTTTTATGCTGTTAGTCCTCAAGGAAACCTCGATCTAGACTTCACACTTGTTGGCCCTGACTAACATTGTAAGACTACAACAATAATATGACCAATGGATCGTCTGCAGGAAAGATGCACAGTGTATCATAATTTGATTCTTCCTCACGTAAGAAGTGAGAACAACATATCTATTTTGTCCTGTAAACTTCCATGGCATCAGAAACATGATGTTGACCCTCAATGTGCTTATCAGTTGACATGCATTTGTAGGCACACGTGCATAGGGAGAAACCATCGTTCTGTGAAGATCAGGTCCAGAGTGGACATGCCTTAATCTCTGAAACAACAGATAAATTCAACGTATGCAATACACTTGGTAAGTATGTGACTTAAGTTATCTGTCACGTAGCACATCTTAGAGACAAGTCATTAAATTGTTTTAAATTATGCTTTATAGCCAAGTCATTGTACAGCTTTGAGGATTTACTTGAATTCATTATTGTTATGGACTTAATAGTTTTTTTGGTAGAGCTTTATAAAATGCTCTACGATTGAAATGCGATTAAAAATAAGTACATTCAAAACGTGTTCCTTAGTGAAGTCATTACTAATTCCACACTTCAATTTAGTTAGATCCTTTAGTTTCTAAATTGTGTAATTTTCGACAATCAACGAAGACAGTTGTATCCTTATTCGATCCAATTTTCTTTGCAATAATTTTTAATCCATATTCACACCTCAAACTTTCATAAAAAATTATCAGTTATGACATGGAATTAAACAATAAATGCAACCATGTACACTTGTGTGTGTATAAACATAAGTGAACAGCTGTTGAGAACGAACATGCGGAGATATTTTTTTGAGGTACTCCGTTTCAATAAAACTCTTTTTTTCTGTGTGCGCAAACATTTATTTTTACTTGAACTGCCTGGGTAAAAAACTATTATTATTTAGGCTGTAAGCAGCTGACGAGAAGCCAACGAAATAAATGATGGTATCAAATTATTCTGCACATAACACTGTTGTTCTTGCTTTATTCAAATTCATCAAGGGGAATAAATGCATGAAGTTTCTCTTCACTAATATCTGTTAATCGCTGATTCGCTAGACTTCTTGGAATCCTCCACAATTTTTGTTGTTTCGTCTATTTAAAATTTCAATATTGTCCTAATCCATTTGATGTCCATAATCATCAACGTGCATTGATATGAAACAATATGTATTACCATGGTTTGTTTCCACATAACCTTCATATGCTTCATCATCTGTTATGAAAACTACTATTTAGATTTGTTACTGTGCAAAAGCCCTCCACACATATCTTGTTTAGTAGAAATATACCTCAGTAATGTCCTGATCGGTATTTACAGTTCATCCAAAAGTGTGACAATATGCGATTCATAATATGTAAACAATATAAGATAAAACAGAGGGATATAAATTTTCGAGAGGAAAGTGTCAACATCAGAAATAACAGCTTTATGTTCATTCACATTATATGACAACTAAATAACTCATCCATGTTATGTTTTTACGAGTTTATCATGGATTGATATCACTTAGGGAACCATTGAGAAGCAGGGAAAACTGGACAACTGTTTTATCCAGGATTTAGAGTCATCTTCATTACGCATCCCCTGGAATTCGAAACCAGGACTTTCCGGTTATATCCATGATATTACCTACAACCATTTACCCTTAGTAGGTCATTTGAGATGGGACGTTTCATATTTCACTTCTATTAGTCTTTTGGAGAGCTATAACATATCGAAGATATTGCCTCATTCACATCATCGTGGGAAGTTCTAATGACGCATTCTTACGCGGATTTTTTCAATCCCCTTAAAATATTCAATACAACCAACTAAATGGTACAGCGAATCTCACTTCTTCACATAACCTTCAAAGAGGAGAGATTAAAATATTTATGATGGTATTTAGTATGAATCCAGCAAACAACAGACGGATTTACAAATTCAAAGACAATCATCCAACAAACACACACTCTAGAGAAACACATCATATTGTTCTTCGAACTCATCCGATTAAATGAAACAACACTATATGGTTCAAAGTAAACCATTTTCAAACTTGACTTCAAAGCGCTTAGGATTACTTGAATCTGCTTATTATTAAAAAAAAACTTTGAAGTCACATGAAGCCTTCCTTAACGATAAGAAAACAATTCATCATGAATGCGAAAAACTATAAAATCAAAGTTTAATGAATGAGATGGATATATTTACACATTAGTTGACCATTTCTCTGAGTGAATACTTTAACGTCAATAGTAAGATGGCTATCGTTTCTCAGGTGAGCAGTTCAATTTTAAATTATTTGTCGCTGCTACCATTTACTTGTCGCCATTCAGAGTCTCAAAAACTCCTTTTTATGTAATTTTATGCTTTCGAATCTCATGACTCCATGGATTATGAGGTTGAGAACTTGATATCAGTCTTAACCAGTCACTGTTATATCAGAAAATTATTGCTGCAAATGTGAATATGTTTCTTCACGGATTTCTAACTTCCATTTATTTTATAGCTTAGTTTGTACCAAATTATTATACATCCTGCAACACGACTTCTATTGTCCACAAAACAAATGGTCAGTCATCTGGCGTTGCTCATTTAGATTCTGCGTGTGAAACAAATGTGAGTTGCGTGAAATAGAAGCACATTCACGGTCAAATGGAATGTATAGTTCACACACTAAAGATTGCAATTCTCATACAAACACCACATAATTTGATGACATCGCTTATTTCTCTGAAAAGCCTTCTATGCATCAAATATTCATGCTTCCAAGGTAAACATGCAGAGTCACTGGTTGGTCGCAGTTGAGCGTGCCTTGAGCTTTTCACCACCCAGAATAAAGAACATTGCATAACAGCCTTCTCAATTTTGCCAATAATCGTTCATATGTTAATAGTGTCAGAATTTAAAATATTTTGTTGTGGTTTATTTTATTCTTTAGGTGGGCAAAACATTTCCTCTTGGATGGCAGGAATATACGGCGATTGCTTGTGTGTAAGTGTGACTTTCCACAATCTTTGAGACTAAAGCTATTAGTAGCATATGATTGTAAATAAGCTTAAGATTACAATCTGAAGAATCAAACCGTAAAATTTTGAAAAAATTACAGTCGTGGACTCAAGCTTAGTACTTTCCTCATTGATGGAGGAGACTTGATGTATCCTAGTAGTTAAGTATTTGTGAATCTGGTGTGATATTTAGCGTCTTGAAGTTACAAAGGGTATGAAATCTCAATACGTCCGTCTTAGTGCAACCACTGGTGGCTTGACATTGATAATATAGCCAAAATAGGGCTCATATGTTTAAAGTCGAAGTTGTTGTGTTGTTTACGCCTTATGATCTTATTGAGAATACTTCAGATTCATTCTAGATAATTTATTCTGCTTCCACTTAATAGTAAAGTGGGAATTTCCAATTCTGCATGTTGATATATGTCACTTTCCAGGTTTTGGTTATTTCGAGAGTTTTTATCATTATTGTACACGTAAAATTTTCTTCGGTCTCTTAATGATCATCGGCAGATTGGAAATGATTTCTCCGACTATTGATATCACGATACTCAACACAGTGTAAGAAAGTGAGCGTCATTGTTAAAAGAAAGGTAGAATGTTCCAGAAGCACCCCTTAATCGACTTCATCGCAACTTCAACAACTTATTAGACCGATGAACAGAGAACCAATGCATTCTTTATGAAATGTAACACATATCCTTTCACGGTTTGTGGAACTTTCTGCTTCCTTTACAATAAACAAATCTCATGAGAAGGAGTTAAATTTAATTAAGGCTGATGACCATTTGACTGAGATGGTATGAGTAATTATTTCCGTTTTGAGCTGCGTCCAGTTATTGACGCTTTTTCTCCATGTGACAACAATGTGTGATATACAACTACACAACATCACAGTACCGAATAACTTTACATGCATAATTTTGTTTCGGATTTCAAACTTCATTAGAACCATTTTCTATTTGTATTTCAGTGTGCTGATAATGGTTCTCAGTATATTACTATGCTGTGAAATCAAGTATCATGTGATTATCGGGTTGATCATGACAGGAATAATGGTAAGTTTTGCAGAGTACCACGATCATCACTTGATTTCTTTCCCACAAGATCATCCCGTGTTTGTTGTGCAATTCAGACTGAAATAGATTAAAGCAAGATTGAAAAAATGTCGGTAGGATTACAAACTCAATAATATTGACAGTATTATTAATGATAATAATAAGAATTATCAAACGGGTTAACTTATTCACATTGATTAAGGACAGTTTTAGAGTATTCAATCATACTAATAATGAGGCAAAATAAAATAAAGAATAATATTTTAGGATTATTAATTGTTAATTATTAAGACACTTGTCCATGACACTTTCATTTCAGTCAACATTCCCTTCAACACTCAGAGGCTGGTTCTATAAACTCTCAGTCTACAATCCTCAAAAGCTGCTGCCATCATTTTCGCTTGTTTGTTGAAAACGCTGAGTGACTTAACAGTATCAAAGTCATATCATTTGCCTACATGAAGCTTTGTTTCTGGAAGTTTCAATTATCTGAATTCAGCTGCTTTCAACCGGTTTGTCAAATGATCCATTACTCCACTCGCCAGTGGCCTTTTCATACGACCTATGTATTTGATACTGCAAATACACTCCAAACTGATAGATGCAGTGTGAAGTGTCCACGATTACCAGATGTACTTTCCAAGATTCTTGGAACATTCTCTTACTAATGTTAACGAGCACACTTTCTGCAGTATGATTAGTTCTCTAGGTGGCTCTGTCAAGCCTTTATTTGACAATATCTTGAACCTAATCTCAATTACACTGCAGACTAATAAACACTGTATCCTTCAAAATTATTTGAGTAGTCTTATTCGAATAGATTCATTTGGAATATGAATTGTTAAGGTTTCCTGGATGAAACGTATTTCATCGTCTTTACTTCATAATCATTTTGTACTATCATAACAAATTTCGATTTCTCTATTGAAAATTATTCCGATTGAGTTCTTCTTTTACTGGATTAATGATATTTACTTCGCATATTGTTGGGAAGTTAAGATTCTCACAGCGTGAATTGAATTCCACTAATAATTTTCTGATTTACTACATACTTGGAATTAATCTGTTGCTTCAAAAATTAAGAAGTCTCTTCTCTAGACCCGAACTGCACAGAACGATGATTTCTCCCTTTGCACGTGTGCCTACAAATGCATGTCAGCTGATAAACACAGTGAAATTCAACACCATATTTCTGATGACATGGGGGTTCATAGGACAACATAGATATTATTTTCTCATTAATAATTTGACGAAAAATCAAACTCAGACACATTGAACACCTACCCTGTACGCAAGTACGAGACTTTTCCGATGCGTTGGTCTTTTCACTGTTGTAGTTTGACAATGTTAGTCTGCGCCACTAAGTAAGAAACCGAGATCAAAGTTTCCTTTATGACTGCCAACATTATTACATGTTTTTTTCATTCTTCTTCTTATTATTAGAAAAATATATATGAGCGAACAGTATTGTTTTTAATTAGATCTTCAGGCTTTAATCTAATTTACATAGATTTATATATAAAAATTTTAAACCGGTGATTGTGATTTTGTGGATCAAATAATAATAGTAATAACGTGGTAAATGTTTTGAACGTAGTTACTAACGAAGCCATGGGAATTCTAAAGAACAGTCTAGTCTTTGCATACAAAAGAAGTTTGTTCTACCTTTGTCTCTATTTAAAACCCTCCCACCTTCCCTTATTTTCCATCTACTTCATATTTTTATGTTATTTATTTAAACTCTGATTATCTGTCTACTTCACCCTTAGTATTACGTTACTTTTAAGATTCTATCTTATTTATTTATTGAATTGTCAGCATGTACACATATTACTCCCCCCCGCAACCTGCACAAACCTTATTATCAATATTTTTTTATCGTTGTAATCATCGTTATTAACCACGTTCAAAACATTTACCACATTATTATTATTTGATCCACAAAATCACCGTCATTCCTCAAACATTTTTATATAAAAATCTATGTAAATTAGAGTAACGCCTGAAGAAGATCTAATTAAAAACAATATTGTTCGCTCATAACCACATTTAACAATTTGCATATGAGGACCAAACTTTGGTGTTATTTCACAGGAAACTTGATGCAAACATACATTTCATGAATAAATAATAGTGCACAAATATTCATTTACTGTAAATGTTCACTTTATTTTGATAACAGATTGTGCTGTGCTCTGCGATTATTTATTATCTGTGTTGCAAAAAGTCTTTAACAAACTGTTATTTTTTATTGGGCTTCTTGATTATGGAAGACTTGCTTACAATCATCCTTTGCATATTAACTAGAAGATTTAAACGAGCGGTGTTCATAGTTATGATACTTTTGTCGGTGGTGTTTGTGATAATTGGAGGGGTCCTGCATTATTTCGGGGATGATGATGTAAGTGAACTGAAATATCAAATTGACCTTTGTGTTTCATCATAAATTACTGTAATTATTTTAATTATTTTAATTTCACTACTACTCCTTTTAAATCTCAGTAATTCAATTACCTCTAAATTAATGAGATCAAACATGCATGCACTGGCACGCGAGGCGTATAGAAGTAAGATTGCTTTTCCATCAGTCTGTCAATCGCGCTACACTCACACATCTGCGAAACACCATCTGACTTATTTAATACGCAAACATTTAACCACTGGGCAAACATTCCATTAATCTGAAATTCTAATGAACAGGAGTGTTTCAGTACTCCCGCGATATCTCGCTGGAGTCTTGTGATACACGGTTCTTGTACACGAACCACTTATAGTTATGTCACATTAGACATAAATCGATTGTATTACGCAATTTAAGTGTCTCAAATTATGCATTTAATGTTCTTAAACTTGTGATCAACATTGTGAATGTAAATTACCTCACTGCATTTCAGGAATTGTGGATTTCGCTGGCCGGTGGCTTTTTCAACACTGCTTTAGATGTGGTAAGTACAAACTTTGATCTAAACTTTACTGAGAAGGAATCTTCAGTGACATTTAAAAGAAGCAAGGTGTATGTTGAAATGGCTTCGTAATTTCGACGATGTTATCACAAGTTCTTCAGCCATGTCACATGTAGACATCACTGCGGACTACATTCACAAATATTATTCAAAAATTATTATCCACACAGCAAATTAACAAACCTACATTAATGTGATAGGATCTCTGTACAATTATGACGTCGTATATTTTATTTTGTTTTTTGCAGGCGGCACTGTGTCTTGTCAGTTCTCTGAAATATACTGCATTGCACTGGACTACTTTGTATTATGTCAAGCAATTTCCACTGTAATTCGTGTTTCGTACAAACAAGAACTTATCGCTTTGTTAAGACGGCTGATGATTCACATTTTCACTTTTTGAAAAAAATTATTTTTGTGCGCTTGAACTTTCACCTTACTTGTGTGCAACAATTTCTTCAGAATGTAAAGATTTATGATATAAAAGGTTGCGTTGACTTTCTGTTTGAGAGTAACGTAGTCCTTGTTGATGTTTCTCATTATTATATGCCAGTGTGTTCTGATGGGTAAACCGTCGCAAGAATATGTAATGAAGTCTGGAAAGAAATGATTTCGAATTCAGCTAGGCATTTAAACAAAGTATATAGGCCGGGAAATACCGGGTTACAATAATGGATCCCTTTATAATCCAATGTTAAACTGTATTTAGTGATAGTCAGGTAGTACAGTAGTGTGGTGTTGATTAGACGTTATCGCTATATGTTGCATATAATCCAGTGAAAATTATCGTCGTCTATGCATCAAGCATCAAATCTGCCACCTTCTTTTCTCTAACTCCCTTCTTTTCGATAATGATCTATGTTCACTAATACCTGGAGCTGAAGAAAATTCGTGAAATTGTTGAATTTAGCTCCGTCGTTATAAGTGATTTGTTTTCAAGTCGTTATCCCAATCACACTCAAGTTAAGGAGATATGCTGCGAGTGTCACTTGTTTGTACATAACGTTTAACGTAGAAATTCAACTACTGCAGTAATGTTGTAAGCTTCGTTTTGAACTGTATGCTTATGCAGACTGATGAATTTTAAGCATTCTTCATGGAATATTCTTCCTTCATCTGTTTTGACAAAAGCGTAGCAGCAATAGGAGAGTCAGGCGTGATGCGGATTAGGAACGGTTACTAGGTAAGGATGTAACTGTGATACATATAAAACGCAGTGAAATTTGGTGAATTTCCAGTGCTTCTCCAATACCAAAAGAGGTAGCTCGGTGATATAACAAAGTCACTTAGAAGAAAGTTCGTGATAGATTTAGCTTAAGGTGCGCCAGTTACTGTGTTAATAAATAGCAATTCTTTCCTTTTTACAGAAATGATAAAGTTAAGTAAGGCAAATGGTGACAACGATCATTTTCCTGAGAATATTTGTTCTTTTCAAATCCTGGTAAAATAGATATCTGCATATTTGAGTGATACAGTTTTTCAGCAAAGATACGTGTGAAAGAGATAGGCATAGACACCATTTAACTAAAAGTGTTTATAAAGGAAGATGAAAAGTGTTGAGAATAGGAAACAATAACAAAACGGTAGGTATCTAGTTTCGTGACTACTTTATTTACAATTACTACCGTTTCTTTGATTCCTTTCAATTTTTTAATCTTCGTCTGAAGCAGTTGTTATTTCTGCTGTCATCAATTTATGTGTGTGCTCATACTCTCTACAACTGTATTCACTTTACTTTCTTCCCAACTATTTACTGATCGAATATAATTCTTTTTCCATGCCTTCTGTTGTCTATATTCGACCCTTGACGCTTCCGTATCCAGTTAGAAATTAGTATCAACTTTAACATCATTCTCTACAATGTTGAATAAAATAGTATTTACAACTATGTGAACTGATACATAAGAATACGATTGGATAACTGCTGAGAATAAAATCACTGCGATAATCTTCTCATGGTACTAGATTTCTGATCTCCCCAAATGCATTGTGACGAAAAGAAATCTGTCCATTAATATGCAAGGAGTAATTTAACCATGGTGTCGGAAAATAAGAACGTGTATTTTGCACACACCTGATAGAATTTCTGAGTTGTTACTTTCTGAAATTTCATGCTGAGTTTCCAAATATGTCAAATATGAATTCCCAGATATGTCCATTTTAGACACAAAATGCAATAGCAGCTTGTAAAATAAGTTTTAATCATTTTTGAGTGTGTATTATTTAATAAACCACAATAAATTGCATGCAACAACCACGATGTTAAATATATAAAATAAGTTGGAGATTATCTAAAAATTGACGAAAATGGAATACTTACTTTCACTTAAGAAATACTGAACATCAAATTTATTCTTTAATTATATATACATATATATATGGTCATCAACGAATCTATTACAACGATTTCTGTTAGTAAAGTGAATATCAGCCAAACTTTGAAAATATTCAAGAAATCTCCAGCTTCAGGACACAAAAATGAATCTGAACATCATGAGCACGGATTAATAACACAAAATTCACCTCAATAAACAAGTGGGATAAAAACACGGTAACTATCATTTCTGATCTACCAATCACACAGGAGCATAGAACATTCCCGAAAATCAACAAGGAATAACAATATCAGCAGATGTTCAAAGTGCATTGATAATTATCTCATACCGCCAATGAAAGCACAAATGTGTTGATTTTCACTGGATTAATATCAGTACATCAATGTGAAATCACGGAAGCTCATTCAGAGTGAATGTTTTTCAAATTTTGTGAGTTTAGATGAATTGAAATGAAGCAGTGAAAAGTCTCATTCCTACGAATTCATCAACAATCTGTCAAATCGAATAGAATTGAATTTCACTAATAGCGTGAATCGTGACTTAGCTGCCGAGATCCTTGGAAAAGGAATCTGAACAGCAGATTCACTGAAGCACCAGATTATTCAATTCCTTCAAATCTCATGGCCCAATGTGTCTATGGTTAGTTATGATAATCCTCATTCATGCTTTGACCGTGCTTATTTTCCATTTTGTTTATTCTGTTTGCATATCCTTTCTTTATTATATCGATTATTATTATTATCAATTTTGCTTCCAAGAATTTCTGCACTGTCGCAATTGTTTTAAATTAATTCGACGTAATTCTTGGAATGCTGTCTCATCATAATAAGCACCTTGTTGTGGAACTTTTGAATCGCTTACTAATCGTACTATTTCCAAAATACTCTGAAATTTATGCATCTCTTGAATTATTTTCTAAAATTTTAGTCCATTATTTTCATCACAATTCACATCCTCTTTTAAAAATTTATAAATATATATGTGGCGACAAAATTCATTTCGTTATGTTTGGAACGCAAGAAATTAACCTCTTCGTTTTACTGTTTAGCTGAAAAAATTTCGTTGAGGCAGGTGGAATCACAGAAAATTTCAGCCCTAGTGGAATGACGATTATTCACTCAGTAGGCAGGTGAAGAGAGATTTCGGTCAGTGAATCCTTCTTTCACGAATCCTTAAGTAACACGTGACACATGAATGGCAAAATGGGAAACAAAGTGACGTGAAAAATACTACCACCATTGAAACACAAGGATATGAAATAAAGAGCGAAGTTCAAAATTTATTCAAATGCCTTGATGCGGCAATGAGCAGTATATTGTGCTTAAAATGTTATCAGTAAATAATATTGTGTCACTTTCGGCTTTGATCAGGTACTTCAGACTACTAAGCCTTATTCAACGAAGTGTGGTATGACAGACGAATGATCTGTGATTTTATGCGTTAGCTTGTCATACTTCTTAATATTACTGGTTGTGTAATTCATTTTACACGGAATTTCCCCATTTATGTAACAAACCTTATTTAAACAATATTTGTAATTTAAAATATTATTTATCTGTTGTGATAACCTTAAACGCCCTTCTTGAATCCTTATTTTAAATTATTTATTAAATTTAATTAGTCAATTAATTAATTAAATTTATTAAATTTATTATAGTGTCAGTATGAAAACTACTTTTGTGCACATCAATCAAGTTTATTCAAATGCCGATATTTTACTATTAGACTTTGCATCTCCTCTATAACAAACGAATTATTTGTTCAAGTTGATATTTACAATAATAATTCACTATTCTATTAACTAACATTTACTGATAATTTTTTGTACACTTTTAGAGTACAAAGTTCGAAATCATTCAGAGTGTGAAGCCACATGAGTTTTATAAGTAGAGAGTAAAAAAAACTGAACGTTTTTCTTTTCATCACTTGAAAACAATAACATTGTTTCACTACTTATTGTTATTAGAGTTGAACAAAGTCCCTCTAATTCATTATTAACAATAACATTCAACATAAAATGTATTTTTCATAAGTGTTCTGAGAAATATTTTCCTTGAAACCACTGAGACGATAGTTCAAACGTTTTGACTATGGGCTGACTGATGAGTATTGTAAAAATAAGTAGTCAGAAGGAATCGACGAGTGTTGTGATAACAAACGGTATCCTACCGATATCTTATGTTGAATATTTTTCTGAATCTTTTACTACAGAATTAAGAATAAATTGACAATATGCTCTAAGCGTTCAAATATCTGAATTATATTATGAACAATATTTTGTACATAGTCGACAAACTGAAAGTTGTCCCGTCAGCAAATAGTGGCACATCTGTTTTCGTACAGGTTAAAAAAATATCAGCTAACTGTTTTGCTACTGAATGGTACTGGGAACCTTATATATATAGCGCTGGACCCAGTGAGAGGTTGGCTTTATGTTATTTTTAGTAAGCCTTATAGTCTTGATATTATTGATCCTGTCTTTCGATTCTGATCATAAACTTCATGACTGAATAACTGTTTGGTTTTCATTCTTTTAAGGGCATCAGTGAGTTTTTTTTAAACTGTTCTGTTTTATTTTTTCATTGGTTGTTTGCGAGAAGTTTGCTTTATTCGACAATGTGTTATTCATTTTCTCTATGCAGTCTTTTCTGTCTATGAGGACTTTGCCAGCTCTTTTATCTAGACGGGTTATTAGTTGATTCAATTCTTCTCTATGCTGCTTTATTTGGTGGTTGTAGACTTTTGGTTTTGTATTCACATATTGATAACAACAATGGATTATTGTTAATTTGAATCGCCTTAGTTCCTGTTCAGAAGTTTGAGTTACATCATTAGTTTGGGTGACTAAGTTTTCAGATTGTCAAAGAGTATTAAGGTTGACCTCGCAAAATTTTGGACTCATGGATAGAGCTTCTAACTGCAAATGGGATAAAACACCTGAAAAGTCGTTAAATACGAACTTTGAATGGTCGTCAGGAAACGTTTCATGTGCTTTGTGTGAGTTACGCAAAGCTATCCTACCACTCACACCTATCTTGAATATATCACCTTATCATCCCATATTGATGTGGTTAGCTGAAATCCTTGGAATCGTCAGGGGAGAAATACCTTTTCATACCTTTAGGACACCTTTCAGTCTCTCGATTTTATTCAGGATAAAAATGCTTAGAATAAACATATGTGATATTAAGATAAAGAATCTCTGTTTCAAAATGTTCCGTTGATGAAAACCATATGTTTCATATGCAAATATATGTACTGACAGTTTTCTACAGCTGGGTATACACTGGTAGAAATGGAAACCTGATCCGGTCACTTGCTACCCCCGTTGGCATGTATGTAGTCCTGATGATGGAGAAGAATAATCAAATCTTTTAATTGAAATCTCAATATTAGTAAAACAATTTCAGCAGTGTAGAAAAATTACCAATAGCAAGAACTTATGATTGCGTGCGAACTATTGAAAGCTAATTATAATTTATTTGATTTCCACCAGGTTTTGCAGAAAAAACGTATAGTGAAAACCGACAAAACGTGTTCTAACGTCCGTGACCAAGACAATGCTGTACAATAATTTCGAATTCAAAGGTGACTTGCCATTCAGCATCATTAAAATAAGGATTATACAGTGCTTAAAAAGGAAATTGCCCGGTGCATTGTTGAGAATAGTGTTTTTTTAGTCGACCGTTACTCTTCGAAAACGTGAAGAACTAGATCCTGCAGTTTTCGATTTATATGTGCGTTTAACAATCCACTCGCTCGTTTGCAGCTAGGTATATCGTTCATTTGACTTAGGTTTTCTCCGAAAAGGTACAAGAACGATATCATGCATAGTTAATAAGAGGTGGAAGTGAGTCATTACGAAGCGTGTTCACTGAACATTTGCTCGATTACGATTATCCTAACTCTGCAGCCTCAGTCCTTTAAGTTACCTAAAAGGTGGAAAGTGCTTTGCCCAACTAACTACCTATCTGACTCATCTGTATCGCTGAAGTCTTGGCCATTGAGACAGAAAAGACAGATCCCTGTATACAACAAATCTCTTAGAATCAATAACAATTTACATTTCAAGGTTTCGAATCTGTTTGCGAGAAATCACTCGAAATTTCACGTCTCCTCTATAACGTTGTTCAGACCTATGTGATTTATCCTGCAAAGTTACTGGACCAAACCCAGCCGTTCTAAAATCTTATCATTTCTCTACTTATGCATAGTCGAAGAATTAGCTTTGCACAGTCAAAATGTTTTGTTAAACCCTCTTCTTTACCTTTGTCATGCGTATTTTCCTTTTTCTTTTTTTATATTTTACGTCTTGAATTCATTCCACTCCAATACTAAAGTAATCATCATCGTACTTTTAATTTTTATTGACAATACTCGACTAACTTTTAAAATCCATATACCAACTCACTTATTTAATAATTTTTGAAACTTTTCCTATTCATCCGCTTCACGTCTACCCTCTCAATGCATCATTTTAATTACATTTATTCTTATCATATGTTTATCGACTGAGGAACTTATAGTGCCAATTAATGCCATCTTTCCGTAATATAAATACTACTGTAGAGTTTGGAAATGAAGGCATTGAGAAGAGATATTTCTTCCCTGAACAGAAACTGTGTTTTTCCTTGTGAATTAGTGTGTATACTTCAGGACTTTTTTAATTTTATTTCTTCAATTGATTGCAGTCCAATTTTTCAATTTCTTCGTTGTTACTTTCACTTCAATTTTGATGTTTGATAATAGTAGACCTATTTTCAGAGCCATTGTGCTTATTCACCTATGTAGCAACATTTAAAAATCTTGTAATCCATTTTATTCGAATAAAAGCCCTTCAACACAGTTGCAATAACATTTATTCCTATCAAGAGTATACTGACTAAGCAATGTTCGATACCACTTAATGCCGTTTTTTCATAAAATAAATACTGCTTTTAAGCTTGAACAAGTCAGTTGTGAGTAGGACATGATGAATTGTACTCAGCAATTTAGTTACGTATGTGAAGGAAATCCTTCTTGTGAATATCATTCACTCATTGCATTCTGGCCTTGATATGTGTGAATTGTTGTTGTGTTTATATTCATATTATTATATTTATTACTATTATTATACTATCCACTTTATGTTTGAAGCTCGAGAGTTCGAAATTTGAGCATACACATTACACCATTACCACCCACTCTCAAAAGACGAATGTGGTGGAGCTCCATGGCTTGTTTACACCAAGTTCTCAACGTTTGAGCGAGTATCTGTCTTAAACCCTCCTCTTGCTAACTATGGTGGCTAATGTTCAGAGATGCTCATGGAAAATGAGTCTTGTGCTATGCATATAACTAGTTGGACAGGAACAATTGGCTCAAAGTGATAGTCTGTCCTCCAAATATCTGGTGATCATTTGTCTACTGTAGAAATTGATCCATAGCTCAGTCGAGAAAAAAGGATTTCCCAAAATTTGTTGAACTCACAAGAAGTCTGAATTGTATTTTTCTGAGGACCATTGAAGTTTACAGGCTCTTTCACTGAACATTCATTTCATCAGTGATAAGTGCGAAACAATCGTATATGTGTAGATGCAAATTTATCTTTTTAATGATTACACCTTCACTTGTGTAATCTTAATGTTTACAGTTTACAATTTATTTAGGATAGTAGGCTATATGCCTGTGTTAATTCTTTCGATTTGTTACACACAGGAGGTCCAATCTCGCCTTGAATGAATCAACGGATGGCGCTGATACGACGGGTTCCGGTAGGGAGTTCAAATGGTTCACAATTCGATGCGAAAAACGGATCTCCAGACGCAGACGACTCGACCGTGGTTTTTGAACCTTGAGGTGATGTCCTCGCAATTGGTTGGTGCTAGAAGGAAGAAATAAATTAGATAAATTTGCTCCAAAATCATTTCTTAGGATACGGTATGCTAGTATTAGGTCACCCCTTAGTCGTCTGTATGACAGTGGAAATAAACCCAGTCGACTTAACCTCTCTTCATATGAGAGGGTTGAGAAACCCTTTATTATCTTAGTTCCTACTCTTTGCACCCTTTCTAATAAGTCTATTTCATATTTAAAACACGGGCTCGCTGCCTGGATCCCATATTCGAAATTAGGTCTGATATAAGTCGGATATAATATACGAAATATTTCAGCGTCAAAATTCGCAAAAGCCTTGCGTATGGCCCATAATATTCGAAAACCCTTAGTGGCTGCAGCTCTACAGTTTGTTGCTGTTTTCAAGTCATGCTGCACAATCAATCCCAAGTCCTTGTACTCAGTGACCACTGGGAGAGTAATGCCATTCATTGAGTAATTGTGCACGTGACTATGAGATACGTGCATAACTACACTCTTGCTTAAGTTAATCTCCAAGGCCCAGTGCTTACACCAATCACTTAACAAGTTTAAATCTTCCTGCAAAGCAAGTTGATCACTGTCATCGTGTAGAGCCCTCCATATCTTGATGTCATCAGCAAACAGTAAGCAGGATGACTTAACTACCGATGGAATCTCATTAACATAAATCAGGAAAAGAAGTGGGCCTAGAATTGTACCCTGAGGAACGCCACTCTTAACCGATTCCCATGTTGATAAAACCCCGTTAACTCGTACTCTTTGTCTTCTGTCCTTTAGAAAGTCTTGAATCCAGTCAGCAACCACTTTATTGATTCCCATACTACCTAACTTTACTAGAAGACCTGAATGAGAAACCCTGTCAAATGCCTTGCTAAGGTCGATGAATATGGCATCCACCGGTATATTAGCATCAGCTGAGCTTGCCCAACTTTCTCTGGCCAAAAGAAGGTTGGTCAAGCAAGAATGACCTGCTCTAAAACCATGCTGTTCCACAGCGAAAAGTTTGTTCCCTTCAATGAACTGAATGATAGCATCACGAATTATTCTTTCTAGCAGTTTAACAACAATACTGGTCAAACTAACAGGATGATAGTTCTGAACTAAGTTTCTAGATCCGGTTTTGAAGACTTGACTAATGATGGCATCTTTCCAGTCTCCTGGACATTTAGACTGGTCCAGAGACATATTGAAGATTACCGACAATGGCTCGGCTATGTTTTCAGCCAATGCTGTTAATATACGTGGGTCGAGTTCATCAGGGCCACTGGACTTACTAGGATTGAGCCTTAGAAGCCACTTTAGGACAGTATCCTTTCCAATGTATAAGGGTGCCATTTTCAAGTTACCTCCTGGAAACGTTACAAAGCTGGTATCAATATTATCAGAGAATACTTGACTAAAGTGCTTGGACAAAGCCTCAGCCTTAGTCAAGTTATCCTCAGCCATGTTTGTCTGATCATCTTCAAGCATAAGAGGTGGGATAGCATCACTCGTACGTGTTCTTCTCTTGAAATATGAGAAGAGTCTTTTTGGGCAGCCTGGTGAACTTTTGACTAACTGGGTTTCGTAAGCTATCCTTGACTGGTGAATCAAAGTTTTACACTGGTTTCTGGTTTCACAGTATTTCAGCCGGAACTGCTCTAGCCCAGTAGAAACAAAGAGATTCCAGAACCTTTTTCTCCGTCTTAGGAGTGTTATAGCTTCTCTATTTATCCATGGTGGCCGATTTGTTGGCCTTTTAGGAACCCTCCAGTGAATGAAATCAGTGGTAACCCTCTCAAGTGTATTCTTAAATCTATCCCATTCATCTTCAATGGATGTAACAATATTGACTGACCAGTCGGCAGTTGAAGCACGCTCCTTTATAGCGACTTTGTCAGCATGCCAAACACTAGGTCGGGATTTGGGTTGAAAACTGACTAAATTGCCAACCCTTAAGTTAAAATCTAACACCCCATGATCACTGTTTGCTAGAGGTGGATGAATAACTAGACCATCCACGTCGTCGTTGTCATGAGTAAGCACTAAGTCCAGCAAGGAAGATCCTTGGGTAGAACCGAATCTTGTACTACCTAAGACATGTTGTGTCAGGGCATTTTCCATGGTAGTCAAGAGTAACCGGCTGTCAAACTTATTAGTGGATCCTGGAGATGTGACAGCTACCCAGTCTATATGAGGTGCATTAAAGTCACCTAGAATAAGGCATCTACTGTGTTTACTCCATTGTTTGAGTTGATCTAAAATAAAGTCATCACACTGACAATAGGGACTTCTATACAGAACTCCAATGAGTAGAGTGCCAGCTGCAGAGCTTACTTCGCAGCTAATTACCTCACTTGTCACACTGTCATGCGCTTCAGATTTCACGGAACAAACATGTAGGGAGTTGTTGATGTACAGAGCAACCCCGCCACCTCTACGACCCTTAACCCTGTCGCTGCGCAAGCAACTAAATCCGCATAGCTCGGGTGTGTCATCTAATCCAGAAACCAGCCATGTTTCAGTAATGGCCACAATACTTGGGCTAAGGTCTTCCACTAATACACCTAGCTCGTGAAGTTTGTTCCCGATACTACGTATATTAGTGTAAACTACCTTCAGGCTTCCTTTGCGGTCCGGCTTATCCACACAGGTATTGGAAGCATACGTTTCCAAGACCTGACTATTTGAAAACCCACCAGTTTAAGGTTAGTCTCATCATTTTTACGTCTTGTTTCTAGCTGGGACAAAACTTCTTTTCGTTTAAGTCTGTCTTCAAGAGATAAATCAGGTCTGACTGAAATTCCTGACCCGGCAAGGTTGTGTACACTAGCCAGTAGATGATTCCGTTCATCAGGAGAATCTAAGACTACTTTAAGCAACCTACGCTGATTAGAACATTCATCATCTCTTTTGCCTATTCTAATCAGCTTTTTAATCGATACTCCAGGGAAATTCGCTGGAAGCATCTTCCTTATAATACTACTCACTAATTTAAGGTCGTGATCGTGCCTTTTTACGATCAGATTCTTTGGATCTGCTAGTTTCCAACAATTATGTTAGAGTCTAAGGAGAGCTTGTCGTGTTTAGCAGTGGCTACGTCTTTTCTCACCACTATTGATGCAGCCTGGCTACAGGTGACAGACGTTTGACTACCATCAGTATTACTATGTTTCTTCCGATTGCTTATTTTCGTTACCCATTGATCATCTGCCTGCAGTTGCTTCTCAGGGCTGCTGCAGTTTTTGATGGTACAGTCAAGATCAGTGTCTGTACCACCTTCATGGTGAACTTCGCTTACAGTGTTCTCTGGTGCTGAGATGCTGTTTGCAGCTTCCGTTTTGTTACCCTTTCGCTTACTAAGACGCTTCGAACGCCTAGTAGGTTTTACTTCCGGGGTAACTGGGATAGTAACCGCCGGTGTGGTAACATTCATGATGGCACTTGCTGCGTCATCTTCAGGCGGGCAGTCTGTGTCACTATTACTAGCCACGCTATCATCAGGAAGTTCCATAGCCTTAGACAGTAGTTCGTGAGCCTCCCTTATCAAAGTCATCTTTGGGGAGCAACACATTCTGCACATCCAGTGGGATGTTGGAGCACTACAACGTTTGTATGCAGCTGGACGTAATCCAGTACACATCTTATGACACCACTATTTGCAGTTATTACACTGTATTCCATCACCTACCAAAAAGTAACACTCCACCCTATTACATTTATGTGGTACTTTTGACATAATGAACTACTAGAACAGCCAAGACAATTTACACAATATAGACTATATAAATGTTTAAAATCAAAACTTAACAGACAAAAGTCAAGTTAAAGTTTTTTTAAATGTTCTTGAAGTGAATAACACACAAAAGAAAACAGCGATTTGTAAATACGTGAAAATACGTGAAAAAAGCACTCCCCTTTTCAAACAGCGCGCGATGTGAATGCCTGAACATTTAAGAACATTTAAGATGATATATTTTATTTATCAGAATAGCAATTATTATGCAAGCAAAAAGACATTTTACTTCACAGAAAGGGAACATGATTAACATTATTTCACCGTTAAAATGATAAATATCAAATCATGAATAAGAAACACCAGGTTCAACACCACTCTCTGGCATATAAAACAAACAAATAATTACTGTTATTTGTTCCATATTTTAGGCAACATTAAAGTAGTATAAACAATGACGAAAAGGCAGCACACTAGTAACCAGAGGATAAAAGCCTCAACAAATTGCGATGGATACGGTGAAAACCACCATACTACCAGATCCAAGTTGTTCATAAAGCCAAATATTAGCTAGTGATGCAAAGAGAAAAAGCAAAGACAGAATACATTAGCTGAAATTCACATTCAATAGTAATCAGTTAATACATTTGTGAGAGTCCATTACACTGATATATATTCTAATTTACAGAATAAAATCTGGAGAAATAATCCAACATTATGGTATCTACGGATTCATTATCAAACGGTAAGTCATTTCTGATGCATATTTTTTCTGCTTGACTTCTTGTATACATATCACAAGCTGCGGCTACAAAAGAATTCTGTTTTGAATAGCTACCACCGTTTCCACTTATCTGGATTCATATATGAGTACTTTTCAGTATGATGGTTTTCCGCAGCTCGATTATTATTATTCCTTTGGATTTCAAGTTGAACAGCTCATCTACAGTTCACCCAGTTCTCTGTAGTCACACACACCAGGCTTTAGTATTCCTCACAATCTCGCAACTCCTCCACTTCACACCATCTCCTGTGTATCAATTCTGAACTACCTCTCAACTCGCTTCTTCCCATCGTTATTCTACTTGAGTGGTGCCAAGGCACACAATGACTTTAAAGATTCCTTTGTGTGTGTACCTAATTTGCCTCCATTTCCTTCGGTATAATAGCTTGATAAGATGTTCTCGTTGCCTTGACGCAAAAATTGCCTGCTGCCTATCCGTTCTGGGTGGCCATTTAATTCTCATTATGGAACAAAGTGAGTAATTGTTGATGAGTCTTCATTTACCCGTTAAAAACTTTAGTGAAACGTCACATCAAGTCTCTTGACCCTATAGAAGCATAAATTTTCAATTAGTGTTGAAAACTGTAGAAAATTGTCCTATAATGATGGTGACAACGTTAGGGTATAAACTATTTAGTTGACTTCACTAAATTCGAACTTCCACTAATTCGTAGGTATTGAACTAAAACGAAGCAGCTGCCGATTTTCCTCTGTTTTCACTGGTTCTGTATCTCATTACCAATTTTCGGTTAAACAAGAAACAAATTGAATTGTCTTAAACGAACCCTTGACTATTACGGTTGTCGCATAAGTAAAAATATAACCGAATTTAGCCCACGGATAAACTTACACAGATTATGAATAATCCAAAGATGATTGCCGACACAATGCTGAAGATTGGTGTCTATAACAAACAGAAAAAGATGGCAATTTCAGATGATAGGTATACTCACGTTTTGTTAAAGCTATCACACTCACATAATTATTGATATTGACATATCATAATTACAGGTTAGCGAATCGTTGAGAAACTGGAAAGTACTGAACAGCCATTTTGTCGCAGTTTAAGAATCTTCAACGAAACGCAACCGATTGGGTTCAAAATCAGCACCTTCAGAGTTATCGTAAAGTATCAAAGGTCCTTTAATATAGTGGAAGAGATTTACAGTCATGTTGGTACTAGTAATCTTAATTTCGAACCACAGTCATCACTAATAAATGCTGGATACAATGGACCAAAATATCTTCATTTTCAATAGATTAAAGCGTGTGAATGCTGCTAAAATTCATTTATTGAATAACTAATTTACGTATAACCCTCTCATGAACATTCAGTGGTGACCCAGTTGTTTATATTGAAGTCACATATCTTATAGCTGTTAGCAAATCCTTTAAATGTCAGTAGGGTGCCTATAAATATCTAAAGAGCCTGAGTATTTGCCAATCGCAACACGAGCCACTGAATTGTCGTTGAAATGGTAGCTGATTTTTTTCCTGCATCACATTTAATGCAGTCCGGATTCAACATCTTCCAATTCTCTATCGCATTAAGGCTGAATTCGCAGTTTTCAATGAGTGATTTATATGTTCACATATTTCAAAGTACAATAAAATGGATGGCAGGTTCCATTTGATCGTTGGTGTTGGAATATATTTATTGGAATCCGGAATTCACTAGCTTTCAAACGATTGTTCCTAGACTATCAATACCGAATTCTATTTAATAGAATAACGAGGAAATTCATTGGTTGAACAGAGTTTTGTAAATTAGGTACATTTGTAGATAAACTTACATTTGGTTGCTTGATGACATTAAATATTATCAAGATAGTTGATAAAATCAAAATGGTATATGATATTGTAGTAAAGACAACCAACTGATTATCATCCATTGATGGTAATTTCAATGCCAACCCCACAGTCGTGATTGTAATCACAATTGTCAAAATCAGTGATATCAATCCATGGAACATGTCAACAGATCCAAAGCCAGCAGCCAAGCTCACAGACCACAGCAAAACCTACAACGAGTAAAATTGAGGACAAAATAATTGTTTAACAACTAGAAGCTACGTGAAGAATAAAATACCTTGAAATAGTTCAATCTTGTGACATTTTTTGGTTTCTCATTCACGGCCGATAAGCTGGATCTCAAATGAGTGAAACAACTGCCTCGTGTTTAGGTTACTTATACGGTACTAGCAAGTAAGCATTACGGGTTGGTGTGAGTGATGCGTGTTTTGAACAATAGACGAGATCAAGCTGAATTCTCAAACAGGCATAAATAATTTATTTTTAAGTAAATTATCATATTCCCGTCGATTAACTGGGAATATCATCACTCAATATGGAGTGCAGGTGAATCAAGTTGGCC
Source organism: Trichobilharzia szidati (assembly GCA_944472155.2). Classification (NCBI taxonomy): domain Eukaryota; kingdom Metazoa; phylum Platyhelminthes; class Trematoda; order Strigeidida; family Schistosomatidae; genus Trichobilharzia; species Trichobilharzia szidati. Next base: position 89,367,615 of record OX235276.1, read on the forward strand.
AGCCCTAAATACGATGAACTGAGCATACTCTGAATTCCTCTACTAATCACCATTTATCAAATCACTTCAAATTAACCCTCAGTTATCGTTGAACCGTACGTATTAGGTGCCGGACATTTCCGTGCCATCAATCAACAGAAAAACTACGATTGTCCTAAAAACGAATAATAACTGAAGTCCATTTTCAAAGATGTAAACCTCTTGGACTTGGAGGTATAGTGGTCAGTGCTTTGACGTTTAAAATCATAGGTAATCGACACTAGCTATTTAGGAACACCATCGCTCACTGGAGAATGCAAGTATATCCAGCAAACCAGTTTCAAATAGGTTCAAATGTACTTGCTCTAGGGTCGACTGTCGAACATTGTATACGGATAAATTTCCACAACATGATATAGTTGCGCATTTCCTTTTTTCGTAAACATAAGCGCAAAGTTTGCTTAATTGCATAGTTATACAACTAAATTGACACTTACTGTACTTCCAAGCAGCAAATGAACACAGAAGACGTTTGACAAGAAGTTTGTCATAGTTATTATTGGAAGTGGTAGAATGACACCGACAAATCTGAAATGAATTTGCAGACACCAGTAAATTAGACTAACCAACATCCAAATAATTGAGAATGCTTTTGGTATTTTGAGTTTAATTTAATACGGGAGCATCCGACCACACTCATTCAACATTTCCACTCTCTTTTGTGGTGATAACACTTGACAATATATGGTTCAGCCGAACAACTCAGATATGTTCTCAAATCTTTCTCGCTAACTAAATATAAATGTGTGTACAAATTCGAATATATCTGTGGTGATAAAAATATTCATATGGCAGAAAGAAGGACACACCTTTAATTTTCTAAACGTGCATCAAAACGCCTGCGTTTCAAAGGTGCAGACGCTGACGATAGTAAAACTGGATACATCCCATCAATACGGGTCCTGAAGTGAACATTATGAAATCTTTAAAAATTATCAACGGAAAAAATTGTTCAGTTGTCCAGGCTTTAACTGAAACAATCACAATCAAATGCTTGAGAAATGGTTTAAGTTTCCACAAACAAGCAGTTGTCAGTCTTTTCTAGCTCTGGTAACTGGATCTCTTTTATTCTCTATTTCATTTGATTGCAAGATTATTTGGCTCTAACCACTCTGTGCTTTGATAAAGTGTAACTTTGTTTGTCTTTTCTTTCTGTTTTCTGATTTGAACTCACATCATTTCTACTCTTTTTATTAGTTACTTGTCTTCTTTCTCATCCCTTATATTTCGTGTGTAACTCCTTTATCACTGTAAACAAAGACTGATTTTTCATTATAATAAAGGTCTTTGTATTTCACAATGAATGAAAAACAGAACGATATTGGTTTTGCTGGCGTTTCACTATTTATTGTTAATAGATTTTGTTTCAACTTGAACTCTCCAGGTATAAACTATAAAGGTGTAATTTTTTTCGCACTGTTTATTGAGTTTCTGTCCCGCTGTTTACTGACATCATGTATTATTTGAAAGTACATTAAAGTGTTCTGTGCACAAAGTTATTAGTTTCTGTAAGCTGTAAGTGACTGATGAGAATTCAACGAAATATACAAAGATGGTACCGTCATATTCTGCAGAAAATAGTGTTGCAGCTTTATTTGAATACGTCGGTCATCGGAAGACATGTGCGAATAACAGAATCTTTTGTATTTTGTTGCCAGTTCGTATTAGTCAGGTTGTGTACTGACTGAGTCCGCGATTCAGTATATTACGTTTAACAACGCCTGGTATAAGGTAGCATATCAGTAATTACACCAGACAGCCTACAAAGTCTCAAGTATGAAGATGTCGAGTTTGCCAACGATCACTGCTGAATTTTTAGAAGTCACATACATAATACCTCCTAAATTATCGGTAGTATTATTTACACAATAATAACTGATTAGGAAGGAAAGTGAACGCATTTAGTAGATTACTAAACATAATAAAAGGTACATGGAACTGAGACCACTTTGCGCAATACTGGTCAAAGTAATCTACGAAGGTCAGCTTTACACTCCGGCACATTTTACGAGCAGCGCTAGTCTATTTTATTCAGCAAATAATCCCTGAAAGCTAAGCCTTGGAAAACAATCGTGATTTCAAATAGGAAACGAATCACTAAATATATTACTTAAAGTTAATAATTAAGATAAGCAACTGGGAAATACTGAGATCTAGTACAAGACGCTTTGAAATCGTATTCCTCTTACGCAGAATAAGTTCAATCTATATTCAAAGGTTTTCTTTTCTATGAAGTTCAAGAAACATAATAGTACTGTTTGAAATTTCTCCGAAATGTTTCAACTATTAACATCAAAATTTTCTGTATTATAAGTGAATTTGTTTTGGTGATTTGTACTGGGAGTTAATTCAATAGTGGATAAATATATAATAATGAGCAGGGAACTTACCCAATAACAAACGTCAAATAGAAATGATGCCTAAAGAAACTAGAAATTATTTGCCTGCAAATCAACATAATATTAAGTATTCACAATGGTAATTCGATCCTACAATTTGGTAAACAAGACGAGTACAGCTGTAGTCGTCAGTATCATAAACACGGCATCTATCAAAATCTAGAAATACGAAACAATCTCTTTAACAAATCATAGAAGATATGCTTACCCAGATATAATATCTGAAAGGGATATCTCGTCGTAGTAGCTTATTCTTAGACGCTTCGAACAGCGTTAAATATTCTTCAGAAATTGACATGATTTTATTCCCTGAAATTAGACCAGAAATCTCATATGATCCTAGTTGTGGATTTTCACAAATACAAAAGCTATAGTATTTTGAAAAATAATACTTAATAATTTTACCAGACACTAGATTCACAATTCTTTATCAGTTTCAAGAGGAAGACATCTATTTTTCTTATGGACGGATATACCTCAATCAAGTAAGCGATGTCAATACAACCTTATTTCCGCTTTGAATACACTCAAGTCATGACTGAGGTGCCAAACTCCCGTCTATCGCTTGAATGGAACCTGAATAGGAACCGGTGAGTTGGACATGAATTCGAGGTTGACATCGAAGGCGATTTTGTGATGTGAAGGAGATAAGAGGAATGCAATGGAGATCTACTGATAAAGGTATCGACCGTGGGCACGGCACTACAGTATTACTCCAATATGGATAAGATTTCATTTTGATAAATCACACCGTGTTGTATAGTTTTATTTACTAATAGCAGTAAATATTACTGTACAAAACTGTGATATATGAAAAAAAACTTTTATCCATAATGGAGATATGAATTTATGGCGTGGCATGGGACGGACGGTTGGTTGTTCTGCAGCCAGCCCTTGTCGTGTGGTGGCTTATGGGGCTTCCACTCTTCATCAAAGGAGTTATTTGATAAGTTTGCCTTCCTTTTATTATATTTTTTATTAATTAGCTTCATGTTTAGGCCAGATTTTAGCTTTATGTTTACTATGCTAGGGCACTTAGGGGCCTTTCGGCCATAGTTTCCTTAGGGATGCCAAAGCATAGGAAAGCTATAAACCAATGGATAGCTCTCAGCGAGACCTATCTTTTGGCAGTGGTTTTCGCACTCCATAGCTTCTCCTCAGCCCCATCAGGAACTTTGATTGCTGGGCTAGGGCCCTCCGGGGCTATGCTGCCAAAATTTTTCTAGGGAGGCTAGGACTTAGGTGAAGCTACACACCAATGGATAGAACTCGCCGAGATCTATCTTTTGGCAGTGGTTTCGAACCAAGTAGCTCCTCCTCAGCCGAATAGGGACTTTTCTAAACTGGGCTAGGGCCCTAGGGACCATACTGCTGAAACCTTAGTAGGGAGGCTAGGACCTAGGGAAACTATATATCAATCGATAGCTCTCCATAAGATCTACCCATTGATGCCGGTTTCGCACCTTATAGCTTCTCCTCAGCCGAATAGGGATTTTTCAAAGGCTGCAGGGGAAATCCTGTCTCTAGGCTTAGAGATCATGCTGCATGCTGACCTCGTGACATTTCTAGCTCCGCACCTCTAGGTTGCTTGCCATGTTGTATGTAGCAGGGGGCATTGTCAACCTTAGGGCCACAGGGAGGCATAGACTGCTAGGCACAAAATCCCCCGTATTTTTCTTAGGAATAGGATTTATATACCATTCGATTCTACTTGACGAGACGAATCGATTGGTACCTGTCTTGCTTTTGTAGGGCTTACTGTTGCGGAGACATGGTAAGGTAAGTTAGATAAGGTATGTATTATAAGTCCACCTTAGGGGGACAAGCCTTAGGTAACATCGCTCTAAGAGAGGAGATGGTTCCCACCAGGCACTATCAAACACAATACTGGGCAGATGGAGCTCATAAGTCCAGAAAGACAGTCCATCTTCGGGAGACAACCCTGAGGAAAAATCGGTCTTGGATAGGAGATGGGTGCCACCAAGACCTATCAAACCCAATACTGGGCAGATGGAGCTCATGAGTCCAGAAAGACAGTCCATCTTCGGGAGACAACCCTGAGGAAAAATCGGTCTTGGATAGGAGATGGGTGCCACCAAGACCTATCAAACCCAATACTGGGCAGATGGAGCTCATGAGTCCAGAAAGACAGTCCATCTTCGGGAGACAACCCTGAGGAAAAATCGGTCTTGGATAGGAGATGGGTGCCACCAAGACCTATCAAACCCAATACTGGGCAGATGGAGCTCATGAGTCCAGAAAGACAGTCCATCTTCGGGAGACAACCCTGAGGAAAAATCGGTGTTGGATATGAGATGGGTGCCGTCAAGACCTATCAAACCCAGTGTAATGCTATGATGAGAACAATATCAGTAAACGCCATGCCGGATCGGTCGGGGCCCGGTTTAACAACGACCGCGCTTTCTGCTGCCGTGTCACAGGGCAGAAGTGATAAGTTAGCTACTGAGACACACCAACTAATAAAACTCCCAAATGCTGACACAGTCATAGGAACATGGAATGTTCGAACGCTTTATGCCTGTGGGAAAGTAAAAGAACTGACCCATGAACTCAGTAAATACCGATGGGACATCCTAGGCTTATCAGAAGTTAGGTGGACAGGCTCGGGAGTAACAACTACAGAAGAGGGTCATAAGATATGGTACAGTGGGGACGAAGAGAAACACCAACATGGTGTGGGTTTCATCGTAAACAAAAAACAAGTTAACTCTGTAATAAGCTGTAGACCCGTAAACAATAGAATCATTTCTCTACGAGTTAGGGCTCAACCACTTAACATAACAATAATACAAGTTTATGCGCCTACATCTGAATACCGGGACGAGGAAGTAGAATGCTTCTATGATGAACTAGAGGAGTGTATTAATGAGACTCCGAAAAAAGACATTCTTATTGTCATGGGTGACTGGAATGCTAAGGTAGGTGAAGATGCATACGACCAATGGGCAGGCACAGCTGGACGTTTTGGATTAGGTGAAACCAATGAGAGAGGAATAAGACTGCTGGAATTTGCAAGCAGCCACAAGCTCACACTGGCCAACACTCTATTCCCTCATAAGACATCAAGGAAAACAACATGGCACTCACCTGACAACAAAACACATAGCCAGATAGACTACATTCTGTTCCCAGCAAGATTCAAGTCAAGCATTAACAAGGCTAAAACCAGAACTTTTCCTGGAGCAGACATAGGCAGCGATCATGACATGGTTTTAATGACTATAAAATTAAAACTAAAACAGAACCGCAGACAAATAAGCCCTCGAATCAGATATGACCCAGAGAAACTTAGGGACCCAAACATAGCAGAAATGTTTAAGGCAAATGTAGGGGGCAAGTTCGCTGCACTTACCTTGATTCACGACGATATCGATTCACTCACTGAAACCATTAAAACAGTGCTGCATGAATCAGCAACAGAAGTTCTGGGTAACAAAAGAAAGAAAATCAAACCATGGGTCACAGACGATATTTTAAACCTGTGTGATACAAGAAGAGAACTAAAAAAGAAGAAAGGACTTAATTCCCAGTACAGGGAAGAGTATAGAACAGTAGACAAAGAAATAGGCTCTAAAATGAAGAGGGCAAAAGAGGGCTGGATTACTGAACAATGTAATATCATCGATAATAGCTTAAGGGGAGGCAACAATAAAAAAGCATTCGAAACACTGAGTAAGCTGACCAATACGAAACTAAATAGAGCAACCGTAATTGAGGATGGTAAAGGCACCCTCTTAACAGAAGAAGCAGATATCCTTAGAAGGTGGACAGAATACTGTAAGGGACTCTACAATCATAAAATAAGCCCCAATTATAGCCTAATAAACAATTCATGCTGGGACAATAGGGAGATCGGTGATTCACCCATACTAGAGTCAGAAGTAGAGGAAGCAATAAAATCACTTAAGGGAGATAAATCACCAGGAATTGACAACATACCGGCAGAACTAATTAAACATGGTGGACCACAAACAGTTAAATGGCTGAAAGCAGCCTGTCAAAAAATCTGGCAAGAAAAAGAATGGCCTAAAGAATGGACTCAGTCACTAATCATTCCAATATTTAAGAAAGGGGACGCAAAGCAGTGCGAGAACTACAGAACAATAAGTTTAATCAGCCACCCAAGTAAAGTCATGCTGAAAGTAATATTGAACAGACTCAAAAAGAAAGTAGAGGAAATACTCTCAGAAGAACAGGCCGGATTCAGGCCGGGCAGAAGCACTGCTGAAAAAATTTTTAACATAAGGGTACTAAACGAAAAATGTCTACAACACCAAAAAATGCTAGTACACAACTTTATCGATTTTAAGAAGGCCTTTGACCGTGTGTGGCACGAAGGCTTATGGCAAGTCATGAATAACTACAGTATAGATAAAAACATAATTGAGGTTATTAAGTCTTTATATAACAAATCTAGTAGTGCAGTATCTCTAAATAATCAAACTGGCGAGTTCTTCAGAACAACTATAGGAGTACGCCAAGGGTGCATTCTCTCACCAGTCCTCTTTAATTTATTCCTCGAACATATTATGACACAAACCCTACATGACTTTACACCGACACTTAGCATAAACGGAAGACCAATTTCCAACCTCAGATTTGCTGATGATATAGCCCTCATTGGGGAAAACATTGATCAAGTACAGGACCTCACCTCAAGACTTGATGTTGCAGCCAAATCTGTGGGCATGGAAATCAGCACAGAAAAAAGCAAAATACTCATTAACGGAGGAAACAACTCAGATAGATGTATCAGACTTGATGGACATGTATTAGAAGAGGTTGAAACTTTCAAATACCTTGGGTCTACCCTAACAAAAGATGGAAGGTCCACTAAGGAAATAAAAATTCGACTAAACCTAGCCTCTGCCACCATGTCCAAGTTAGGGAAAATATGGAAGAGCAACATCAGCGTCTCAGCAAAAATGAAACTCTACTCGTCACTGGTCCTCTCTGTATTACTATATGGATGTGAGAGCTGGACCCTGAATGCAGAGTCAGAAAGAAGAATACAAGCCTTCGAAAACAAAAGCTATAGAAGGATCCTAGGAATAAGTTACCTTGAAAGGAAAACTAATGAATATGTCTTACACCAGGTCCATAGACTGGCAGGAAAACAGGAACCACTCCTTTCAATCGTAAAGAAACGGAAACTACAATGGTTCGGCCACACGGTAAGACATGACACATTGTCCAAAACGATTCTACAAGGCACAGTAGGAGGAGCACGAAAGAGAGGTCGACCGAATAAGAGCTGGCTTGACAACATAAAAGAGTGGACTGAAATGCCCTTGGATACGCTACAGAAAATAGCATTAAACCGAGAAGAATGGCGAAGACTGATAGCGCGAACTGTCATAGCACCCCCACGACGAAAGTCAAGGGACTGATGATGAGATATGCTGCTGAAGCCCTTTGTTCCACGTGGAAACAAAAGTTATAATAATGATAATTAAGTTTCTGCGGAAATGGATGATTTACTCTCTATGAGAAACACCATCCAGTGAGGAGTTCAGAAAGGTTACTTTAAACCTGACTATTATTTTACCTGCTTAACGAGAATAATTGTCACGAATGTGTGTATCAAATTTTGTACGTTAAGTATATTCGCCATAATAATTGGCATTTTGGAATAAATAACACGATGGATATATTTGTAATTCGCACTTACTTCTGTCTTCGAATGTGAGCCTTTGGAAATATTCACTTATTTTCCAGCGCTTATATTAATATGAATTTTTGATAAAATTTATTAACGCAATTTTATATACAGAGTGATCATAGTACGTTCATAGTGGTTTAATGCTATCACATTTCATATAAAATCACCTTTGTTACAATAGTCGAATTTTGTAAGTTATTTTTGAATGCTGTACACACAAACACATAAAACCATTGATATCAAAGCAAAGAGTCGGTACACATTACAGAGTTATTGTGTGCATATTTTTTATTAGCGAAGTTTTTCAAACGAAAAAACAACAAAATATTGAGCGTGTAAAGGTTATAAGTCACAGGACGATGATTATTTCAGTAACACAAAGTAATTTAGTTTTAAAATAATGATGGAAGGGAATATCAGCTAAGATCAACGATGTCTATAGGATTGTCTACTTCCAAATAGGTAATCTGACTGGGAAACGTGAAATGCTCATTTTGTCAATATCTTCCATGCTCACTTCAATGTGCATCTCAAGTATCTGACTTTACCGTTTTAGGGAGCCGCAATAACTGAATTACTATCATCAAAACTACGAAAAATAACAGCCCAAACATTCTTCGCAGCAACTCTGTGTTTACAATTCGTCACCCGTGGTATAATTTCAATACAGGTGAAGGACAATCTACCGAGTCCAGCCATATCAATGTGCATTTATAAATTCCACTTTTCATTTGGAGACAATTACATTGGTAGAACGACTCGGAAAACCAACGTCAACTTCTCGAGTGATATCTAGAGAATTATCTTGTAGAAGTGAGAAAATTTGTCGTTAGCATGGCAGTAATTTAGAGATAAGTGGGTACTAATTGATGATGAAATACGGTGATTAGAAGTCACAAGGTAGAAAAATCAAAATTTGGTATCGAAGGTGACAAATGAAATGATGATAATTTATTTATACGTCCCAACTAACTTGGTAACTGTCTCACGCATTTCCTTTAGACTGTTTATCATTAAAAAAGGACGAAATCAACATGTGACATTCAAACGTTCAACTATTTACATTTTTCCATGTTTACTCTCGAATTGTAATGCTTCCCTTTGTGATTGTGTGTACTTCAACAATGTGTTGTTTAACGGTATGAGTTTGTTACAGTGAACAAAGGTCATTCTGACCCGCGGCTGTCTTGGGGAAGCCTAGGTAGGTGAATAATGTGGACAGAGCTATTGATCCCAACGAGTTAGAAATATTCTCTTCGATTCTAAGTTGCCTTTTACAGTTGAACTTTAGTTAACTAAGGTTGCCTTACAGTTCTGGTTTTGCAATTAGAAACTAGCATTTCCTTGTAGCTGCCTCACAGCACTGTTGACATAAATTTTAGTTTTGATTTTATTATTGTTTAATACAACCGCAGAAATATTGAAGAATGATCGTCTTTTCCTGCATTTGGATAGCCAGTGATAGCGCGTGTCTCACAGAAATTTCATCAGTTATATAGTGGGACTAGAGATCACTTCATAGCTTTTAGACCATAACCGCATAAATTTCGTCGTAAGAGTAATACGTAGGGTAGACTTCCAGCAAACAAAATCAAATCTTATATAAATCTGGCGAGAAATTATGTTATCAGATGACAATTAGTCACTAAGGAGGGATTTGCTGGGTCAATACAATTCCCACTATGGATTTCTTTTCAATCGCATAGGTCATATTTTAGCCGTTTACACTGCAATGGTCTCAGCAAACTGAGGAAGACTTCGAATGGTTTGTCTGTTGATTGATTCGGATGCCTCTAATGTTTAACTTGCCGTCTTCTGTCTATCACGTGTTTGGCTATTGACTAGTCCGAACTACTCATTTTTTGGTTCAAGTTCAAAAATTGTGACTAAGGCCCAACTTTATGCTCTCCTAAAGTGACTGTCACTGTAGCTACTTGTGAATCAATATACACAGTTGGATGTCACATAAGAGAGGTGCGTGTCTAGATCTCATTACGTCCTACTACTTAAACAAACCACCTCAATTCGTTGAATTAAATTATTTCGCTTTACACTGATCGAATTGGCTTCAATCTCATTACATCACTTCCCACCATTCTGTTGCATCAATGAGTTCTGATTTTCCATTCTGGCTATGACTTTACTCTCAAGAAAGGTGCGCATGAATAAATGTGACGCCACATTAATCAACATCCAAACTTGAATACATCAAAAGATATTTTCATTTTATTCTACGGTGTTTCATTCTGAGAGATTGTGTAATCATGTGTTGCAAGCTGAATATAATGACGATGTGATAAGCCAGTTTTTGGACGATTTATCTCAGTAAAATGTTGCCAACAAGTGAGGATTTTTGCGTGGTTCGCAGACAAAATACTTGTGAGGTAAATAAAATATATTTACGCAATGGTTGATAACAGGATTCGATACCTGTTCACAAATCCTGAAAACCAAATGGAAGTGGATGGCAAACTCTGAAATGATATCGTTCATACGCAGGCTTGACATTTTATGGAATCAAAGAATATCAGCGAATACGAGGAATACGCTTGAGGCAAATATATATTGTTCGAACACCAACGAATTGCATTAGAACCAGTTGAAGCCAATCCACAGAAATAATTCGACTGTTCAAAGTACGAAGTAGCAGGTCATTGATGTCTGTTTAAGTAACTGGAAACTGTACATTAGCAGCCCACAGTAAAACAACAGCATTCAGAAGAGTCGTAGTTAATTGCCAGAGTACCATTAGGCCTAATCGGTCAACTTAATTGGTGCAGGTTGGCACCGAGTTTCGACTAATGTGCAGTTATTTCAGTGTCCCGTCAAATATTTTAAATATTTCTGGGAATCATGAATTCATTTGATTAACTTAGATGGACAAGTATAAAGATATATATACCTACACACCTATCTCACTTAGAAAGGTGTCCACATCTTCTCCAGAACCCATCATTAATATGCCAGAAAAAAGCAAGCATCCGTTGAAATATTCCTTATAATTCCACTGAGAATTCCCAAACGATTTTCGCTTCTGTGAAAACAGTGATAAGCAGATAAAACCAGAACATCTATTTCAAAAGTTTCCTTTATATCAAAAATGTGACATGTGAATTGTCGTATTATCAACAGAAAATCATGAGAACACACGAATCACTTAGAATATTGGAGGAGATACTGTGGGACAGTCAACTGCCATAAAAATCATTTAAGAATATCCGTGATAACCAGAGCTGCCTACAAGAAAAAAAGACCAGTATCAATAAAGAATGTCTACACTTTCAATCAGTTTTTAACTTTCTCTTTTAACAGAAGTCAATAATAGAAGTTTCTCAGAAAAATTTGAATATTTCTAATATGAAATATGATTCGTACTTGTTTTAGTAATGGTGCCAGTTATACCTAATATGATATATATATATACGATTAATATTTGCAGGCTGGAGGATATTTAATTTAAAAAAGATAAAAACATGATTATTTAATGTAGCCAGTTTGTATACTAGTATTGCCACTAACAAAGATGTGAAGGCGGTTAAGAGTGAACTGAACATTGGTTCTGAACTCAGACGTAGCACTAGCCTCTACAATGATGAAAGTACAATACCTGTTCAGTTACGTATGACCACCACGGCATTCAAATTTCAAAACAAACTAATTAAACAAATGAATGATGTGACTACGGCACTGTGATTTAATGGAATTTTCTTCCTAAGAAGTAAACCTTAAATATCACAGATTGTTGCAGCATCAGTACCTGAATAATGTTTTCAGCATACATAGTCGCTCATAACCATATAAGTTAAGTTATACTGTTCAACATGGAAAGTGGCAACAAAAAAGAGAAGTTGGAGAGAGAGGAAGAGAGTAAATTTATATGAGACAAATTGTGAAATGGTATAACTAAACTGATATGCTTATGAGCAATAATCATAACAACATCATTCAGCTGTTAATACTGTATCAGTGTGTGACACATAAAACAAACCTATGTGATATGGAAGAATGAGTACGGAGTGATGGCACTGATTTACCGACAGAAAGAATAAATCATTGATGTTGTTTCTTTTCTTAAATTGAACAGATAGAAACTGTTGCGAACTTACTAAACATACAGCAGTATTCCAGAAACCACCTGCCAATGCAGGATCCACCTGAAATATATCGCAATAATTGCAGTTTATCGTTCACACTGACAGATATAAGTCAACATAAATTATTGACGTTCTTATATGTATTTCAAGTGAACATTACCAACTGGTTAGGTCGGTGTAGCTAAATTATAGATAATCCTTTTTGGAGATAAAAACGGAATCTGCTTTATGTTAAGGAAGTAGACTGATGTAGTAGGGACTATAAAAATTGCAATTCATATATCGACATATCATGATTATTGTTCACCGACTTATTTTCCGAATAATGAAATGTCCTCAATGTGTTATTGTTTCTGAAAGAAAGATCCGCGTAATTCATGTTACTCAGAGGAATCAGATATGCCACATTCATGGAAAATTTCACTTATTACATGCAGAGAAACAAAAAGCGACTTGAATGAGAAATTCTTAAACAAAATAAAATGCAATCAGTACTGCGATACATTAAATATAAATAAATATATATGAATTTTACGAAATATGTGGGTATTACTTTTGACAATAATAACTTTAACTAATAAAATGCGTTTTTGATGATGATCAACATCAATTAAGAAGAAAATAAGTTGCCTAATTTTGAAAATATTTGAAGTGTTCTAGAGTTTTCTTCCGTATGCACAGTTGAGGCTTTCAGTTTTTGTTGATTAAGTTTGCAAGATCAGAGTTTAGCAGGTGCCTTATGAATTCGTCAATACATATCTTACCTTCTAGATACATTTGAAGTCGGGTGAATATCAGCATACATTAAGGGGCTCATGTTACATTGGTCATTGTTAGTACTACACTTACATGATCTTTGTATAAGTAGTAAAATACTGTCCCAGTTATATCCAAGACCACATCTAGGACTGCCATTACAATAAGCACTTGACTTTTGAACCGTCTAATCAGGGCGCACAAGATGATTGTGAGCAAATCTTCGAAAGCACAGAAGCCAATTAAAAGGTAACACCATAAATCCCATCCTGAGCAACATGCATAACAGATATTCGTGGTGCACAACAAAATCTAAAAACAAACCAAAATGAATACGTTAAAGTGAACACCAGAAATTAGATTCGTACATTCATTTTATTCATGAATAACATTCTTGAGACATGTGTACAGCAAATCACAAGAGATTACATTTTTCACTCTGAAATTCTAACTGGCTGTCAGAGAAAATAAAATTTCCAAATTTTTTCTCATCATGATTTTGATTTCGCTTGAGTGTTTTCCTAGTCCAGTACACTGGCAGTGGAAAAATTAATTTTATTCACTCTTCATTCAAGGTAATACGAGGCGAAAGTCAAGTAAAATCGCATCTGAGTTTTGCCTTTTATTATCACACCTTGGCATGATATGACTGAAACCTGGAAAGTAGCTGGGTTAACCCGAACAATTGAAAACGCTTTCTCGTACTGTTGCAGTCAGAGATTCTTATAAGTGACAAAGCCATCCAGTGATTCAATTAACAACAGTTCCATAACAAATTGGTGACATTTATCATAATATACTGAACTATGTATTAGCACCCATGCACAGCATTACATGACGATATTTCTGAAGTAGCTTCATTAGAATGAAATATCTCCACTCAGTTTGATCACTTCATCATATTCGTGTATCCGCTTTCGCTTCCTATACTTGTAGAAAACGATTTTGACTTCCAAGTGAACTGTACCATCGAGAACAAATGAATATTAATGAGTAAATTTAGATTTTGAGGCTGTTAAGAAACTTACAATGAGTGCCATAAAGAATAATGCCACTGAGAATTTATCCCTGAATATGAAGAATAATATGAGGAATAGGATGATGACCCCTCTAAAATACGAAAAGAAAAAAGACCATATTGATTCTGGAAATGGCAACAGAGCAATTCCATTATCGTTTTTATTTGTTCGAATTGAAAGTAGAATGTTGAGCTGTGAGCACGTAGCTTTGAATTTTTATTCGCAGTGTTACGGAGTTAAGTTACCAGCCTTTCCCTCAATTTTCCATCTTTACTACTACCAGCTTGGCGGATTTAGGAGTTAGTAGGACACTGTTCCGACATTCCACTCAGTGTTTGTCGTTGGCGAGCATTCTAACGCTGAATCGCTGATTCAAAGCACCTCACAGCCATATCGGTATGGGTGGATAAAAAGGCACACAATGATACCGTATTATTTCTTGATAACACTACAAGCGAAATTTACATTTCATGAACATATCACACAGTTGTGTTTGTGTAAAACCAGCCACTTTAATCATATGTGTTCGCATGATAGGATCTAACACGTAGTTCTCCAGTTCACTAGTTATCTACCCTGATCCATATTACAGAAAAGTGGAAAGCTGTGTGTAGGCCTAGCACTCGTACTTCGGAATATCAATCTTATAACTAAAGTAACTTCAAAGCACAACAAAAATGTAATAATTAAAATTATCTCTCTATCCTATCGGAGAGATGGAATGACGCAGACTGATGAGTTAGTCAGCGGATATGTCTACTTTCGGTGAAAAAATACAAACAAACACTGGTACTTGGGATGTTCATACAATGTAGCAAGTGAGGGAGGCTGGCCAGGTTAGCGAGTGAATGAGATGATTCTGCATAGAATTAAAAGGGATCTGCGATAGCATATGGAATTGAGGTGTCAGCCAGGATGTGATCATCATCAATTGAAACGCTTGTGCTGGGGGGTGCAATCTCTCCTTGCAGAATAAAGACAGGAAGATTTAAATATTGATGTATTACATAAGAGCTTGACTGGGAGAAGACAATAATGGCAGATATTTCATCACGGATTGGAAATCTCTCTTGAGGCGAAGTTAATGATATCAGATATAACTTCACAGGTTTCTGGGCTTTCAATCATTTGGTGATCGCAAGCAGTGCATACAAACACAATCATATATATATATATATGACAACATCAATTTCCTCCCACTGACACAGAAGAAACCAAAGAAATTTCAACTCAGTAGTGTTCAAGAAAGTGAAGACTCAATCTACTGGACATGAAGTCGAGAAGAGGAGCAGATATGAACTCAGACATTTATCTAATGCACAAAACCGTCAAGAACAAGCTACAAGCCTTCAAAGCGACTGGAGATAGACCATTTTTCAAGTTCGAAACTCAGAAACTTGAGGATAGAGCAAAAGCACACAATCATGATGGTCATCAAAGTGATGTTAGAGACACTGTGTAATCTCACTGAGGAAACCTGTATGGAAGAACGTTTGAACTCTCTGAAATTGCCGACTGTTAGGTCTTTGAACTCAGGAAATGCTAACGACATTAACGGAATCCATATGAGCAGCATATCATTCCCAGTATTTTGAGACACACCTTTGATGAATCAATTTTCTATAATTTCTTATTTAAATCATTCGGTAGCGGTACTGAAAGTTGAACTGTTCAGATATTCAGTAGGGTAAATAGGTTGTTTCTTGATAGAATTTCATCAGAATACGTTGTAAACTAGGCCTTGATTATCAGTCTACTGGAGCACAAAAGTATATGAAATTTGACCGAATGGTTTTCATGAATAAGGGTTATGAAGATATTTTATGAACAGGTCATATATTATGACTACAGCAGGATATCATGGTTTTGGATATGTGACAGTATTCTACATCTCACTAGATGAGTGAATGAAACCTGAAGTCAGCACTGGAATTCACTTCGTCGGCCATACCTTTCAATATTGGTGACTGCTAATTCTTGAGTTTTCAGTCAGTAGTTTCCAATTATTAGTTTATAGTATCACGAAAGTTTTGTTTAAATTCAACATAACGGAATGAAAAACTTACGAGCAAATCAATGATGCAATGGCCCAAAACATTTCACCTGCGCAAAGAATCAAAAATGTATTCAGCAACAACGATCAAAAGCACATTTTCTTTCAACGCTCAATATTCATCCATCATTGTACCTACGTGTTTTTGACGAATACACTGCACTAGATCAATAAATGATATCAGAGAGGGTTAACAGTTTCAGCTTCCGCGAGATCTTATTCTGGTGTCTCGATTATTGATGATAAGTATGGGTTGCCTATTTTAACGAGGCTTCACAGCTGGAAGAGCTATTTTTAGGGACAGAAAAAGGTGCCTTGAATTTCTAGACCCACTGTTTTATTCGCAATATGTTTATTTAAAGACTTGAAAAGGAAACGCTGAATATTTTAAAACTGACGGAAGCTAATCTTGCTTACACTTAAAATCTTTCTGTCTAGTGAATCCTTTTATTACACAAATATGTATAGAGGATTCGGCATATAGATATCTATGATAATAAGAATATGTTCACATCGCCTGAGACCTACATTTTCCCAGATGCCTAACTCTATTCATCAACATTACAAGGAACAGAATATGCAAATGTGGTGAATTCAGGATATGAACTCAAAATAAATTTAACAATAAATTATGAAAATAGAATTGCTTACTTCAGAATAAAGTTACACAGAAGTAGGTGGTAGTTACGTGTGCAGATTTCACGATTATTTAAATACATTCAAATCATACCAGATAATTCGATTTGTAGTATTCTTGCCACTTGTGTTGAAGTGTTTAATATTACCAACCAAAGGTTGAAAATATATTGTGCCACTAGTGCTTTTCATGTTTTGTCTCAAGAAGGTACCACAGTTTGTTTAAAAAACTCTGTGAACTCTTAAAACAGTTAAATATTTAAAAACAAGCTAAAACTGATTAGGAATTTTAACAAATATTTGCAAAGATTTTTTGTGAGATCATTACGTTGTTAGCGATGTGTTCTGAGTATTTTAAACTGATTCAAAGGTGATAATGAAGTTTATTTATTCACTATGCACTCTGAGAGTATAATGTGAAAAAAAACAGGAGTTTAATTTAATCTGTGATCAAATTGGTTATAGTTTATTGAATTTAGACGAAGTTCATAGAATTCAAAATAGAGTTGTGTAAAATATCCACTGATACTCCCGTGAACATGCTGCGTGTTATGCCTCTGACTTGTGTGCGCCATATATAAAACTATTATGACATGCTGACCATCCACACAACTATGCGCATTGCTGAGCTGATGAGCTTCAGACATTCTTTAAACAAGCTTGAATAGTTCTTATGATATCTTCTCCGTTCAGGTGCTGTGATACCGTGGCTGCTGGTTCCACCTACTTCTGTCAAATTTCGCAGTATCTATCCTGAGATTTGCTTCTCGTTTTATACCGAATCTCGTGAATATCATATAAGCTATTGAGATTTCGTGGTATGAGAAATCTCACCTCAATCTTCCAGTCTGTCTCGACTGTCCATTTCTTTCAATCATAAAGTGTCATCAACTGCTTATTTATAGACGTAAATCCAGAATAGCTTAATGATGTTTGCATTTTCATCGTCTTGTTTTCAAAACCATTAAACGTAATAAGAAATCAGTAGTTAACCTCATGTAGCGTTTATGAAAAAAATAGAATGAGAGCGATGCTTACAAGCCTACCCTCCATAAACAAAACCTCTGTTTCCTTTGCAGATTTGGATATATCACATAGTGAAGCCATATTGTTCAATCTATGCTATGTTCTCTGATGAAGATGCGTAGAGTTGCGAATTTATCAGTACATGATTCGCTTTTCCTGAATCCAGCTTGTCCTTCTGACGGAAGTCCGGAACCAGTTCATCCTATATTCTCTCAAGGATGATGCGACTTAATATTTTACTTGGCGTAAACAAGAGCATGATTCCACGCCAGTTTTTACACACAACTTAGTCACCCTTCTTTGGCAAATTTACGTGGTACCTCTTCTTCTCCTCAGTACGCACGTCTCGTTTTGGCAGTAATGGAGTGAGAACATCTGCCATAATCTATAAAGCCGTCTTCAATGCTTCGGAAGGGATGCTGTCTGGTCCTGCTACCTTCTTGGACTTCAGTATCTTGGTTGCTTTCAGGATTCCCTTCGGTGAAGGAGTGATGTCCACCACCAGTTCTGTGAGTGCTTTTTGTGGTATTTATGAGCGAGTCATCGGTAGTGGCCAATTCAAGAGGCCGTTAAAGTGGTCAGCACATTTTTGATTTGTTTCTTATCCTTGGTGATAAGACTATTTTGAGCATCTTTTATCGGTTTTATCATCTGGGCTGATCCTTTTCCAGATAGAGACTTGGTTATCTGATAAAGCGTCCTGATGTCCATTTGCCTGCGATCTGCCTGTTCTGCTTCATTTTCTTTTCTAGCACTCTTCTCCACCTAATTATTCAGTGCAGTGTACGTTGATCTCAACTTCTCCTTCTGTTGCTCATCCTTGCGCTAAGTCATCTTCTCTTTCACCAACCTTCTCTTCTTGACTACATTCGATATATGCTTTGAGAGCCATTCTTTATCGTCTTTCTTCTGTCTCCCTCAAACAGCTGTACGCGTTTCCTTGAACATCGCCTTCAGAAAGTTTGTTCCAATGTTCTTCCATACAGGTTTCCTCAGTGATGCCACGTAATGTGTCCGACTTTGCTCTAATCTCATCTGTATTGAAGAGATCCATTATAATTTCCTCCATCAGTTTCTTAATGTTGAGCTTGAATTGTGGTCTGTCTTGATTTCTTTTCAGTGGATTTTAGCTTCACCTTGAAGGCTCCTTCAACTAGATGATGGTCTGAGTCCACACTTGCTCCCCATCTCGATTTTGTTTCCAACTGTCTGCATCTTCACTTCATCGAGCACTATGGAGATGAAGTCTAACTGGTTTGTAGTGTGCCTGTCAGGCGAAACCCATGTTGCTTTGTGTATATATCTGTGTTTGTATACGCTCCCTCTGATCACCAAATCGCTGAAAGACCAGAAGTCTGCGAATAATTCCCCATTCTCATTCACTTCTCCAAGCGCTTCTTGGCCCATGATGAGTTCTTTTCCTGTATTATATGCTCTCAGTTCGCCCCTCATTCTTATCGCCCATGAGGATTTTGATGTCACCACTAGGGATGTTGTCCATTAATTTTTCGGGTTGTTTGTAAAAATACACCTTCTTTTCTTGTTCCACATTGTTTATAGGTGCGTAGAAATGGGTGATTGTTACCTTTCCTTCCTTTTGAGTTGAATTTCTCTTTCACGATCCTGCTGAGTTAAATTGGTTCACATTTCATTATGGCTTTGGCTGCCGCTAGCGACATCATGATATCCACCCACTGTCTCAGTGTGCTCGTGTTTGTCGTCTGGGTGACCGAAGTAGATTACTAACTCTCCTGTTGACAATGTTGTCAACCCACATCTATTCTATCTGCTTTTGCAGGTACTTAGTACTTCTAAGCCATATCTTCGCATCCATTTGCCTACCTAGGCAACCTTGCCAGTCACGTGCATCGTACGGAGATCCCACGTACCCATTCTTTCTCTTGCTTTCATCGAGAGAAGACACATCGGCTAGTTGACTGGATTCCCGAAGGTTGGCTTTCACCAGCACGCTGTCATTTCCCCTCTCCAACTCCAGCGAAGAATAAGATCGTCATTTGCATTTTTTTCTATTTTTAATATATTTTCTGGGTGCTGAAGTTTCTCTAGCGGTTTGATAGATTTAAAGTTTCGTGGGGTCGATAGCCCCACGCCAAACTCTCCTTCTTTGCCCGGTCTTGGCACTGGCTATGATAATAGTGAGCTAGTTAACCAGGCGATGTTATCGTGTCAAGTACCGTTTTTTATTTGCACAATTATCCTGTAATTTATTTTATAGACTCATTGAACATCCGTACATTGCATGAACCATTTTATATCTGACAATAGTTGTTAAACCAGTTGATTTCTCGCTCTGATTATAATGATAGATATTTTAACTGCATTTCATTTGGTTATTTTATTTATCTGGACAACTGGAGACAGGCCACTATAATTTAAGTTCAACATTCAGAAACTGAAGGACAATACTACAGGTGATACATTCAACAAGATCATATCAGAGCAAACGTCGGAGACACTCCATCGTGTCAACGAGGAAACCTGCGTGGAACGACATTGCAACTTACTCTCTGAAGGTGATGTTCAAGGATAGGTGTGCAAATATTCTAGAGAGAAAGAAGAAATACGACAAAGAGTGGATCTCAGAGGATACCCGGTAACCGATCGAAGAGGGTAGAGAGAGTTGTTGAAAGAGAATATGACTCAATGTGAATAAAGGCAACAGAAAGAGAAGGTAAATTCAATGAACACTGCACTGAGGAAGATCGTTGGGAAAAACAAATGACAATTTTGCGACACACTGGCTTGTAACTGGAGAAAATTTGACGGAACCCAGCATCGTAAACATCATTTCGACTCTGATAATTTCAAACATGAAGTCCAGTTCAAGATGTGAACCTTGATACAATCGTTTCTGATTTAGCTTAATTCTGGAGAAAATGGAAAGTAGACATCTTGAACATATGATGCACGCCATTTTTCATAAACGAATCACTGTCATAATGTCAGAGTATTGCTAATAACAAGTAGGATAATAGTGAACAAATGAGAATAAGTACACAATATAATCAAGAAAATCAAAATATGTTATCACAGAATACAGCATAATGGCGATGCTGACGAAATGAATCATAAGGCAGTTAAAATGTAAAACTGAATTGCATAGGAATGAATAATGTTGTTGCGAGAAAAACAACGAGAGTTGAAACAGTCAGGAATACGTAGTGTACAATCTGGAGTATGAGGGATACTCTCGTCAGGTGATTTTGCTCAGTGAACTTTTTACAGCTGTCAATGCACCACTGTTAACATATGAAATCCGATGTGATTTGCACGTCGGATTTCCTCACTATGAACACGTGAATTTCACCAAATAGTTATTCATTTCTTGAATCTATGCATACTGTATCATCCTAGTGATTTTCTCTCAACAATCAGGGGAAGTTCTTTATACAGGTGAACTAATTTGAAAATGACTTTTGTCATTCGCAGTGAATCCTTGGTTTTCTGCATTTTCCGACTCTAATAACATTGGAACCTGAACAGAAAAAGAGGCATACATTATTAGTATGTTTTGAGAATGATCACCTTGAAACACAATAATTCAATGTACTACAACCTGAAATTATCAACTTTGAAGAATTGAATGTGAACTGTTAATCCTTTACAAAATAATTAGAGACATTTTAGCTGTGTGACAATTAGAATTACGTGTAAAAAAAATACACGTAGAATACAAACATCGACTATATGTTTGTTTACTCACTGCCCCTCACCCCCGGAAACTAGAAGGAAATTAACAACACACAAACTTTCCAACATTTGAAAGCATGTTTACGTGCCATTAGGCATATTGTCAAGATACGGTTGAGAAATAATATGAACACTATTCTTTGCCAATTTGTACCTTAATTCTTCCTAATGCTTCCTTACACACAAACGGACTAACGAATTTCGAGAATTGAGTGAGAAAATCATCCCAGTAATGTGTTAATCTTTCGGAGAATAAACTATGTTTTTTCCAAAATATAGCGTTATTTAACAAAAGTGAGAATGAATAGTTTTCATTTTAACCTCACCATTCGGTAAATAGTTTGTTCGAAAACTCTAGGCTTAGATGTCTCTACTAAGCAATAAATATATCTGTATGGATTTCGTCACCCAGTGATTCCAGTGTGAAATAGTTGGAGAACTGAGATGGTGTTGACTTCACCTTGACATGGTGGTTTCTCGATTTCTCTTACTTCTGTTGGTTTGTGACGAAATCTACTTTTAAATTATTTTACATCCCAACAAAAACACAAAGTATAGAAATCCGTATTCATTTAACAATGATTCCATCAATAAAACAACATGATACCTTTGGATGATTCATATCCACCTACCACACATTCATGAAAGTAAACGTATTTTCTTGTAATACAGTATTCCCTTCGCTCAGTATCTGATCATCATCAGAATGTGGTTATTAACACAGTATCCTGAGTCTCTCTGGTCATACATCTTCATGGTTCCACTCGGAATCAAGCGGTGGACCGAAGAACCGCTTGACTCGGACGTTGTTGACATGGTTAACCCCAGTAGTTTTGCATGATCTCTAACTAATGTTGGTCAGTGACTAAATTAATATTTGTCCTTTAATATTCAGTCAATTGTTTCAACAATGGAATACCCCGACATCTTCAGATGATTCACATCCACCTACAAATATATTCTGGTATTATTGTATTCTATTCGTTCAGTAACTGATGGTCCTCATCATCATCGAAAAATCATCCACAACGCAGTATGCTGAGTCTCTCTGATCATTACAGATTTTAAAATTAGCGGCAATTCATCAGTAGCTACAAAGGCAAAGCAGTTAATTTCAAGATGTTCAATGAAGAGATCTAAATAGTTGCATATCCGGAGAATTATAAATGTACAGATACAGTGATAATTAAAATCACAACTTCGCCAGTTGATTCAGCAAAGTGAGTGAAGTCCTCGACTGAGTCAAAATGATCTGCATTGATGAGTAAAACCAATCAGCAGAATTTACCGATTCGTGTGCACAATTTGGTGAATAATGATGTAGGTATAAGCTCCAAGCTATTTTCTGTACTCAAATTTCAGATTATCCATGTACTACTTTGATTTTTGTAAGTAGTCAGATATATTTTGAGGAAATATATCCATCGAAAGCACAGTTAGCCGATATTGGATTTCATTTGGTCTAAGTGTAATGTATCTCGTATATACGCGCGCTGTACACTTTCAAAGGGATGAAAAGGAAACTGCATGTATGGGTTTACCAAAAGTGACTCGTTCACATGCACTGGCATGCATCTGACACTGAGGCTGATGTTGCACAAAATTCGAAGAGAACTTAAATAAAGTACGAGTATGTGCACTGTTAGGTAACAGACAGCACATGCATAAAGGGATAACTGTCATCAGGAATGGTTCCACTTCGATAAAATGATCCCAGACATTGCAGTTGTGCATGGAGACCTATATAATAATCAAGTGTGGCAGTCAATCCCTACACAATCTGTGGATAGAGGTAGTTTTCCAGGTTTCGTTAAACACTACCAACCAGTACAAAAATAATACGGGATCCTCTTCACAATAAACAGATGATTGATGTTCACTTGAATCCATGCATAAACATGAGGGTTATCTGTGAAAGTTTTGATTTTCCATAGCACCACGCTCACCTTTAGAATTTAATACTGAATATGAAATCTTATTCAAGACAACAGCCAACTTCAGTTCTCAGATAAACATGCATTTATGAAATTACTAGAATATTGACTTAGCAGTATGCTATCCCCACTACTGTATTCATAATCGAGACCACAAACTTTGACTAACCACACAACAATTTGAAAAATCAACCTCAGTGATTTTGGCAGTCAAACTAGTGAATACAAATAATGTTTTTTTCAATGCTTCTGTCCTTCTACATGTGTGGAAGTACAGTTCAACGCTCTGTGCATATGTCTTCCACAGCTTCATTTATATCAATCTGAAAATTGTTGTATAAGGCGTCATCACACACAAGACATAACTTTTTGTGTAGTCACTGAAAGTATTTGATGCGTCTGAGTTGTGCTTCTTGTTATTATGTCTTCCGTCAAGCGAGCCGATCTCATCGACACTTGAAGCACACCTCTTATGGATGAAAACAGATATCAGTACGTTTATCCAAACTAGTAAGAGACGGAACGAAATAATGATTACCGATGATACTCCCTGATATTCACTGCTCACTCGTCAAACATAAAAGAGACTTTCTTCAAATTAAACATATATAATTAACCATGTAAAGATACGAGTACATATATAACGAGCAGAGTAACCGGATGTGCAAATAATAATTTGTGGAAGTAAACAAAAGGAAAACTGTTTTGTATGGAGCTACTTTAGTAAATTAAAAATGACAATCAAAACTTTTACAAGGAGTGTGAGGCATGTCCAATTGCATCTAACTATGTTGCAGTATATGTATATTTTAACATTCTATTGCTCGGAAAATAAACTGAAATTGTCAAGAGTTGGTTAGTATAGATTTGATTTGCTTCATGTGATTGGGAAACAACGTAGGTCAGGGAACAATTATTATATTCATATTGATATTAGAATATGTATATGCTCCAAAGGAAAAAAATACGTGAACGATAGTTCAACAATTATTATTATGACTACTATTACTATTTTATTATTCTTAGTAGAATTATTATCATCACAGGTATTGTGACTGGCGTCGTTAGTTGTTACATTGCAATTCTCGCCAATTCTCGACAGGCTACCGGTTATTTCTGTGTCTGTCAATATGGTGACAGTGTCAGTAGGATGCTGGTGCTGCTGCTGCTGATGATGATTCAAGGCGATCTCAATCGCGAGGATAAACAAACAACAGAATGTGTGTCCCAGCTAGCTAGGTCCGGTCGACATGACAGAAATTCAAATGTCACGAGATGTTGTTTTGATGAGGTGATTCAAGTGAGATTAATTGGTGGTTGTCTCGATTTCACGCGACAGTCCTTGTTGCAAAGCTGTCTGTCTGAAACTGGTTCGTGCACATGATTCTTGCAATGTGTGTGTGTTTGCAGTGTATGTGAGCGTGAAGGGAGGCGTCTAACTATTGGGCAGTGTGAGTGTGAGTGTGCTTGTGTGTTTGTGTTTGTGCTTGTATGTTTGTTCGTGTGTGTTTGGGTGTGTGCTGTCTGGCTGTCTGTAAGTCTGTCTATCTGTAGTCTATCCATCTGTCTGTATATGCTGGTCAAACATTCTCCTTCAACGACTGATTTCATTATATAGAATTTACGATTGTGAGTGAGAAAGCGTGTTGGTTGTTGCTGTGGTCGAGTTGAAGTCTCGTTCACTGAGAGACCGAATGAGTAACTAACTCCCTGCTTAACTAACTAACTAACTATGTCTTTCAGTTGAATCACTGATAACTAAGAGAGTTTTTCAATATCTGAATATCTAGACAGCTACCTAGCTGGCTGGCTATCTCAATGAATTATTGCCCAATCGACTTTCTCACTGACACACTAAATTACTGACTACTGATTCACTCGCTTATTCTTCATTGACAAAACGACTAACAAGCCAAGAGATTAATACGCAGAGACATTTCAACAAGATGGCTGCATGCAAGTTTCCGTGAGTGGGAGAATTGAGCTGTCGGCGTCGACACGACCAACAGCAACGCCGAGAACACTGCCACACCCACCGATTGATTATTCATCGAGTAAGAAGAAGAAACAGAAGAAGAAGAAAACGTCTGAAATGTGGGATGATTGAGATAATACGCGTGTATTTATTTATCAGTAATTTAGTATGGAGCGTCGATGGCACAGTGGTTAGGATTCTCGCCGATCATGCACATGGTCCGGGGTTCGATCCCCTGCCGACGCACACCCGATATCTATGGTCGGCCTGCAAAATTTGGGCTACCGATATCCATGCTGAAAATTCCATACTTGTACTGAAAATACGGTGTGGCATCAAGCTGTAATCAAAAATAAAAAAAAATAAAAAAAAAATTGCGCATTGGTCGCCGACTTGAAATGATGATGACGAGATTTTGTAGTTTATTGTCTCCGACAGCCGCTGCAGCAACCTCCTGAACAACATCCACCTTGACATCAACGGCATTCACAACACCCAGAGCAATTAGGGCATCCACCGGGACAGCCAGGACAAACACTGTTTGCTGCTGCTGCAGTTTTTTCTGGAACTGGACCTGTGACAGCTGAAAATAACGCAACACGATGCCACATTCACTTATTTATTTACCTATTTATTTATTTATCTTTCATTACTTCCTTAGTTTTCCTCAACGTTAGCCTCAGAATGACACCAACACGTCTTGTCTCACTGATGTTCCACTCTAGTACCTAGCAGCTAACATCACACAGTGGTTTCCTCTGAGGATGTTCTATATATCTCCCTTTATTTATGAATATTTTTAATGAGTTGTCAGTTAATTCGTTGACAGAATTCTTTGCTGCTAATACAGACAAGTTCACGATTTGATCTTCATTATTCAGCCAACGAAGACCACTACTGATGAAAGTCCGTAGTTGCATGTTGAAAATGCAACAAGTCTCTGAATGATATACAAGCACTGACCTCGAAATTGTATTGATCTTGTATTTAATGTTGATGGTAGCATAAAACGGAAACTGATTTCAGGATAATGAAAACTTGTCTTGAATTTTTTATCGTGACTTCCTTTCCAGTATTCACTATTGTTTCATTCGCTTTCAAATTGAAACAGGTGTTCCGTTATATAGTCGCAATCATGCCTCATGGGTAATTGGTTTGGATGACTTCTTTCAAATATCTCCTGTCAAGAGTTACTGGCGCTTGTTTTTTTCTTGTTAGTGAGAAAATACATCACTTCTGTCTTTCCCTTGTTCATTTAAAGTCCTAGTTGAGCTGACAGCCTGTTCCTACAGCTTGGCAGGTTTCGCTTATAGAATATCAACTTTATGTGAAATGAAACATGAGTATTCCATAAAATTCTAATCTTTTAGAATCGTCATATTGGTTCAAACTATTCCTTTCTTTTCATTCAAGAGGGTTTCATGATGATCCACTTTATCACATCGCTTCAATGTCATCGCTCCACTTTCCGTTTTCAATCGATTACCATCACGTGGCATCAGTATGTAGATGTTGTATGAGGTCGATTTTGGTCTTGAAAACTATGGTACCATTTCGAGCAAGACCTATTCTGGTGCATGAGTGAAATCTAAGGTAATCAGTACCACCTTTCTTAACGAACTGATTATTTTTTTAATTTTTCTGATTACAGCTTTATTCCACACCGTATTTTTGGTACAGGTATGAAATTTTCAGCTAGTGATACCGGTAGACCAAATTTTGCAGGCCGACCATTGATATCAGGTGTGCGTCTGCAGGGAATCGAACCTCGGATTATGTGCATGGTCGGCGAGAGTCATAACCGCTGCGCCACCGACGCGGCAATAGTAATAACAATAATAATTAAGATAATGTCACTGATTGTAGTATTGCAACAACAGAAAGCGAGACCCGGGAACCAAGGTTTATTTTTCACTTATCGAAACGCTGTTCACAGATCTACTGTTTTTGTATTCGTTAACCAATCACTGAGCGTGCGATTTGCGTTTACATGAAACGACAATAAACAGAATATTCAAATATCAATTGATATGATTACGAACAATAAATTTTGTTCGAAACGTCATCCAGTCAATAATACTGTTTGTTGGTATTAGATGGTTGGAGGAGATCGGCAGGAAGCCTTGGACCTAGGTTTCGTGCTAGTTGGCACTCATCAGCAAGGCGTATCTGCAACCTTGAAAGAACTGATGTCCTTTCTGAGATTCGAACCCGCGTCACCCAGTGCTGCAGTCAGAGACGTTACCACTGAGCTGTTCAGGCTCGCGACTGACCTCCTGTAGGACTGTATTGGATATTTTTGATTGCACACTAGTTACTGACTAGTGTGCAATCAAAAATAGTCAATAATACTGTTTCACTGTGTGATATACCTAATAAACAAACTAATATGGAATTACTTACTACCACAGTGCCCAAGTTTTACACATATATTAATAATTCATATAAGTTGATTGGAAATAGTCAAGACGAGGAGAAATACGTGTCGATGCATCGAGCAACTAACTTTTGTTTCAACTCACTCACCCAATTTTTGGCGCCACGTCACTTCACTTCATGTACGTTTTGGCGCTGCACGTTTGCTCCCTCGCTGTGCTCTTCTACAAGCACACTCTTCGAGCCCGCTACTCCTCTGGGTACAGGTAACTTGTAAGCCTTTTTATATTATTAAATTCGAATCGCATTCGTTATACTTGTAGTGGTTACAGGCACGTTGCGAATCCTTTATATTTCTGCTTTTCATTCGTTCCTCAGTACTTGCAGGATAAGCAGAGTACTGATTAAGACCTAGGTAAAAGATGTTAGTCTTTTTGTAAGCCTGACAGGCAAACTCACCTAAGGATAAAGTCACACACTTACGAACTCATCAACGAACGAATGATCGGACGAAGAAAGAAAGGAAGAAGCAGTAGGGGAGAAGCAAACATTCAGTTGAACTGATTCACTGACAGACTGAGTCCGAAATACAAAAGTTATCTATTCATCACAGGGTGAATATGTAAAATGGAAGAGTGAATACACGCACAAATTAACCAAACAACTGGTCAATTAACCAACCGAGAATCCAATCAATCAATCAATGAAGCCATCATGAGTTGACTGAGAGGGGGAAAGGGCGAATAATCGAATGAAACTCACATTTCTCGTGTTCATTGATTACGTTGTTTGGTTGTGTAATCACCTGTGTTTGAGTGTGACCACGTGTTCGCTTGCTTCACAGGTGAACTTCGAGTATAAATACGACGGTGGGAGTAAGTTTCAAGTAGTAGTTTCAAGTTGACAGTAAACCACAACAATGCATATGTTCACTGTATGTTCGAATACTCTTGTCTAATATTGTATGCCTCCGTGATGGTTATTTCTTTCATTTCAGCTCGTCGTCTTAGTTGTACTGGTTGTATCATTTGAGTGTGAAATGGGAGGTAAGTCATCCGCATCTCTTCTCTACATATCAGGTAGTCAATCAGATAAATCACCTCCTCGCCTTCATCTATCCATGCACGCATTCCCACACTCAGTTAATGCATAGAATTGTCGACTATTGCTACTAACTACACCGCCACCATAACCAACAGCACCACTACTACTTAGACTACTAATGCTGATACCATTAATGCTACTATTATTATTATTACTTCTACTACTACTAATAATAATACTATCAATACTAACGGCACACTGCTACTGCTACAACAACATAATAGACGAATTCCAGTATAACTGCTTCTCATACTACCGCTGATAATATTACTGTTGTAATTGTTAATAATAATTGTTTTATCACGAGAACGACCAGATAGATGATTGGGAGACTGACAGTGTAAGTGATTGCATTCAATGTCGCCGACCGGGTATTTCAATTCATTCATCACACAATCACACAGGCTACCAAGTAAGAAGGTAGGCTGGAACTGACACAGATAGGTGGGAAGCAGGTGAGAACCCACTTCATTACTCATTGACTCATACACTCACTCACTCATTCACTCACTCACTAGCTTATTCATTCATTCATTCTCTCATTTCCTCACACATCCAGTAAGTCAGTCAGACAGCCAGTGATTGATGCAGTCACATGCTAGCACAGTGACATGCATTCGAGAAGGGTGATATTGTGGAATGGTGAACGGATTCAGAATTGAAGCATGGGAGGAAGTTAGGAAGGTGGTGAGAAAGAAAGGAAGAAAGAAAGAATGAATAAATATATAAATAATTGAATAAGTGAATGCCGTATCTTGTTGCTTGATTTTCAGCTATCGCAGGTCCAGTTCCAGAACCAGCAGCGGCAGCAGCAGCAAACAGTGGTTGTCCTGGCTGTCCCGGTGGATGCCCTAATTGCCCTAAGTGTTGTGGATGCCGTGGATGTCGTGGTGGAAGGTGTCCAGGAGGCTGCTGCAGAGGCTGTCGAAGATAATAAACCACAAAAAATCTCATTCGCATAAACAAGCCTTCTGTCCTACGTGAACGAAATCTTGTCATCATCATTTGAAGTTAGCGACCAATGTGTACCTTGAAGTTTTCTCTATCTTCACCTGATAAATAAATAAATAGATAATTAAATAATCTTGTATTTTCAAAGTCATCACACATTCCAGACAACTTCTTCTTCCTACCCGATGAATAATCAGTAGGTGAATATGGCTTTTTTCTTGGCATTGTTGGTGGTCGTGTCGATGCCGACAGCTATATTCTGAATTCTCTCACGAAAACCTGCATGCAGTCATCTAGTTGAGATGTCTCTGCGTATTAAACTCTTGGCTTGTTAGTCATTTTGTCAATGGAGAATAAAGGAGTGAATCAGCAGTCAGTAAATTATTGTGTCAGTGTAGAGAATAAATTAGGCAATAATTCGCTGAGGTGGCCGACCACCTATTAGATATTGGAACACTCTGTTGGTAATCGGTAATTTAACTTAGTGGCATAGTTAGTTAGTTAGTTATGCAGTGAGTCGGTTACTCATTCGGTCTCTCAGTGAACGAACCTTCAAGTCGACCAGAGCAACAAGCAACAAGCTTTCTCTCTCACTCTCAATCGCAATCGTAAATGCTAATTAATGAAATCAGTCATTGAAGGAGAATGTGTGACCAGCAAATACTTGAAGACGGAAGTTGATAAAGATTCCGAAACATTGGTTCTCATTTTCCTTTATAATATCTACCTGTACTTCTCCCCTTGATGCAGCATGCTTTCGATTCTCCAGTAATTGATTGATTGATTGACTGGATGAATCAAGGAATCAATATATATTTATATATATATATATATATATTTATATGTATGCGACGCAATTACTTCTAGATAGTGGATGTCTGAAATTATATTATTCGATTATTTTTGAAATCTTCGCTCACAGTGACTTGCATAACTCTCATAATGACGAACATGAAATATATGTCTAGAAATATGAACTTCTGACTGGTGATTCAAAACGTTTGTGAATAATAATAATGATAATAATAATAATCACTTTATTCCACAACAATAACAATTTACAGCATGGAATTTTCAGCGTTTCATTTTACATATTGCATTGGTTTAGCTCTTTTTAGAATTGTATAAATGTATAAAATGTTAAAAATATTGATAATTAATAGGAAAAATAAAAACCCCAACAAAATCACACCATTTCTAGGTCACAGTGAATAATAAGTAAATAATATAAAAAATCACACATGCAATAATATGCATCATTACATTTAATAGTTTAGTTAATGATTTAAAAGTTGTAAAAGTTCTTTTCTGATATTCGTCTCTTCACACAATACTCGTGCCAAATATGGTATGGTCGAATTTTTATATTTTGTAGTACGAGCCTAAATGTTTATGAAATTTCTTCTGGTCTTACCCGAAGAGATACAAGGAAACAAATGTGAATAAAGAGGATGTTCACTATCGGACAAAATAACTTTATTTTGATGTTGTTGTGTTCACTGAGCTGGAGAGTTAATTTGCGAAGCTTTCATCACCCTACTGGGTGACATCTTCAGCGCATACTTCAATTTGAAGTGAGCTTTTAGATTTCTCCACGAGTTTATTAATCATCTTTCCTGGCGATTGGTCGCACATATCCGATATGATCATGACCTCGGATCGAAATCAGTAAGAGAACTATTAAAAACAGGCTGTTATTTGAGAGCTTTGTGTTGTTGTTTTGACACTGATAGCATGGTACACATACGGACAGTATAAATAACGCAGCAAAACCTTCTGCAACAAACTAGATTACCTAAGTAAGAAAAAAGGAATGAGGATTTAATGGACCCCTTTAAATTTGTGGATATTTGTTAGAAGTGTGTAATCCCTGGATCACTTCAAATTTCATCCAATAAGACAAACGTCACTTTCATTCGAAACTATCTACTGTCATGCATATTTTTTGTTTGGTTAAAACCAAATTCTACTAGTCAAGTCCTTACGTCTCTGAATGCAGCATACTCTGACACCGGTTTGAATCTAAGGACGAACATGAATTCCTTCAGTATTACAGATTTGCCTTGCTGACTGCTGAGTGCCAACAAGAACGAGACCTAGGTCCAAGGCATCCCGTCGATCGCCTGTAACCATCTAATTAATCAAGTGTCATTAAAAATTAAGGATTTTAGATTAAAGCGGCAATTCTCTTAGTTAGTATGTGATTTATGATTAAGGTGTTACAGTTATGCATAATTATTCATTGTTTGAATAATATAGAAAAAGTCATAGTAATCCAAAATTTAGAATTTCAGCCTTCAATGTCAACGATGACTCAATACCACACATAGGTTTCGAAGGTTATTTCTTGAATTTATAATTTTGGGTTCGACCTGTACTACATGAAGTCTGTCGTTTATTTTCAATTACATTTTACAAGATGGAATTTTAATTATTATCAATAAGACAAGTAGGCAAAAAGGTTCATACTCACTAAATTTACAGGAACCGAAATTCGTCTCCATAAAGTTAGTCAACCCACAAGGCAGATCACAGAGAAAGGCCTAGTGCTGTTATATCTGATGAAACTTAACGAACTCGCAAATCCTAGTGAAGTGACGAATAAGTAAGCAGATAAATATTTCAAATCTGGTCGATCAGTTTCATACAACGGAATGATTTGATCCTTAAGATTATAATCACACAAAAACTTGCTTATAAACATCCACTGATGATAAAATCTATTTGAAAGATTGCCGAGAGCATTACATACAAGCAAGCGATAAAGACATAATCCCGGCATGCGAAACCAGAATTTAAACTCACCTAAAAAATAAATTATTCATTAAAAATTAATCCTAATTCTGATGGCATTCACAAATCATTCAGGCTTACAAAACTGAAAAAGCCTTCATGGTATTGTCGATTGATGAAACTCTTGAAAATTTAAAGTTTAGACTGAACCGATGGATAGTTATTTTTATCGCTGATGCATGAAGATTTCTGACAGTTTTAAACGACATCATCAGTGAATATTATGCTGTGTAGGAACTTCATACAATTCCATAAACACAGATGCAATAGGAAATATTAAACACGAAATAACATACGGATATATCAATTCGAGAGATTTGGTTCAAAATAACACCCGTAAACATGTAACGACAAAACAATCATGAGTGTTTGGGAATTAGGCATTTATTCACCACAACTAGGATTATATTAAGTGCTACTCACTTATGTTGCGTGCTGAGAATCTTAACTAGCAATGGAAGGTGATTGAACTCTTTTCATGTGAACAACACAAGTTGTGCTGTAATTTGTCAACTTTTTCGACTTCAGGTTGATGTTCAGATATGCTTCAATTTAGTTCATAATAATAATGTAAATATCATGCCAATTAATTACATGGAAAACAAATTAGAAATATGTGGAGAAAAGATTTACTTTCTAAGCAATATTTCATTGATGAAAGGATAGACACTCAATACTGATATCAAGTATTAAATCACATTAACCATGGAATCATGAAATCTGAAACCGTAAGTTGACAGGAAAAACGCAGCTTCGGAGATTTCGGATAATGAGCGGAAATAATAGTGACCACAAATTATGTGAAATGATTTGCTTACCTCTAAAAATAAAGCCATCTCACCTAAGACGCTACAAGTGTTCACTTGAAAGTATGTTCAACTAATGTGTGAATACATCCTTCTCGTTATTCATACTTTGATTCATAGATTTCAATTTTCGTTGTGAAATAACTAGTAGCTAAGGCTATACCATACGCCAAAGTGTTTTATTCATTGGCATAATCAATTCATCGCGTGCATTTTCATTCAAAACATTAAAGGAGGACTGAAAATATTCTACTTTGAACCATGTAGTGTTGTTTGATGAAAAGTGGTGAATTCATAAAAACATGATTATGAAAATAATCAAAGATTTGTGACTTTAAATTAAATTTATCGGATGATTATATGCGTGATCGTCAATGCATGTAGTGTCCCCTAGATTCACATGATATAGCATAATGAACGGTTTGATGTCCACTCCGTCAGGATCTTATGACAAAGTGAGATATAATGTTGTTCGGTTAGTTTTACGTTATATCTTCAAAACGATTAAATGAAATCTGCGTAGAATGACGTCTGAGAATTTCCCATGACGATTTGAATGAAATATGATCTGGTGAATGTTGAAAGGCTTCCAATGATTGAGGAAAGTGGATTATTCATTGTAGCACTTGAGAATAAATTTGTGTCGATTAATTTCACATTACAGGTCAACGAACCTTTTTTCCTTTGAAAATTAGTATAGTGGTCTGAAGATTGTTACGATTAAGTTGTAGTATCTGCATTTGACGGCGTATTTTATTAATCCAGCGCAACTGATTCACACTAATCAGTGTTGCACGCTGCGTCAATGTAGATGATTGGGAAGTCTCATCATTTGCAAAATGCATCGAAACATATTAGAAATGCTTAGCACTAAATAATCCATCAGTATAATAGTGATCACCGGATTGTGGACCATCTGGTAGCCACCAGCAACATAGTTTCGTTATCTGCACTAAACCTACTGCTCCATGCGCTTTGCTACAAACAAGTATATTCCGAGCAAGAATGGCCTGATAATGTCAAGTTACTTTCAGTAAAGATGTACGGTCTGCAATAACTCAATGTGTTTCATATGGCTTTGTCAACATTCGAGAAAATATTGAAATTATTTGGACACTTAGGATATTTAGTTTACCCATTCAACTGAGATCAAACGATTCCTAATCATGATGGCTAGTTAGATGAAAGATGTAATGAGATGTAGAACACCTACAGAGGTACATGAAGCATTATATTCTAGTGGACGAATCTGTGGGGATCCCAGAATACCTTAACTAGTGCCTGAAGTCCTCGTGATTTTGGATGCTAAATACAGCTGAAGGTGAGAGGGTACATCAAAATAAAAAAGGACATACATTTTTCAACAGATGAACTGTGCTACCTAAAGAAGTCATCATCAATGAATAGGTTCTTATATAAAAATGCAAACCATCTAAGGCAATCTTGACTACCACAGACAGGATTATTATCCGGTGAGGACAAGAAATGAACTATGATTGCTTTACAGCATCTGAAAACATGGAAGGAAGCCAAAGAAGCACAATAAAAAATGAATTCATTGAGCTCTGTTCTCTGAGCTAGATAGCTTAATTGTGAAGCCTATGTTGCAATGTTATGCATCATCTGCAGCACATACTTCATTTTGAAGTGAGATTTTAAATTTATCCACGTGTTTATTGGTCATCTCTAATTTTGGCTTTGAATATGATTGGTTGTCTTCGTGGCTTTTCTCACTCCTCTGACTGAAGTTTGACTTTTTGTGCATGAAAATGTAATCTCATGAATTGGTAACCTTTATCTGCTGCAATTTACCAGTGGAATTTGACCAGTTTTCGAGATGTTCTCTGGAGGTTGCGGCTTTTCAGCTGCCTTAAATATGAATCTTCTCCGAAACGAAATGTTGTTCAGGGTTGTAAGAATGCGGGGATATCAAGGATATGAGCATCTTTTAAGAAGCTATCCGTCTGTCTTTTCATGTAAATGTCTAATTAGTAATCAAACTAATTTTATTGTTTGTAAATAACTTCAAATCATAAGAATACATATCACCTGTGAAACATTTCCAAATCAGTGTTTGCATTGCTAGTCAATGGTGGCCTTCGTTTCAGCTTACATATATTTTTGTAACCAAATAATCAAAAATAGACGAGTATTCTGTATTTTGATAAAAAACGTCTTTCGAACTTAATGTTGCAAGTAAAAAAAACTTGTTTTCCGAGTTTGACCATGGATTGACATCAGTTAGAGAATCACTGAAAGCCAGGGGTTACTGGACAGCTGTTTCATCCTAGTTTTTTGAGAATCGTCGGCAGTACGCACCCACTGGGGTTCAAACCCAGGACCTTCCGAGTACAAGGCAAGCTCGTTTATCATTCAGCCACTGTGAACTGATTCAATGGCCCATGAATTCTAACTTCTACCAATTCGTGATTTTAGAGAGATAAAAACCACTTTCATCAGCATGAAATCCATCTTACTTGACTGGATGGAACTCACTGTTCACAACTTCTCCCGAAAATTCCAGGAAACTCAAAACTGTTGATTTGGATGGATTGGGATTGTTCAGTACTCCATGGTTTTCAGGGATTCTCAAAATGATATAAATCCGTGGTCAAACTGGGAAAACAAATTTAATCCTTACAAATCAATTCTAGAAAATAACAGGTATCATTGGTATACGATAATATCTTGGTCAGTGTTGTAGGGTACAATTTCATCAACAAGATTATGGCTCAGAACATTTAACTGGGAACATACAGATCATTGGAATATCAGATTTAAGCTAAGAGGATAATGAACAACCCTACAAGGTTTAATAATTTACAGAAACATGTTACAATCTCAAATAATACAAAAATATTCAATAAAAGCTACTGTTGTAAAACAGACTTAAGGCAGGTGGAGATAGATGTTCATCACTGAATCTTTCGTCATTGAATCTATACCTAACACGTGCAGTGTGAATGTCAAAACGTGAAGAACAAAGATATGGAAAATATTTCAAAGTATAAAGCAAATGGATAAGAAAGAAGGGAATTATGTAGACGATGTCTGAAGGCTATCTGAACTGCTTGATGTGATTATAATCTGTAAATTGTACTCAAAACATTATAGATCAATAAAACTGGTTCACTTTGTGTCTGGATCAAATGTATTTATGCAGCGATGGAAAATTACCCGTATTTCAACCTTCTAGGTGATAATGCAAAAGGTGTGGTATGAGGGACGAATATTCTGTTTCTTTACCGCGATAGCTTGTTGTACACTGACTCGTCACATCTACCTGTACTACTGGTTCTGAAATTGATTTCAGACCGAATAATGCCATTCATTGAATAATTCTTATTTCAACAATATTGGTATTTAAAAATATTATTTATCTGTTAAGATCAACCTAAGCGACTATCTTGAATCCTTATTTCGAAATAAATTGCGTATCATCATGCTTATTCAAATGCTGATTTTTTACTATTAGATTTTGTATCTTTTCTCTACAACAAACGAATTATTTGTTGAGTTGATATGTAGAAGAATAAATCGTTATTATCAATATAGTAACATTTACTGATAAACAATTTGTACAGTTTTAGAGTACACAGTTCAAATTCATTTAGAGTGCGAAACCTCAGTAGATTCATGAATAAGTGGATAGTAAAAAAGACTAAACATTTTTATTTTCATCGTCTGAAAACAGTTACAATATTTCACTAATTATTGTAATTAGCGTTGAACAAAGTCCCTCTATTTCATTATGGAAAATAACACCCAACACAAAATCGACTTGTCTTCGGTGTTCTGAGAATAACTTTTCTTCGAAAAACTGAGATGACTAAAATAGGTAAGATGCACGAGTTAAAAAGGGTGAAAGCAGAGTGATTCCAGATAGTTATGGTTTCTTTATGTAGTAGCTTAGTCGGAACATCTCTTTGGAGATCCAAACAAATATTCCTATCCACGTCTTCTTTCCTACAGTGGAATGTCTTTATCAGATAGTTCCAAATATACTATAGCGCTCATCCTTGAAATCAGATCTAGAGTTCAGTTAAATTTATCACATAATTGAAGTAAACAGTAGACTCAACCGTTAAGTTGATGAATAAAAAGTGTAGTTTTGACACGGATATCGCCGAATTAACACAAGCAAATATAGCACTTTACATCAACAGTAAAAGAAACTGAAGCAACAGTCATTAGGTATCAAACCTTTTTCTGATTTTTAGATTGGCAGTTCTCAGTGTTTGTGAATCAACCGAAATTCAAAGACGACACTGTGGTCGTACTCACCAATCATGAGCTGAAAGTGTCAGTGTTATTCAGTCTTACGTCATTTTCTGTGACGATAATCTATGCAGATTAGTGTCCGAAACAATTAAACACATATTCCACTAAGTTTTATTGAATAGCACATCTGCAAACGACCTGAAAGCGTGTAGTGAAACAGCGACTGATCCACTGAGAATAATTTTGAAATACGGAGGGAGAACGCTGACAAGGGGTCGTCTAACTAGTGACAAACATTGGAGCACCACAAACGTTTGCTTCAATAACAGCTGTTGTAAAGTGAAACCCCCTTAATCACTGTCAAAAAACATGAAAATAGCCGGAATTGTTTTATTTCCTAGAAGTAAAGGGTAAGCACCCTATAATGTGTGGCGGAAATTCTTCAAACAGCCAACACACGAATAAGTGTTATACGAAAGTGTTAATTGAATATAACCCACATAACTGCGAGATATGTGTCAAAAATATCAACAGTACTATTGAAGAATTGAACGGTTTGTGCATTAGGCACATCCCAATTTCACGCAGAGAACACATTGTTGAATCTTCTTACATCGGGAAGATTTCTTGAATTTTCGCTCATTAAAGATATGGAAAAGTATATTCACATCGCCATCGTTCAAGTAAGAGAAGATAACCACAATTGCCTCAATCCAAAATACCCTCTAATGTCAACCCGAATTTGAAAGAAACATATCAAAAAGAACCCTTACTTAATATGAACTATCTGATGGTAAACGACAAACGTTTTAGGATTAGGTATCGAGTGTTACACAAAAACGTCACAACAATACTACTCGATGACTACCAAAAACCTTGAAAACTTCTGAAACTATCTCAACGTTTCCACAACCATATTGCATGGTTCGAAACCATTAAGACGCAGATTTCGCTGTGAACAAATTCATGATGCCTACACAAGATATTTGGCTCTTTTTTTCTTTTTGTTTTTGTTGCTTTGTATTTTTAAATCCTTATAAAATTTATGAGGTAATTAGATGCAATATTGTAATGAACGCTGAAAATTCCATACCTGTACCACAAATACTGTTTGGAATAAAGCCATTATTATTATCTTCTCCTTCTTAACTAAAAGACTGACACGAGCAGTAGAGTTCACAATGTTGTCAATATCATTGGCTTGTTTTATAGCTGTTATAATTATCTATTTTCTAAATTGGGATGAGGTGAGTGGATGTGAATATCAAATAAAATGCAACATTTTGAAATTTATCTGCGTAATTTCCTGATTTATTTAAGTGTTTTTCCTTCACACATTAAATTTCAGTTATGTGCTAATCTATGTATATTTAGGATTGAACATGTTCACGTCAACACGCGAGAAGGAAGCGAATAAGAGTATTTGTCCAGTGATTCGATCATCACATTACATTCACTTGTCTGTGAAACAGAATCACAGTTATTTGGTGTGTGACTCATTAATGATGTGAAAACATTCTATTACCTGACTGTAGAAGATATGAAGCTGACATTTATATGCAAAGAAGCATTTCCATGATACAAGTGTTACAAACACCGATGCGTTTAATTAAAAGCTTTTGTAGTTACATTTCATTCGGCCTTTTTATCCAATTACTACAATCTGGATCATGCATTTATTCTGTTAGAACCCGTGATCGGAA
Organism: Trichobilharzia szidati; assembly: GCA_944472155.2. NCBI lineage: Eukaryota > Metazoa > Platyhelminthes > Trematoda > Strigeidida > Schistosomatidae > Trichobilharzia > Trichobilharzia szidati. Next base: position 89,406,894 of record OX235276.1, read on the forward strand.
TTCCAACGGCAGTTTACCTCAACTTATTTCAGCCTCTTTGGTTGACGTTGGCTGGTGGCCTCTGGAACACTTCTGTAATTTTAGTAAGTTCACTGTAATGTTTTGAACTTGTGAAAATGTCTACTGAAATGGCTTCAGTGGTAAATGTCAGATGCAGTAATATTTCGAATCGTAAACAATTTGTAAAAGCAAATTTTGTATTGAAAAAGCTTCATGCTTAACACAAATGTATAAATGTGTGAATAACATTTCAGATAGAATTCACTCTCCATTTGATTCATTCATGTAAATCATGAATCGTTGTTCATTCACGAAGTTGAAACCCCCACATAAAAGTCAATAAAAATCGAATAATTCATGTTGTTCTGTTTGTGACTATGTTTATTTTAGGCAGCGCTTGTCTTTGTCAGCTTATTCAAGTAAAGCTGGATATCGAATGGCTTTATCGCACTGAGTAAGGCAATTTCGACTGTGATTTATGTGTTTGTCTCATGTATAAACCCCAAAATGCATGTTGACTGTTGAATGTACGACCGTTCACATTTCAAATTTTTACAATAAATTAATCTTTTTGAAGTAGATCTTCCACTTTTATTTGAGTATCAGAAATTCTTAAGAAGAATGTGTCTTTCTTGAAATCTCGGTTGAGTGGATATAAGTACTGAATAGATTGGTGATGTTTTCAAATGTTTTTTCATCCTCAGTGTCGGCAATTTTTATTAACAGATGACTTTTACACGAAATAAATGAAGGAATGTGGTGTGTGAAGGTTAGTCCATAAAAAACGTCTGTGAAGAATTCATGGGTCTCAGGGTGTAATACCTGTGGTGGTTTTGAATGAATATGATGTGTTTGAATATTTTTCATGCCACTTTGTGAATAATTTGTGGATAAGAGTCATTTTAGGGACACACTGCTGCAAGAAAATCAATGACCTTCGGAGAGATCTTCATTTTTGCAAGTCTAAGTTATATCAGCATGTAGTTGATTGCTTTGTTGGCGTACTGTGCTCTTTATTAATTTGATGAATGTTAAAAGTGGGTCACATTAAGATTCATTAGTGCCCTCCATTCACGAAGAATGATGACTGAAATTTTCACATTTAAGTTCATTTAATGAAAACTTCCCATCCGCTTTGAATATAGTCCCATAGGTCAGCAGGTTTAAGTTTCATCTAATATAATCGTAAATCTGATGGTGTTGACGTACGAGTTGAAGGTGATGGTGATTCAAGAGTAATTCTAAGTAACCAGCTCATGATTTCTTGCTATTAATAGTTTTCTCTGAACTCCGCATTGGTAAATCATTCAAACTCATATTATACAATTTGCTCCAAAATAATTATGAGTATTTTTATTGATGATCAATAATTGTTCTGGACAACCTAGGGAGTAAAATTAGGGAAAGCTTTCTTCAGGATATTTTGACTGATTCGGAAGATTCCCTGAAGTGAATAGCTATCTAATCATAAGTCGGTTCAAAGATTTTCAGATTTTGTCATCGGAATCTTGTATATAATTTTGCCTGGTGTACAGAGTTGGGTGATTTTACCGAACATAGTTTGTTTTGAAGTGAATTCGAGAGTCAAAATGATTCTTTTATTCCTCTCTCGCTAAAGATCGAGGGATTCCTTATCTTATTTTACTAGTAAATTTGTTTTGAATCCTCTCATTCAGATATTTCAAATTTATTGTGCATACTTATTAATAATGCCACACATATTGCAACGTTTACTTTCGTTCTAACAATCTGTCATACGATAATAGATACATTTGTCAGAAAAATAGTTATTCTTCAAAGCTTCTCAACACTTTGTATTGCCTATCATAAATTTCCCAACCCAGAAGAGATCTGATTTGTGTCTAGCAATCAATTAATACGTCTGCTCAGTATATTTTTATACTCACAAATAAATACTTTTATTTCGGCGTCTACACATACATTCGATAATCCGCGAATGGAATGAAATGTTTGGAGATGTGTCTTAGGCATACTTTCTATACTTTCCACAATTCAGAACGAAAAAGATCCTCTGAGATTTTCGGCTAGAGAGACAGAACTCAATTGTAGCCTGAAATTCGTTGAAAACGCAGATGCTCAGTTCCTCAGACATGATACAGTTGAACATCATTATTAGAAAGATACTCAAATCAATTTATCCGAAAGAATATGCACAAAATATTCAGTAATGTCCACTGTGTCTAAATGTATTCATCTTAGGTACTGTTCTAGATTGAGTCAATTCTCCATCTGATTACATGCACGTTCATCACACTTATTCCATGAATTTTGCAGTTATCATATACTGCATTTCAAACTTCTTAGCTAAGATAGTCACCTTATAGTCTTTCGCAATCCATGGCTGATTTAGATATGTTACATGGAGTGATGCCAGTTTAGTTTGATGCATAAGACCTGCTTGCTGTTTTACCGGTCTAATCTTTATTTCGAAATGCTGCAAAAATTGAAAACTACACAAACCAGATGTACTTATGTATTTCAATATACATTGTCAGGAAGTTTTTCCTTGCAATTTTCAGATACAGCATCCTGGAAGTAGTAAACTGATGTGAACATTATAAGCATTGCTAACCACATACAGAATGCTCGAAATATTATTGAACAATAAAATACATTATATGAGACACACAATCTCATTCGATTGATCGTCAGGAAAATGCACTGAAATATTAAAAAAAATTATTGAAAATATAATGAACTGTATAGATTGTTAGTTTGTCGGAATTTAATCAGTTTCAACTGTGATCATGGACTAAAAAACTGAGAGAACCACTGAAAATGAAATAGTTTTGGATAGCTGCTTCGCTCCACTTTGAGACTGTTTCGCTGTACGCCTTCAAACCCTACCAGGAATGGAAGCAAGGACCACCAGGTGATGAGGAAAACCTGTTGACTATTCAGTGACTTTGATGGTTTATAGTGGCGTCATCGTAGAGTGTTAGGCTTTACACTGGACCTGGTGGAGTCCACTTCTCATGACTTCTCACTAGAGTTGCAAATAACATCTTCCCGCAGTCAGTTTCCACTGAACTTCAGAAGATGTGACATTTTCTGCCCCGATGGGTTCATGTCTGCGTATTACTAAAGAGCACAAAAGTAAAACGTAATAGGTGTTCAAACCAACTTGGATTCCAATGGTTCTCTAACATATATCATCGATGTTGAAACTTGAACGGTTTTAATTCATTCTTGTACTGAAGGCACTTAATAATTTGCTGAATATTTACCTATTGTGTATACCTGTGTATATAAAATGTCACAGCTAGAACAATTCCAAGTAAAACGAAAATAATGAGGAACATTTTAAATTCTATTGTAAGTATACAACATTATCTGAAAGAAAATAAATCTTAAATTCGGGTTACTGCAAATATGATCACATGTCTAGATTTGCTTTTCAACTCTCATAATTTTGCAAGATGTACATCACGTCTATCTAGTGAATGTATCTTGCAGTCAATGTTTTGAAACCTCTGTACATTTTAACTGCTACCTGTATGTGATTTTATTTTATTAGATTATTATGACTGTTTAAGCTAAAACACTAAGCTGACTGAATAATGATCTAATGCAGATCATGAATCGCTTCAATAAACACTATCGTTCTCAATAAATCTTGAAAGGGTGATATCACCACACTACTTCCATACGCATCTTAGTGACGTTTGTCCTGTCAAAATTGTCTGTCTTCAAAATATTTTGACAGACAATGAGATCCTCATTTATAACAGTGAAATTTATCTTTCTGAGTAGTGCGAATCGAAAAAGATGAGTGGTGAATGCAACTGTCTTTGATGTACACTGTGCAATACCACGATATCTGTCTTCATTTTAACTACGTGATATGTACTGCTATTTCATTAGTTGGATTAAAGTGACAACAACCTTTACTGAATATATACACTCCCTGATATGGAATGAACCTGGGATTCAACAAAAGGAAAAGAAGAGGAAGGACTAACTCAGCTGAAGACAACAAAATTTTCATGTACCACCTACACATATAAAAATAAGCCATAATATTTAGACCAGCAGTGTTTAGCGAATAGATTACTACTTGAACTTACTAATATTGCGAAGAAAGTCACAGAAATGGACGTGGCTATTTTGAAAGGTATCTGAAGTTTCTATAAGAAAACAAATCGAAAGGAAATTACATTAATATAGAAAGGTATAAAGGAATCTGAATTGGAGCAAATAAGTCATCCATATTATGAATATATATGTAAAGCAAAACGAGTGGTTTTAGTAGAATACGATAAAATCGTTTAACTTTTGCATCTAATTCTCATCCGCCTTATACGGTTGAAAAGTCCTATTATTATTTACATTCACAAGGATATTCCATCTAAAGTGCTTTCATAGATAATATTGTGCCAGAAAAAAAAGGATTCGGAATTTAACAAAATGGTCTCACAACTTATACTTGAACAGCTCATACACTGAATAATCATTTAGAGACAGCTACGCATTGAGGAAGGAGTTACTTTATAACATGGTGACGTCGCCTCCATCAGTGTTTCCATTACATAACTCATTTTCCCCACACTGACCAATTTCGTTTCCAGAATTATCATTCAAAATTCTATGCATATGGTTTATATGCGTAGCTCTTGACCACAGTCTCCTGTAAACTCTTATTATAATACTCTCACAAACACGGTGGAAAAATATTTCGTATACGCCGTTGACGAGGAATAAACCAGGTAAGTGATATGATAAATATTCCACTCAAATCACTTCTTAGTCATCCCTTCTTACACCTTACATTACGTAATACAATTTTCTAAGGACAAAATTTACCAGTATCTGATTGGTCTAAAGATTTCTTTGTTAATTATAATTACGATTGTACAGCTCATGAAAATGAATCGTCGAAAAGAAAATTTTCTTCGCTGTTTGTGCCTTTTCTTATGACTCAATATGGGAATATTTCGTTCAAATCACTTCTGTTGCTCTATTGAAATGAAAAAAGGTGGATGAAAAGTTTCATTTCATTTCTCTTTTTAATTTCAAATGGTTTCGATAAACAAAACTATCGTCAAACGTTCTTGGGAGGGGAGCACGTATATGTCTCCGAATGTTTCACTCCAGGAAACAGCAGCTGAGTCACTTTGCAAAGTTTTGTTGGAAGTTAAAATCAACATATTCTTCTATCAGAACATTGTTATTGCCCTTCAGCCAAAGCAGACCTTTGTTTATGTCATCTGTGCAATTTCCCGGAAATACAACAATGTCTACCCGGGTGACATGAAGGATAAACATGTGTATTCACACGTAGTGTTCTCACTTCCTCTGGCTGCCTGGTTGCCGTTGCAATACAATAATTTGTCAGAATTTGTGGATTGTGAAGGGAATTTTACATCTTTATTCAAAAATAAGACTCAATGACCAAATGGAGGAGACTACAGAGGTGAAATTATCGAGAGATGGTCCTGGTTAACCTCTGGGTTCTTATGCTGAAATATTATTAAATAGACTAAAGTTAAACCCTCAAGTAAAGTTATATTCTGACATCCCAGTAATCTTAAAACTTCTACTATGCTGTTTCAGTTTATTTCTGCTAACCGATATAAACAATGTCCTGATTGGAGGGAACTTGATTTTCAACTTTTAACAAACATTAAACAAAATAATATCTCCATCCTATTTTATGATTAAAAAATCAACACTGTAAGAAAATTATGAATAATAGGCGGCTTTAATAAATACCTGACGTGATCTAAGATTAGACTCACAGACAGAGACTTAGTATATCTCATCTATCTTTTTAAATAATTACAATTTAAAACAGTAAGTCCCTTTTATAAATTTTGATAGCATTATTAGAAGACGGAGATTATCTGAAAAATGTGATGTATTAGCGCTATACATTTCAAAAAATCTGATCACACATTTACTTGTCAAGTCAATATATATGGAAAAGTTAAATTAAACAAGGTGACAAAAAAAGAACAAAGAATAATGAACACCAATCAAATATGGATTACCAAGGTAGGTTAAAAGTAATAACAAACTGTTTTTGAATACACAAGGGGGGCTTAAGTTTATGAATGGCTACAGCCTCAGCGTATTTCAGTAAACGTCCTTGACCGTTTTTATAGATGACCTTAAAGGCTGAGTTAACATCAACCTTATGGTTCATCTCGATTAAATGTTTAGCTATAGACGAAGTTGGTAGTCTGACACCTGCATCTATGGGCTTGTCACAATTCATCTGTTTTTCTAACCACTTTGGGATATGCTCTCCCACCCTCACGTGCAACGCGCGATTACCCCTCCCTGTGTGTGTATGTCCACACACACACACACAAATTGACTTGACTGCTAAGGATAAACATTCAAGAGCAGTATTATCCTGCATTATTTCTGATGTTCACAAGTCCATACTTGTTGTGGATTTTAAAAACATCTATTCAATACATGTGTTGTTACGACTGGATTAATTCCTTGCTGTGTCGCAAACTGTTCATTTAGTCACTATTATCTTACATTTGAATTATATATGAAACTTACTTCTTCATTGTGAAAAATGACTCCCAAAATGTACATGAGTATTCCAACTCCAGCGAAAACACATCCAATACTGAAGATAATCACAGTATACTCCATCTTGACAGTTCTGAACAGCAAACCCAAGAATGTCACAATCCCACTGACCACTACTGTGACAAGGAGAGATATGAGAGAGCAAAACACCTGAATATACAGAAACGCACCCGCGAAGCCAAAAGAGATCAGTAGATACTAGAAACAGATGAAGAATTGTATTAGTAAGTCGTATTTAAGAATGCGTAAATTTAGACATATCAGTTCAATGGTGAGTTGCATACAATAGAATTGATCAACTGTCGAAACAAATTTTTTTTTCATTAAATCCGATGATACTGACATATTCTTCTAAGGTAGGAAATATGTAACTAAAATCCTCCACCACTGACATTACCTGACAATTAGTATACGGCAAAACATTCTCAATACGTGTTCAAAGTTGTATTCCTAGATGTAAGCTACAATACATGTAATAAATGAGTTATTTCTCAAGAACTTCATTACAAATGCTTTAAATCAATTAACTCTTAACACAGTCAAATGACAGAAAAGCTGCCTGACATTATCATTGACTTCATGAATGTCATCATAGAAGATCTCAAATCACAGCAAGCATGAAATCTGGTATTTCAAGGACAACACAATTTCGCCCAATGGAGATAGTGCCTTATTCTGAGATGTATTTAATACCGCACAGATTAATCTACCTAGAAATTGATTGAGTGACTACAAGTGCAAAACCTCTGCAATAAGGACTGACTATCTAACAGACTGACTTCAGTTCTCACTTTTTGGACCTCCAAAAGTTGCGCCAGTGAAGCTAAGTTGAAGGAGCAAGGAGAAATGTGTCACTGGATTCTGATTCACTAAATGTGTTAAATCTGTGTGACATTTCCTTGTCAAAGTGACACACATCTACAACCTGAAATCAACAGAACGCACGTATGAAGTAACTTCAAGTCGTTTGTGCTTTCTCTTCAATAAACTGAGTTAACGTCTATCTAGAGAATGAGGGGAAAATATGAGAAAATGAAGTGAGCTCACTTACACTGATTACGATCAGAAGATGATCAACCACATTTTCGTATTTAAATTTCCTGACTAATATGAGAAGTAAATTTGTCAGTATTCCGAATAATCTGAAAAGCAATTTGTACACGTCAGCATAATGATGATTACAGCTTGCGTATTCAACACAGTAAAAACAACAGCAAGGAGATAGTCGTTAGTTAGATAGAAGCTGGGTTGCCTTTCCAGAAGAAACCATTAGACCAAAGTGAGAGAAGATATGTCATGAGTCAATGAGTTACGTTAAGAGTGAACGTTTATCACTACTTCACGTAGAGATAATATCCAAAGAATTGCACGATGTTGTGGGTTAATCATTGAGCTACCCAATTTTTTATCCAAAACAATGCACAAAACAATGGAGTACGTCTATCTCCCGACAAATGTACTCACGCACATTTTTAAATGGCTTTCGATAAACTTCAGTGCATTTCCTGAAAACGGATATAAACGTAACATACGAGATTATCTTACTGCGTCAAATGAGTTACCTTGTGTTACTATTTTAATGTAGGACCCTGGATGGAGAGAAAATTTTATATTTATATATATATATTACATTGTGAATTCTGTACGTTGCGTAATTACTTTTGTCCATAATGAAGCTATTAATAATAAAGATTACTAAGTAGGATTGAGAACTATATTTGATGTGAATGTTGTCATTTCTTATGTGTCTTTATGTTTCCTAGCCTCATCGGACCACCACATTCATAGGTGGCTCCATCCGCATTTATTATTCCTTCGTACTGAGTGAATAATTGCATGAGTTACGGTGTTTCCAGATGTGAAATCCAAACGACAACACAGAGAGTGCAGAAATCAGAAATTCGTAATGTTGAATTACTCACTAGTATTCGTTGCATCAGTGACAATGCAGTCAGCAGACGAAAATGTGATCAGTGTCAAGATGCATATGTTGGCGGTGATAATCAAACAAAAGTCACCAGATAAAGACAAATGATAATTCAAAGTTTTGAAAGAAGTAATACATTGAGTGAAATCGAATGAGCCTCAGTGGTTCAGTGAAAGAATTTTAGTCAAACAAACACACATAGTCCGAATTGCTTTCTGGACGACAGGCTCGTTCTCAGGCTAGGTAAGTTAAGTAGCTAGAAAAGAAGGAGGGTTAAGCTTTTGGCTTGCACACCCCATAAGCCACAGAATTGTTAGTGAAACTGTGAGTCTAAGTAGTTGAAGTGACAATGTTCTACTCGGAAGATACATGTTATCAACAAAAGATCCACAAAAAGAGGGCGCCAGTCAAAAAACATCTTGAAAATATTGACTTACACGAACAAACCAGGTGCTTTATTATGCTCAACAAACCAACCAGTGATTATTTCTCTACAGCATACAAGATTATCAATATTTTATAATACTCAGTTTCACGCCTTACGAATTTCTCACCATTAAAACCATGCATACAGTCCCCAAAACAAAACACAATGTATCGACTAACATCTGCATCAAACATTATAGGGACACTGAATATTGGATTTGTGTTTGCTCACCCAAATAAAGTAGAATAGATATCGGCTTATTTTTGTATGAAAAGGTGATTCTTTCAAACTGATAAATGTTGAACACTGTTCCAGCATATTTTGTTCACTGCAAATAATTCACGGATGATGATGAAAGTAAAAGTAAAGGAACTCATTGTAACAGTGTACATAAAACCAAATGTTTAATAAGAGAACATACGTGAAACAGATTATATGAGTCTAATTATATATGCAGACACATCGAAACACTTCGTACTGGACTACACAATGTTCACGAAATAAATAAATAAATAAATATTTCCTTAAATTACTGTCATTAAGGCAGAAAATAACACGGATCAGCTGTGTGACAAACAAAGTAAAATGAACGACCTGAAAAATGTACTGCTAAATTTGGTGGATTAATTCATTCTGTGAAGGATCCAATCTACTTTTGATTTCCGCGGTTTCAGAAAACATGTATTTTGAACAGTCGTTGTCATGCAGGAACATCAATTTGTTAGATCCACTGATATGCTGTTTTCAGAAATATGATGGATAATGGTGGAAATGTAATTCTTTATATACGGCATATCCATATACTAATATATGACACCAAGAATCTGTATGACACTGAGTTTTGTGGAAGTCTGGATTTACAATCAAATGTTTGTTATGTACACTGTGAATTTGACCCTTCTTAGATTGCCAGCTCTCTTACACAAGTGTATAAGCTTTTTGACAGTACCGATTACGAAGTACATCATAATAACGCTAATGATAATGACACTACTTACCTATTACAGTTTCAAATTTTATATTTATTGTAAAATCAGATTAAATGTGTATTCATATACCATCTTAAAAATTTCTAATTGATTAGTTTCATTGAACTTTGATCATGGAGAAATAACATGGTTTCACAACAGCTTTTATTGTGTATGCATGTATGGAGTGTCTAGATTCAATCCACACTTCACTGAATGTTATATCGATCGTTGTTTTCATTGAATATTCATCAAGTGCCATTCTTTCCTAAAGTTTCTCAGAAGCAGCTCACATCACATTACGTCTACTAACACATATGAACCTCAGGTATCTACTGGCCATTGCAAATAATATTCCTTTATGCTGAATGTGTTGATACTGTTGCATAAAGGCCATCTCATTTGTATTACACTCCCTGACCATGTGTGCTTATGACGTGGTCAAAGACCTCAGAATGTGGTAGGTTTCCGATTTTGTGGAGAAGGGTTTCAGAAATAGGCAGCATGAAACAGTTTCAATCCGTGGATGCCATATGACAATCAAAAAATTATTTGTGCTTGTTTACTTAATAAGATCATCTTGAAGCCTCACAGGGTAAACGTAGTTGTCTAAAGATGGATCATACATCCATCTAACTTGACGACAAGTGATCTTTCGAAACCAACTTTCTTTTAGAGATTATCAATACTGTCATAACACAACAGATTTTTTTCATTTTCTTGAATCTGCTGATCATATATCTATCTTCGGATTTTTGTGACCTCATGCTCCGCATCCTATCAAATGCTTGTATTTGTGTTTTCACGTGAAACAATGTGGATTGTGTGAGGTGTGTAAAGGAACTCATTGTGAAAGCGTACATAAAACAAAATGTTTAATAAGAGAACATACGTGAAACAGACCGTATGAGTCTAATTATGTATGCAAACACATTGAAACAATTTGTACCGGACTACACAATGTTCAGGATAGAAACATATATGATGTCAAGTTCAACCAAAATAATGTCAAACAATCGAAGAACATGTATCCTTATGTGTAAGGATTGCATACTGCCAGGATACTGAGAAATTTGTGGGTGAGATGTAGTCGATTAGACTAAAATTTCACTAACATAATCCAGACAACCACGTCACGTACGACTTGATGATTCCTACTCATCCTAGTTTCTTTGAACTTATAGTAGCAGTACTAGTAGTGATGTGTATTCGAGAAGTTTAATTTTAAAGCAAACTGACATCTGTGGAGCAGCTGACAAGATTTTACAATTTCGTTCCCATGGAAAGATGAAGTAGTTAAAACCGTTCCCTTTGAACTCGCCTCCAAGGAATTCGAAGTGAAGACAGTGTTGATGAATAAATTTGACAAAAGATGGAATTATTCGTGGAGAATGGATATTCAGTATGATTTGTCAAGAATAATAGTGCATTATGTGAAAGATATACAGTGTGGAATAATGTTAGTTAGAATGTCATGCATGTTAACTAGGCGTTAGATATCAGTTTGAGTCTACACATATATGACACGAGTCCAGATTGTGTGATGATGACTGACACGATATTCAGCTGATAGATAAATGAGTGGTGAGTGGAAGAACGAGGTGACACGCTGTTGAAATCCTGTGTAAATATACACTTTTCTTGATGCCAGGTATAACGGATAAACCGAATAAATCTCATGTCACCATAGACTGTACATTCAGCTCTTTGCTCCCCATCCCCATTAAGATCGATGCTTTCAAATGTCAAGTCAGTTGAGAGTGTCCTAACCAAATAGCACAGTCCATCTCAATTTGAATTTGCATCTTTGTTTGAAGATAGGTTGTTGGCTTGTTCAATTTCCATCAGTCTTCTCTTTCAGTCATCATCCATTCACACTGATCGGTCGATCACCTCTACTTCACATTTCATCATGCATTCAGATGAATATTGAAAGTGATCACTGCCTGCTACTTCACTCATCACAATCAACCACCAAACAAAATTCATTCTACCAACCATATTAGTGTTTCTTATGAGAACATAATTTTACCATACTCGTATTCCTTAGATAGTGTTTGTGGAATTCTACATCAAGACGGATTGTGCGGAAGTGGGAATTTATTGGAAATAATTGTTCTCGGGGAGATCTTTATCTATGAAAATGTAATCATTTATGTGCTCAGCCCTCCTGTCGTTGTAATTAACATTTCATCTGACTTGGACCCTTCATTTTTCGTCTTCAAATGCAGACTGATCTCAATTTGTGGCAAATTTTTATTTCAAAATATATCGGCTACTTAAATACACGCTATGAGTAGATTACATATAGAGATGGCTGTGACTTATAGTTACACCTGGCGTGTAATCACGTCTCTACAGAAGCATTTACGCTATTTAGTGTGAGCGGAAAATTGTTCGAAGTGAATAAAACTGCGAATTAGGATTTTATTTTATGGAATTTGGTTTTAATCTGGCCATACATGGTCGCATCATGTGACTTATATGATAATGAAGTGACCAACCAACAACCTATTGCTTAAGTGATGTGCCAAAATAAAATGAAGATGGAATGAAAACACTCTCAGGATACTGTCAAATGACATAGTGACCCAGGTAATCTCTTGAGCAGAACCTGAACAGGAAAGGACGATTAATACCCATTTAGTCATGAAGAAAATTTCATTTTTTTAGACTTTGTTGAAGGTCTGAACATGTAGATGGAGTATGTGATAATCTTCACACTCTTTTCAAACAAAGTTCATTCATGTTCTAGATTCACCCTTAATAGTATAATCAACAGTTTGATCTACACTCCGTGGACATCTTGTGACAAAGTTAGATATAACGTGGCGTGCGGTTAAGTTTACGCGATATCTGAAAGAGACTAAAGGAAATCTTCGTAGAAAGCCATCAAAAGAATTTCGTACAAACAAAATGTTAAAACGCCTCCAACGATTAAGTGAAGTCAATTTGCATAGATTGTAGTAAGTTAGGAAATTCACGAAATGATGAACAACGATCTCATAACATTCTCATCATTCTACTGCACAATACGTTGTTGTCAACCTCCTTAAAGTGAATCGTCTAAAATTCCGTATTTATTTTTACCTTCAGTAATTTCACTGACATTACTAGATGATTGGTGTTATTCTGATGTAAAACTGCATATATAAGCACAGGAACGTTGATGAGGAACCAAAACAGAAATGAATATGTTTGTTATTTGTATAAACAACTGCCCGGTCACGTGTAGCAATTTCAGTAGACTCAGTAATTACCATTCTAACCATACCAAGTATTTTCCTATGTCCCTTCACAAATATAATCATTTTGTAAAGAACTGTATCTTGAGTCTTTGGTGCGATTCATGTGCAACTGTACAATGAGATGTAGAGATTGGCTTCTTGCACTGATACCACAACACGTCACTTTTAATCATTACAGACACCATCCAAATTTCCGATCCATTTACACTCATAATCCGACAAAATAACACAATTTCATTATTAAATACCTAACGTTTATATAATAAATCTAACACGGAACTATCTTTTGGTTCCGGTCTTATTTATAAAGAGATAATTCACCCAACTTCTCAGCGTTTACGAAATGTAATCACATCTTTGAAGACTTTCCTATGGTCATACGCATCCTGGGATGGTTTCCAACTTATAATTATAGGAAGAATATCTCAAAGGTGTTTCCTGTGTTTTGCATTTGAATTCACTGTGTCCACTGATTAACTGCTCATTTGTATTTCAACCTCACATCCTTCTCATCAGGTGCATATCTGCTTGTAAAACACCTTGTATAAACATAGTATCCTAAACAGACTGTTCACATTGTCTTATTCGTTGAACTTTTCAACGTGAAATGAGATGCACAGATTAATAACACTCTACTCATGTTACCCATTGTTGAATATGGTTGGTAAATCAGTCTACAAAAAATAACACTTCTAAGCACTACGTGTAATATTTCTGGTCATGATTCAAATTATCAATTCAAAATGTATGCGGCTACTTTAATTAACTCATTATTGGAAACACTTCAGTGTGAATTGTAGTCTTCTTTAACAATTAATAAAAACACTTTACAATGAATGTGATAAACTATTAATCAAAGTTTTGAGAATCAAATGGACATATTAACACTTTAGTTGAGGATTTATATGAGTCAATCATATAAGATTTAGCGTTAGATAACAGCTTTTTCACAGGAAAGCACTTGAGTTCAAATCATCTTCCGTTACTATCATTTTCTAGTGAGTATTGGCAGTCTCAAAGGTTCCGTCCGTCACGTAATCTAATGATACCAGATTTCATGATTCCATGGTTTATGAGGTTTAATAATTGATATTATCATAGAACACTCATCGTAATGTCAAACAACTGTTGGAGCAAGTGAGAATCGTTATCTTCACGTATTTCTGATTTTTCCCATTCATTTTAAAGTAAAATTATTACATAGCTTGTACTAAAATAAAGTGAGAGGTATCTGAACATCAGCTTGGAGTAGAAACACTCCATACATACACTCTATACAACACTACTCGCACTGTTCACACTATGAGCGTTTATTCATCCTACATCGATGATTACGATTCTTAACATGTTTCATACGTGAGTAGCGGTCAATAGAGGAGTCGTTATAGTAAATTGAAATGTTCTATCCAAATTCTAATTGTTTTTATGCTCTGGCGATGGAGAAATTAATATTTTTGCGGTTGTGGTTATACAACGCCATTCAGAGTCAATAAACACGAAATCTACATCCAGGTTTCACTGATGATTGCCTACATTACAACGTGAAACAATAAATATATGTTGATGTTGCCATCTATTTTATGAATAAAATTGAGATATTTTTGCTCACATAGTATTATAAGGAAGATGCTCCCAGCGAATTTACCTGGAGTATCGATTAAAAAGCTGATTAGAATAGGCAAAAGAGATGATGAATGTTCTAATCAGCGTAGATTGCTTAAAGTAGTCTTAGGTTCTCCTGATGAACGGAATCATCTACTGGCTAATGTACACAACCTTGCCGGGTCAGAAATTTCAGTCATACCTGATTTATCTCTTGAAGACAGACTTAAACGAAAAGAAGTTTTGTCACAGCTAGAAACAAGAAGTAAAATGGTGAGACTAACCTTAAACTGGTGGGTTTTCAAATAGTCAGGTCTTGGAAACGTATGCTTCCAAGACCTGTGTGGATAAGCCGGACCGCATAGGAAGCCTAAAGGTAGTGTACACTAATATACGTAGTATCGGGAACAAATTTCACGAGCTAGGTGTATTAGTGGAAGACCTTAGCCCAAGTATTGTGGCCATTACTGAAAGATGGCTGGTTTCTGGATTAGATGACACACCTGAGCTATGCGGATTTAGTTGCTTGCGCAGCGACAGGGTTAAGGGTCGTAGAGGTGGCGGGGTTGCTCTGTACATCAACAACTCCCTACATGTTCGTTCCGTGAAATCTGAAGCGCATGACAGTGGGACAAGTGAGGTAATTAGCTGTGAAGTAAGCTTTGCAACTGGCACTCTACTCATTGGTGTTCTGTATAGAAGTCCTTTTTGTCAGTGTGATGACTTTATTTTAGATTACCTCAAACAATGGGGTAAACACAGTAGCTGTCTTATTCTAGGTGACTTTAATGCACCTCATATAGACTGGGTAGCTGTCACATCTCCAGGATCCACTAATAAGTTTGACAGCCGGTTACTCTTGACTACCATGGAAAATGCCCTGACACAACATGTCTTAGGTAGTACAAGATTCGGTTCTACCCAAGGATCTTCCTTGCTGGACTTAGTGCTTACTCATGACAACGACGACGTGGATGGTCTAGTTATTCATCCACCTCTAGCAAACAGTGATCATGAGGTGTTAGATTTTAACTTAAGGGTTGGCAATTTAGTCAGTTTTCAACCCAAATCCCGACCTAGTGTTTGGCATGCTGACATACTCGCTATGAAGGAGCGTGCTTCAACTGCCGACTGGTCAGTCAACATTATCTCATCCATTGAAGATGAATGGGATAGATGTAAGAATACACTTGAGAGGGTTACCACTGATTTCATTCCCTGGAGGGTTCCTAAAAAACCAACAAATTGGCCACCATGGATAAATAGACAAGCTATAACACTCCTAAGACGGAGAAAAAGGTTCTGGAATCTCTTCGTTTCTACTGAGCTACAGCAGTTCCGGCTGAAATACTGTGAAACCAGAAACCAGTGTAAAATTTGATTCACCAGTCAAGGATAGCTTACGAAACCCAGTTAGTCAAAAGTTCACCAGGCTGCCCAAAAAGACTCTTCTCATATATCAAGAGAAGAACACGTAAGAGTGATGCTATCCCACCTCTTATGCTTGAAGATGACCAGACAAACATGGCTGAGGATAACTTGACTAAGGCTGAGGCTTTGTCCAAGCACTTTAGTCAAGTATTCTCTGATAATATTGATACCAACTTTGTAACTTTTCCAGAAGGTAACTTGAAAATGGCACCCTTTTACATTGGAAAGGATACTGTCCTAAAGTGGCTTCAAAGGCTCAATCCTGGTAAGTCCAGTGGCCCTGATGAACTCCACCCACGTATATTAACAGCATTGGCTGAAAACATAGCCGAGCCATTGTGGGTAATCTTCAATATGTCTCTGGACCAGTCTAAATGTCCAAGAGACTGGAAAGATGCCATCATTAGTCCGGTCTTCAAAACCGGATCTAGAAGCTTAGTTCAGAACTACCGTCCTGTTAGTTTGACCAGTATTGTTGTTAAACTACTAGAAAGAATAATTCGTGATGCTATCATTCACTTCATTGAAGGGAACAAACTTTTTGCTGTGGAACGGCATGGTTTTAGAGCAGGTCATTCTTGCTTGGCCAACCTTCATTTGGCCAGAGAAAGTTGGGCAAGCTCAGCTGATGCTAATATACCGGTGGATGCCATATTCATCGACCTTAGCAAGGCGTTTGACAGGGTTTCTCATTCAGGTCTTCTAGTAAAGTTAGGTAGTATGGGAATCAATAAAGTGGTTGCCGACTGGATTCAAGACTTTCTAAAGGACAGAAGACAAAGAGTACGAGTTAACGGGGTTTTATCAACATGGGAATCGGTTAAGAGTGGCGTTCCTCATGGTACAATTCTAGACCCACTTCTTTTCCTGATTTATGTTAATGAGATTCCATCGGTAGTTAGGTCATCCTGCTTACTGTTTGCTGATGACATCAAGATATGGAGGGCTTTACACGATGACAGTGATCAACTTGCTTTGCAGGAAGATTTAAACTTGTTCAGTGATTGGTGTAAGCACTGGGCCTTGGAGATTAACTTAAGCAAGAGTGTAGTTATGCATGTATCTCATAGTCACGTGCACAATTACTCAATGAATGGCAATACTCTCCCAGTGGTCACTGAGTACAAGGACTTGGGAGTGGTTGTGCAGCATGACTTGAAAACAGCAACAAACTGTAGAGCTGCAGCCACTAAGGGTTTTCGAATATTATGGGCCATACACAAAGCTTTTGCAAATTTTGACGCTGAAATATTTCGTATATTATGTCCGGCTTATATCAGACCTCATTTGATATATGGGATCCAGGCAGCGAGCCCGTGTTTCAAATACGAAATAGACTTATTAGAAAGGGTGCAAAGAGTAGGAACTAGGCTAATAAAAGTGTTCTCAACCATCTCATTTGAGGAGAGGTTAAGTCGACTGGGTTTATTTCCACTGTCATACAGACGACTTAGGGGTGACCTAATACTAGCATACCGTATCCTAGGAAATGATTTTGGAGCAAATTTATCTAATTTATTTCTTCCTTCTAGCACCAACCAATTGCGAGGACATCACCTCAAGCTTCAAAAACCACGGTCGAATCGTCTGCGTTTGGAGATCCGTTTTTCGCATCGGATTGTGAACCACTGGAACTCCCTACCGGAACAGCGCCATCCGTTGATTCATTCAAGGCGAGATTGGACTTCCTGTGTGTAACAAATTGAAAGGATTAACACAGGCATATCGCCTACTATCCTAAATAAATTGTAAACTGTAAACTATATTCAAAAGGTACAATCTGTTTTGCCACAAGATTGTACTATAGTCTGCGAATATGTGTTTATTGTTTAAAGAAACATTTGGATGAAAATGCTTCATTTATATTGGCTACATCATTGTGAAAGACTTCTTAACAGTGATTTTCTGCATCTTGTCACTTGTCTGAAGAACTGTGTCACCTCACTTATTCACACTGTACTGAAGTGACACTACAACACTTAAATATGCGATTTCGATACGCTGATATTTGTCCAACAGCTGAAAATTAGGTTAGTTTACATTTGTGTGAATGTTTATCAGTGTTTATGGAGAATAAATGAATAACAATCAAAGCATAAAATCGCATAAAACTGAAGTGGTTATCAACTTAGTTTACAGGAGAAAGGTTTTGTGAAGCACGGGAACTTTAGGATTCAGACGCGGTTATGTGTATGTGCATATCATTCCAAGAATTTAAAGAAATTTTATATCCGTTTGTTTTCATTCAATATCGAATTCGTTCACTTAAGTGATGGATTATTTTGGAGACACTCTATGGAACAGATACATATTTAATTTTCACTATGTTGATTTAGGCTGAAAGGTCGCAATTTCAAGAGGAGCATTCAACCTTTTTGGAAAGAAAGTGAGTATTGCTATGTAATTCTCGAAATCTTTTGTCTTTCGTGTTCACTACACCATGCTGATTTAATCCTGATGTTCCCGGGAATCTACACTGTTTAAAGAAATTCACATGAAATTTGAAAATTTTTTGTTAACGAAATATGATACAATCTATAACTCTGATAAGGACATTTCAAATAATAACGAACATCGAATGCCGAATCTACCATGCATTCAAAGCAGAAACATTTTGAAATTTAGACGCAACAACACAAATCATTGTCAGTACTCAGATCTGAAACTTTAATTCAAGCAGAATGATTCTTATTCATCTAGCAGTGGGAGTCATATTCGTTAGTGAACGTGTAATTAAGTTTGGTGACAATCATAAATGAGTTACCAATCAACAATAGCTGGGCAAACCAGAATGTATTCCGAAACTGTAATTACCATGAATATCGCAAACGATAAGGTGGCAAATGAGCAGGGGAGAACACTCAGTATTACAACAAGTAGAAGTTATAGTCTGTTACAAATAAACTACGTTATACTTGACAGCGAAGAAACATTGTTTATTTTCCATTCGCTCCTCATCAGCGACCTTATATTAATAAATACAGCATTACATCAAAATTATACCAATCATGTTGTGATCTAAGTGAACAGCTATCAGTAATAAGATATGTAAAGCGTGAATGTAGTTGAGTCACTATACTTGACCTAGAGGTTTTAAGAAACTCATCCTTGTGCACTTGAACATAACAGGATAATATGGGTTGATTGTTCATTATTTTGTGGATTATTCCTAACTAACTCCAATCTACCCTGTAGAAAAATATCCATTGTGTAAATGATTTGACCTTATTTTTTTCCTTATTCACAGAGAATAACCGATAGGAACTGTTTGTATTGATTGCCTGGAATGATGTTGGTTGCTTAATTAATAGGATTTGAGAATATTGAATATATGTAGGTTAATAAACGAGTCGTATGTTCCGTTCTTATCTGTACTTTATAACTCTTTTCTTTTCAGCTTTGTACTACTTACCACTGATGAGTAGTATAAGATATATTTTGGTTCTTGTAAAAACATTGGTGCTGTGGTTTGCTGTCGGAGATTATTTCGGTTAATATACAATATATGTGGTAATTATCCTGCTGTGTATTCTTCATTTATAGATCACTCATTGTTGAACAGACTTCGTTCAAACCCATTTATTCTTTGAATGCCATTCGTGCTGTAATTTTGTGACAGTGGATCGCCCTCGATGTAGATATTCTCTGTTTACTAACTGACGAACAGTGATTGTACATTTGAAGACATTTATCTACACATGTCTCACAATTTGAAGTTTAAGTGACATATTTCACTATTGGTGATTGAACGTACAAGATAATTTTAATTTATATAAAACACGTGTCAGATTCCAGAATGCAGTAAATCCAGGATTTATTCATAAAATACAGTCCTTGGGCTTACATACACTGTCCGGTCACATCTATTATTGGAAGTGAAATCAAAGCATTAAGGAATATCTGATTTACTGGAGACTCAAAACTCAAGCCGCTCTATATGTTCAAACTAAATAGGTCCAACCATTGTCCTTACTCTGGTCATCATGCAAAGTAATTCCCACAAATAATGATTATCCTGTTGTCTTTCTCGTCCAACCTACCTGTGTATGTCTGTTATTTTCACGTTTTTAATTTTTTTATGCATTACTAGATATGGAAGCTGCTTTTTAAAATTTTTTAAATATCCGAACTTCATATCTATTTTGTTGATAATATGTCATTAAGCCATACTTACAAGAAGTGACAAGTTTTTCCAGTAATTATAATTTTATTGTGTCTTTCCTAACCGATCTTCCAGATTATTTGTAATTTTATCAACTTCACCTTTGACCTGAAATATTTCCAGAATAGTACCACCACATTTCTTCTGTTTATTACACTTATTAGTTTTATTAATTCAAGCTTTTCCCGGAAATAATTCTGGAAATTTCTCGCACGAACAACTCAAACGCACGAATCTACAGCCTAGTTGATGACTTCGTTGGAAAGAAAGTTCTCTTCGTGGCAACCTTATTTTTACTAATCTTGCGTAAGCACAATGATTTCTGTGTAGCACAAAGTCAGCATAACACTCCTTATTGCTCTCGCAATATGGGTTGGTGATAATGATGGATAGGTTATCAATATGATATGTAAATGTGAATTATGTGGTAATTTCAACCTGATATCCTGTATGGACGAGATGAGCCCAGTGCAGATCAACATCTCCCCTTATTCAGGCCTCTGCCTACATTTGATGGGTTTTGTACAGAAATGAGAGGATGATTTGGTCAATCGTTCACCTAATGTTCATGCTTCGAGAATAGCAGTGATTCACTAAACACACCTCATTCACTTCTTTTGTTATAGTTCCCCATAAAAACTAGTATTCCAACATGTTCCTGTGAACACCTAGTTCACACATATCTTCGTTGGAAAAAGCTACATCTCTCTAATGTTTCAACGGTCATTTTACCACAGTTTGAAAAAGAACAAGAATTTGCATCAAATTATGATTTGTCACTATCTGCCTTACTTTAATAAATTACTTTGGTAACAGAGACACATATTTGACTTAACAACATGATAACTAATACATGAAAAACAAAATCTCTCGTGAATCTACTTCTAATTGGCTTAATAATACCCCTGACCTTCCTTGTTTTGCATTAATAAAATTGCTTGAAATTCACCAAGTTTCGCAGTGTTTTATTTTAATTTTAATTAGATCCCTGATTAGTTGCCATTACTCACCTCCATCTCTTCTTGATTCCCAACTTGCTGTTATGGATTTATCAGAGTAAATGAAGGAAGAATTTACTGTGGAAAACGTTGGTAATTCATCTTTGGGTGTAAGCATATTGTTCATGACGAAGCTACTAACATTACTGATTGCTTTAATTACTGTTGTAGTTGAATTTCCTTTACGTAAAATAGGATATGCAGGGTATTTCTACAAGCAAAATCTCACTATAGGTGAAAGTTGTTGACTCAACAGCATACAAACAGATCATATTTACGCAATGAACTAAGTCAACAATTTCCTTATTTTCTTTGATAACCAATTTATGTGATTAAATATCATTGTAGACTATAAGGGAGGTGATGATAGAGGTCACATAGACAATTATGCTGACAACGTAAGACCAAGCGACATAAGGTGATGATTCTTCGTCAAGACCACACCACTGTACAACCTGATACAGCGAATAGCAGACAATCAACTAATAGCTTCCTTCACTGGATTCTAGAAGCATCCATTCATATTATCAAATTTCGTTTAGTATTTCCATGTGTGATGATTTCTTTAAAGAGTCCCTCTCTCTTCCTGAATCCGACATCCTTTTTTTCTGACTGAGTCACATATTCAAAAGACGGTTTCATCGTCAAAATACATAACGTTGAAGGAAGAGTCAACAAACACTCAAATTCTCTTTATGAGTGATAGACAAACTCATGAAAAACACCATTCAGAAGAAGTTGTTGTGCAAATACAAAATAAAAGTTCTAGTGCAGAAATAATAATTTATTCTATAAATTTGAAATGTAAACTGTCAATAGTCAGACAGTTGCATGCATAATAAAATGTGTACGCAAGCACAAGTGAATATCCCTTGTCACAATATGATCGATAAACCGATGCGTTATTCATGTTATTTCAATGAGCTGGCAAAAACTAGAGCCAACTGAAAGAAAAACAGTAACCAATAGAACAACATTTTTCTGAGTTTCAATCGAGTATATGCCAGTCTGTTGACTGAATATAAACTCCTGATTTACACTAATGAATAAAATCAACACAGAGATCTACAGAGAATGTGATTTGGAATTTTTTATTAACCTCGACCACACTCGAAAGGCTTGTCAAGGTAGACTTCGCCTCTGTTACAAAACCAAACGCCACAGCTGAAACATAAAGATATTTCTAAATTCCAAAGTAAAACTGTGAACTTACTATAGCTACGGTAGTGTTCCAAAAGCCGCCAATCAATTCAAAATACTTCAGCTGAAACAAGTTCAAATAAATTGATATAAGTGTGAAACTTTGACACTGTGGTGAAGTATAACTCCATTATAGATAAGATTTTATTTTGAAAAATTTCACAGCCTTATGCAGTAATATTAACTGATGAGGTTTCGAGCACAAAATATTACTCATAATCATATCAAGTTCAGATAAATTATGATCAGAATGTTGATCAAGGATTACAGCAGATCAAATGCACAATTCTTGCATTAGTAACCTGATTATAAAACTGATTGTTGTTCTATGAAACAAAACTGCAAAATATGTATGTACAACAATGCAGCTTTCTGAAAATTTCAATGAATCAGTGAGATAAATTAGAGATCACGGAAATACATCTTTTCACAAGAATTTAAGTTTACCATTTCTTACCACTGTGTAGTAGGATGTTTCGTCATTATCGTAGAATTACATAGTAATTTTTAATTTAAATATCAAATAAGTGCGATACTGTTTCTCAGATGGGCGAATGTACTGCACCACTTGAAATGCTGCATAAATTCCCCTAGTTTTTCCTCAAGAATACAGAGACAGGTCTAAGCCTGCAATTTCGTGTTAGTAATAGTAATATTTAGTTGACAGTTCTAGTTATGTTAAAACCTTAGAATAAAAAGGATAATTTGATATTTCAATGCAATTACCTGACTCATATCTAACAAAAATAAAACTGCTCCAGTTATCAGAAAAGCCATCGACAAAGATATCAGAACTATTATCACCACTAGTTTGAATCTTTTGACATAGATGCAGGCGATAATTGTTAACAAATCTTCCACAATAACGAAGCCCAATAAAAAGTAACACTTAATATCAGGCCCTTGGCAATACATAAAACAGATAGCTGCAGACAATAATGCAATCTGTTGGCAAAAGAAATTAGACATTGTGATCATCTGAGATGGTAAGTTTTAACATTTTTTTCACAAAATTGACATAAACATAGAAGTTTCATATAAAATTACAGCGAATTTCAGTTAAAATGTCCTTGCAGTGTAACTTTTAGTGATGTGAAAAATCCTCATAGAAAAGTGAATGTTGGTTTCGCGTTTATTGAGTGGGATCAACGTTGTATAACTACAACTGTGGACGGATTCATGAATCCGCAGTATCTTGCATGTACCTAAAGAAAAGGTGTACAATGTTTCTGTTTCTCGTTGCATTTTGCGGTTTAGATGAGAAAACGCAATTTCTGTTGTACTCTAAACCGTGAAAGTGTCAGATCTCAAACGGTGAATCCCGCTACACTTATCGAAATACATTGACACGTACACAGGGAGGACACATCGATCTGTGCACATAAGGGCTCAAGAACAGATTCGTTGACATATAGATAGATAATTTCACCTCAATTAATTTGCAGTCAATCATGATTTTATACTCATCCGCTGAACAAGTTTCGTAATTTTCTTTAATTCAGTGAAGCTTTGCTTAAAAAATAAGGTAAACTTGCGATATAGTTCGACGTCAAAGATTCGTGCATGTTGGTTTCAGAGGTTTTTTAAGTCGAGAACATATAATAAACCAAAAAGTTACTCATACTGGAGTGAATAACAAACCTTAACCTCAATTTCGGTGGATCACTAAGTTCCTGTGAGGCGATATTTTGCCACATCATATTCGACAAACGGTATTTTATATGAGGTATATGGTCGGTGCTGTTGTTGTTTGTGAAAGCAAATCAAAATCAAAACACTTATTAGGAGATTTAATCTCTTATCATCCGAATGTTAACTTCACAGCTAAACACGTGAAGAATAATACGAAAACTATATAAGAAGTTATTGTTCAGAACAGAGCATACAAAATGTGTCTTAACAGTACAGTTGAATGTGAAACAAAGACTGCGATGGATATCTCATTCACGATTAGGATATCGAGAGTGGTTCATAGATAAATCTTCTACAGAAATATGCCACAGTACAGCCATCTAAAACACGCTGGGATTCATTTAAATAATTTATAATGAATCAATCTGACTCGGTGATCATATTATTCCAAAAAGTTGTTAACATCTAAGGTGCGGAAACTTACATCTATCCGACAGTTTTGAAGAAAGCCACAAATATCACTCTACAATTTACAGGGTTTTACGTACAAGATAAAGTCAAAAAAAGACTTGATCTACAAGTAGAATTAGTTGTGCTGCAAAACTCGTGTACATTGACTGCACCAAGTGACTGCTTCAAGAACCTGGAAAAGAGCTATTGCCAATCTTAAACACTTTGAAATGTGTATACGTACTTGTGTGTGTTTGTGAAAACACATAAGTAGGTCGTATGAGGTGGTGATTACCTGTTCGCATAATGCAGCTTTTGGTAGAGTGACAGTGTATCTAAATGTCAAATAATAAAGAATTTTGTAAACTGAAGACATGATACTAACTCTATCAAGTGCTTCACTTCTGTCATTTAACAAAGTTAAATAAGTACGAGTGTGGAGGAGTGTGAAACTGTGGTTCGTAAACTTAGTCTCTGTGTACAGAAAGAAATCGCGATCACTATGAATCCACTACGTCAATTCACCTTGCTTATTGCCTGTTGTTATTATTGCTATTAATTTATTCTACCTCATTATTATCCGTCATTCATTTGAAACCATCCTTTATCAGTAGTGGTATCTTAAGTCGTTTTACTATTCATATTATTGTCATTGATATTATTATCAATATAACTGAGTTTTCTGTTCCAATAAAATTTGGTGAATTTAATAAATTCTGCTTTATTATCCTTTGTTGCTTCCTAAAATATAATCCATTTTTGAGTGAATATAAACAATAGAAACAAAATTATCTCGAGGAAACGAAGCTTATTCATAAACGTGAATCTCTGAGGAACTTACTATAATTCCTATCAGGATCAATGAAATTCTCAAATTATTCTTAAATACTAAGAATAGAAATACACACAGGATCACAGTCCATACTCTAAAATACAAATGCAAAACAGCTGTAATAAATTCCGGAAGATGAAAGGAGTTTTCTATGTAAAAACATTCAATAGCCCTACATCCATCATTCCTTGCTAGTTCATACTTTTATCCATGCAAATAATTTGCTGTTAAGAGAAGCAGGAGTTTCCACATATTTGGAACAGTTGAGGAATCATTCCTTGTATATAGTCACTCATATGATATCAAAACTACAACACTGGTTATACGTTTATTGACCCGATACATTATTTGAGATCAGATAAACTCAGTTACGCTATACTGTTCGAATATTCCAAAAAGGTTCATTTTGTTAGGTTTCGCAAGTTATCAGTTGGCCAAGTTTCAACAAATCCTTTTCGTTTCAAAGTATTCATTGCTTGCCTACTAATACCATTTTAGAAACAAAAGCCTAATATTTGCCTGGGGAAAAGAATTTTCGATCATGTTTGTACTCTTTCTGCTTGTTTTTCTTGTTATTAACAATATTGTACGGAGTCCGGTAATCTGAATAGTCTTCACTCAACTAGAATCTCAACGCAGGTACAACTGATGAATTACTGAATATTTATTCACATGTACTTAAATTCAAATATTAGTTCTTTTGCATAACTTTAATCAAACCAATATTCATAGCAAATAGATGGGCATAATGTTGTATCATCGCCGGTAGACCTTGACGATGGCACTCATCCGATTAAGACAGTGTCTACGTAAACAAGAAAATACTTCAAATCTGTAGTAGTCAATAGTTTGTCTGATTATTTGCTCTATAATTTATTTTGATTATAGCTTGATTCCACACCGTTTTTTCGCTGCAATTATGAAATTTTCAGCGTGTGATATCGGTAGCCCAACTTCACAGGCCGACCATTGATATCGGGTGTGCGTTGGTAGGGGTCTAACTTCGGACCATGTGCATGGTCGACGGCAATCTTAACCCTTGGGCCACCCACGCACCCTATCATTTCAAGATTTGAGTTTTGAGGTTATAATCACGATGTGATGTGAAGGTATTTTAGGTCATTTACAGTTAATATTGTGAATCTCAAAGATTGCGGGAAGGGAGACTTACAGACAAGTGATTGCTGCATAAGCCGTCCATTGAGCACCAAAACTTTCGTTCGCCTGAAGAAAAAATATTTATTTCATGTTAGTAAAAATTCTGATATCGTTCATAGGTAACTGATTCTAAACAAAATCAAGAAAGCTATTTTGAAGCGTTGCCCATGGTTGTTACACATTTGGTGACTGTTGATTTTAGATAAAACCACTATGTCCTTATTTCTCAGCATGAATGATTTAATGCATAAACATTGCCTACATAAATGAGCGATGCCATCGATGAATATGTTAATCCTGTGACAATTTCATATCTTCAAATATTCAAAAGTTGGAGTCGATATCAAAAAACCACAAATAAGATTGAAATATCTCAGAGACAAAAATTAGGCCTGAAATAACTTTCGGTAAACACGTGGAAACATGACAGCCCTCAGCGTGTGAATTCAAAGTTTCCATTCACCAAAACAGTTTCTGTAAAAACCTGTCCCCACATATGCACGATGTTCGGAATTGCAATCAGCAATAAGATGTGCATACACTATCCTTATATAAGTCATGTTGCGGTATGTAGAGTTTTTCGGCTCTATGTTCACCTCCGGATGTGTTCCACTTTATTTTGACATAATGTGGTAAATGTTATGTCAATGAAATACCTAAAAAGATAAAAAGTACATGAAGAAAACAGATTCTCTGATGTTGTGATGACTGCTCAATATTCATAACAAACATTAAACTTCATAAACCATGAAATCATGAAATAAGAATGCCTAAGATTAAACGAAGAATGCAGCCATTGATGACAAGAAAGTGATAGTAACTACAAATCATAAGAACTGAAGTGCTTACCTCTAAAATAACAATCATCTTACACCAGACGCTATGAAATGGACTTACATCATTGCTCAACTTATATGTGAGTATATATTCACCTAATTCTCTGAACTTTGTCTCAAACTTCGTTTACATTTATGCTGAAGTGTTTATTAACTGGTAATAAAAACATCAGTGCATATCGAACTTGTTTATATTCAGAAGTTAAATCAAGTTGTCTAATGCATGTTTATTTAATAATTTAAATCACGACTGAAAATATTTTTCTACTATCAACCAGGTGGCTAATTCATAAAACAATGGAATATTGAAAAAAAGTCAAAAAATGATGAAGTTACATTACCTTATTCGTGTGATAGTTTCTTTCATGGTGTACGTTTACTGGATGGCTGTGTTTCGAGTCGTCAGTGTGTTTATTTCCTACTGGATTTACAATGAACTCTATACTGAACAGTTTCTGCTCCAATCTTTGGAGATCCTGTAATACCTTCAACTGCATTTTTCAGAGTAATCGCCATTTTCGTCTAATCGATAATTAGTCAGATAGACATTTTCTTTGTGCTGTGAAACCCACTATTATTCCTACTTTCACAGTGAATAACTTCAGTATTCTTCAAAATATTGAAGTATAACTTCAATTAAATATATATGATAAAAACACTATGTTACTGAATTCAAGAATGAAGTGAGCTGTTCACTAAATATTTCACAATAAGTTAGCGGATTCACTCCGTACACGTTTCTTATCAGATGAAATGTGTGTCAAAAGACGTATCGCAGAATATTTACAGTGAGTCGATAATCCATAAAATTCTCAAGGGTCACTATTATTCCTTCATGCTGTTATGAAGGAAGAGAGCTCTGTAAAGGGAGAGAGGTTTGTAAAGGTCGTGATTGATGACCATAGTCACAAAGTTGTCTTTAAATTGAATTTGATTCGCGAATGCTGTAAATAAGATTATATTTTTCTTCCCAAACTACGATTTTCGTCAATCACCAATGGATTTGCTGTAATAGGTGATTAAGTTATCAGGTGACTAGCACGAGCTTCCATGAAAAGCATTACATACTAAAGGGAACACTTCGAAATAGTCAGTGATAAAGGGAGAGAGTAGTTGAGGATATGAGTATTTTGTTTTTAAAGAGATTTAATCTAGAAATCTTAAGACTGAAGACAGAACGTGAAATGATTCATATTTGCGTAGTTGAACATCTAGAAAAATTTCAAATTTAGCGAAAAATATCAAACACAGGATATACGTATGATTCCTTTTGTCATTGTGGCAATCGTTGATTCCTACTGACTACTTATTTACACTAAACTGTGAAGCACACGAATAGCCAAATCGTTTGAGCTAACATCTCAATGTTTACAAAAGATATAATTTCAATCACTTATGAAAAGTAGATTTATTGTTATTGTTTTTTTTTGAATAATGGACTTTGTTCAACGCTAATTACAATAAGTAGTGAAATAATGTAAACATTTTCAGGCGATGAAGATTGTAATGTTAGGGCTTATTTTGTTTACTTCACTACTCTCCACTTATTCATTAGGCTGAGTTAGACTTACAGTCTCGACGATTTAGAACTGTGTACTCTAAAATTATTCAGTGTTTTTCAGTAATTGTTAGTTAATACAATAAAGACTTTTTACTCTATATGTGAATTCAACTAATATTTCGTTTATTAATGACGAGATTCAAAGTCTAATATTAAGTAAACACTGAAATTAGTAAACACGTCTGATTCGCATGACAGTTGATTTCATAATGAAGCTGGATTTAATTTTAAATAAGGGTTACTAAGTGACTTGCAATAATCAGTGTAAAATAAATTACACAACCAGTAATATTAGGAAGCGAGATAAAATACAGTACAACAAGTGGGCATAGAGTGGGGTCAAATGAAATTAAGACAGGAAATTCGTCCATCACACCACTCCTTTTTCGTTAATACCTGGAAGTCTGAAGTACATGTAATTTTACATCACAGAATAAATTTATCTGATAGAAGCATCCAGTGATGCAGTATTATACATTCACAACAATTCGAACACAATAAAATGTTCATAATCGTATCAAGGCAATAATTAAAATAACTTTCAAACTTTGTTTGCAAAATTTCCTTGTTTCATACTTTTTGGTGTAATTGGTAATGATATTTCCACATTTCTGGTATTAGCATTTCGTCTATCATATTGCATATTGTTAGATGTAGATTCGATGAAAAAGATGCAGCGACCAGTATCTTACTCAACCTGCACATATTACATTTTACAATTGTAGTTAAGCTTTACTTATCGAATAAACACTGCGCCCTTGCAATCGGAATGACACAACGCCTATACCGGAGATATGGGAAGTGGCAAAAACAACATAAGGAAATTGGATAGATGGAGAGAAAGAAGCTATATATTAGACAAAATGTAAAGACATGTGATTAAATTGAAATGATTATGAGCAATAATTTATGCTGGAAACGTCATCCAGTTGCTACCACTGCATCACTGTGTGATTATTAATAAAATGAACTTATCTCATGTGAAATTTGGTTCTTCTACTGTGCCCAGAGTTCAGCACTTGCATTGGCAAACACATTGTCCTGGTTCACCTCATTATTTTTAGTCGTACTAACACCTTCCGTTTATGTTTTCACAAGAGGCACAATTTACAACAATTATCGTACCACATTTCAGAATTTTTTGGATTGCACTGGTGGGTGACTTTCGGAACACTGCTGTAGGTTTTGTAAGTACGCACAGATTGCTATCTTACTTATTTGCGAAACGACTGTCAGTTATGCCATAATCTTTCTTTTCAATAAATCACTGCCAACATACATTTCAAATCATTAACCGCATCACTAAAACAACTATGAATCATAATTCCCATTGACAGCATCTAAAATTGTACTGGTTGAATTGTTAGATTTATTTTTAATAACACAACAGGTTAACAAGCTGATCAGAAAGTAAATAGTTCTCAAACCATAGCTGTTGTTTTATTTTTTGTAGGCAGCGCTGATTATCTCAGATTTCCTTAAATGAATTTATCATCTGTTAACTACGCTAAAACACATCTAATTTTTCATCCGTATTTTATTTATTGTGCTAATATATTTGTCAAAATATGAATGCTAAATATTGATTTTATGACAATTAATTTTTGAAATTCTTTCAATAAATGATACCACAGCAAAACTCACAGCTTTATTTGCATACCACTTGTTTCACAGAAGAGTATATGTTTAATGAAATCATAGCTGGAAGAGTATTTAATTGTTTCACCCGGAAAAAGAGGTTGATTGGCTTTCTGATCTCAGCATCAAACGTTAACGTTTCAAACTGTTGAATAGAACAGTTTAAGGTGACGTTTTTGACTAATAAAAGGCTTAGAAGAGAACAAAATATTATCAGACATAATTTCAATTGAATGGTGAACGATGAGTACAAAGTAAATTAATGAAGAACAGTTAACTCTCATCCAATGATGGATTCTGAGCAGATCAATCACCCATTATCGAGTTTTTTGGTATTTTACTGGTAACTTTATTACATCCAAAATAAATTCATATTCGGCACGTTAGGAGCTAATGACTGCGTATTCACTGTGACAACAGCAAAATTGTAATCATGAATATAAAAGCCACTGGTTATCGACACATTAAGGCTTTTATCCTCTCAGTATTATGTAAAAGTTAAGACATGTGCTAGATAGGCGTTATCATAGCGTTTCTATTTCAGTGGTGACATAATTCACTATTCATCAGTATGTTGCTAGAAATTGTCGACAGTGTGCACATTAGGCTTTGAAGCTATCGATTAATTTGGGCCAGATGTGAGGGACTGAATTATGATTCCTAATAGCCCGTCTGATAACGTACGAAGATTCGTTATAAAATATTTTTTTACTATCTGTCACTAACAGAGGGCAGTGCGTGACAGTGGCTATTTCAGACTTTAAAAACAACAGTTCAGACGTATTCAGTTCAAATTTTCTCAAATAAATTCTTCCGTTTCATTGAGGTTCCGTGCAAAGTCGCATGCAGAACTCTGAAATTCCAATAGTCATCTTTGCCTTAAAAATATTTAAAGGTATTATCACTAAGATCAGTGAGCTTTGTTGGTAGTAGGACAGTCGTGTTCGTCAACAACTTAGATTGTGTCTTAGTAAAAGAACGGTCGTTAGATAGTAATCAACGCGAATTTCAACATTGCGAAGCTCATCAGACAAATTTCCATGTGTAAGCTATTCAGTAATATTTTCCGAATCTTCGACAATCAATCATTTTTCTATCTGCACTGATGTTTCTGTTCAAAAACAACACAACAAGCAACAACCCACTTAACTTGCCAAACAAAATGCAGACTTTAGGCAAAAGAATATACATGGTTCCCTAGCTATTTGTGAAAATATTCTAATCTCATTCTGCGAATGTCGAAATACGTGATGTGACTTTGCTTAGTTGACATCCATGCAATCAATCTCTTATAGCTCTTCAGTTAAATTCACGTTAATGTTTAGCGAATAGGTTCAAAATCAACAATTGACTTAACTCAGGTTCTGTTTTAGCCTATACTGATGTGAAATCTGTAAATATGCACACCACATATTTAGAATATTAAGACTGCACGGATGAAATGTGGTACGCTGAGTTCGAATTTCTCGCAGTTCTTCTTCATAAGTGAACAATATTTATATCAACCTGATATCAAAAGTTAAATTAATCAGAACAACGTACTTTCATCATATGATATACTTAGATGGGAGTTTGAGTAAATGCATAAAGAGTCAGCTTAAAATACTGAGAACGGACAGAATCCTAATGAGATTCGACACATGAAATCGGTGTGAGTGTTTATCAAATTTTTTTTCATCAGTGTTCATGTCTTTATTTGTTCACAGTTTGTTTCCACAAACTTTGATATTTGTTTGAAAAAAAGACAATTGACTCACACTAACAATGGACTTTGTTTGAGAAGATACTTAGAACCTTTAGTAGTTAGGATTAATATAAACACTTCAAAATGAATGGAAAGCAAAGGATAAATAAAAGTAAACAGAGTGAGATGAATGTTTTTATAATCTCATAAGATCATCATACAAATCTCCTTTAAATACTACAGCTAATTAACTGCACTCTGTTTTAAAGTAAGTAGTTCATTTTGCTTCATTTGTTGTTACCATCATTTTTCCTGTTATTCATTTCTAAGGAGGGGAATCGTATATTCGAATCCTTCAGTTCACTTGTCTGATTTTACAATGTTTTATGTGTTTTTATTTAATAATTTATTTAATAAAAGGAGTGGAACATCAATGCTGAATATTTGAACACTAATGATATTTAGGGAGTCGGTGGCATAGCGATTAGGACGCTCTCCGAACATGCACATGGTCCGGGGTTCGATCTTAAACCAACGCACTCCTTTACCTCGCTAAGCCAGAAATAATGCTGGTGAAGAGGAAAGGTTCGGCATGAGGCTAGCAACTCCATCCTGTAAAATAAACACTGCTACAGAAACGTCAAGCCACTAGCTTGAAGCCCTATGTTCAACTGGGGAACGTGAAAGAAAAAAAAAGTGGTATTTAGAGATGCTTGCACTTGAAAGCTTCCTATTCACCATATTCTGTCATAATGCAAGTAACGATAACGGTTCTACACAAAGATATAAACGATGCAACTATTTAATTTTGTGTTTATGCAGGGTGTTGATATTCTCTGAAACATGCATAAACAATCTAACTAGACCTTCTTCATTCAACAACAATAAAATTGGACATAATATGCAGATATGCTGAATTCAAGAATTAGCTAGCGCATAATGAATAACCATGAGTTTTTTCAGTTTCGTAAGCCTGAATAATTTGTGAATGCCATCAGAATTAGGAATGATTTTTGATGAATAATTTATTATTCAGGAGGGTTCTAATTCTGGTTTTGCATGGAGGGATTATGTCATTATTGCTTGCTTGTAAGTACTGCTCTCGGCAATCTTTCAAATAGATTTGATTATCAGTGGATGTTCATAAGCAAGTTTATGTGTGATTATAACCTTAAGGATCAAATCATTCCGTTGTATGAAACTGATCGACCAGATTTGAAATATTCATCTGCTTACTTATTCGTCATTTTAGTAGGATGTGTGAGTTCGTTAAGTTTAATCAGATATGATACAGCGCTACGCTTTTCTCTATGATCTGACTTGTGGGTTGACTAACTTTATGAAGAAGAATTTTGGTTCTTGTCAATGTAGTGAGTATGGAGCTTTTTGCCTGCTTGTCTTATTGATAATAATTCAAATTCCATCTTGGTAAAAGCTACAGTGAAAATAAACGACAGACTTCATGTAGAACGGATTGAACCTAAAATTATAAATTCGTGAAATAGCCTTAGAAACTTATATGTGGTATTGTTTCATCATTGGCATTGAAGGCTGACATTCTAAATATCAGACTACTATGACTTGTTCTATGTTATTCAAACAATGAATAATTATGCATAACTCTGCAACACCTATATCATAAATCATATACTAACTAAGAAAATTGCCGCTTTAATCGAAAAGCCTAATTTATTAACGACTCTTGATTTATTAGATGGTTGGAGGCAATCGACGAGATGCCATGGCCCTGGGTTTCTTTCTTGTTGGCACTCAGCAGTCAGCAAAAGCAAATCTGTAATACTGAAGGAATTCATGTTCATTCTTAGATTCAAACAGGTGTTAAAGGGTACTCCATTCAGAGACGTTAGAACTAAATGGATAGAAACTGGTCTTAACCAAACAAAAAAATAAGTATGACAATAGATAGTATCGAATGACTATTAAAGTACTGAGGCTAATGCAATAGCGTTATGCAAATGAATAGGTTAACAACTTAACAAATGTGTGAGAATCCGAGAGCTGAATTTCGCTGTTGTCCCAAATAGGACTTCATATTCAATAAGAAAATTCTAAAGCTAATTGTGGTGCTATGGAAGATCAAATTTCAGCAAATACTTCCGATGTTTATACATAGATCTAAGTTAACATCATTCATCTATTTATTATAATAGGGATCCCGGGTATAATTTTGTTCTCACTGGCATTGTACAACGGAAACCGAGAAAACTACTCACATCCACAGATTATGTAGTGAGTAACTGGTAGGCTTGATGATAACATAGGTATTTATGCACAATTCTAACAATTTAAACCCTTTATTGAAGCGGAAATATTCCTGATGGCAGTTATTTCTATTTACAAGTACTATCTGCTACCTAACAGTGCACATACTCGTACTTTATATAACTTCTCTACATACTTACTGCAACATCAGCTCCAAGGTCAGATGCATTCCAGTGCATGTGAACGAGTCACCTTTGTTAAACCCATACACAGAGATTCCTCTTCAATCCTTTGAATGGTGTTCAGCGTACAGATATACGAGATGCATGAAACTTAGACCGAATGAAATCCTATATCGGCTGACTGTGCTCACGATGGATATATTTATTCACTATACAGTTGACTACTGACAATAAACAAAGTAGTACAAGTATAATCTGAAGGTTGAGTGCACTAAACAACTTGTTGGCTATGCCTACATTATTATTCATGAAATTGTGTACACGAATCGGTGAACTCTGCTAATGTGATTGTTTTCAGTCAATAATGCAGATCATTTTGACTCATTCAGAGTTGACTTCACTTAGTATGCTGATTCAGCTGCAGAAGTTGTGATTTTATTTATCACTGTATCCATAAGTTTTATTATTCTCCAGACATGGAAGTATTTAGATGAGTTCATTGATCGTCTTGAAGTTATCTGTTTGTCTATATAACTGCTGCTGAATCAGCAGTAATTATCAAAATTGTAATGATCAGAAAGACCCAGCACACTGGGTTATTGATGATATCCTGATGAAGATGACGATGATGGTGATCCCATACTGAGCAAAAGCGATACAATATTACCAGAAAATATTTCTAATCTCAATAATGTGGAGAGGGTGAATACGAATCATCCGAATATGTCGCGTTATTTCATTGATGGAATCCTTACTGAAATGAGTGAAGACAGAAACAGTTAAATGTGGATTTCAATGTTTTGTGTTATTCTAGAGATGTGGATTAATTTGAAAGAAGATTTTATCACAGACCAAGATTAGTTAGAGATCATGGAAAACCATTGGGGTCCATCATGGCATGGTGAAGTCAACACCATCCTAAAACAGTTATGAGGTTAGCGTTATATCACAAATTGAAAAGACTAAGGATTCACAGTTCAGTGAATTCTCGGTCAAATGGCTGAATCATAAATTAGCCTAACCTGATTACTCTCCTGGACGCCAAGAGGGATTTCAAATCTGTATGGCTTAACAGAATTAAGCGTCATTGACGTTCCGTCATCCATAGTGCTGTTTCATGGGCTGATTTGCCTAGTATGGGACATAGTTCGCCTATTTCCAGGCTTAGTACTACCCAGTGAAGTACGAGGAGTTTAGAAGTGTGCCTTCTGAAATCAAAGTCAGACTACTTTTATGTCTAGACAGGTTCATTTTCGGTCAGCTCTCTTAGGGTCCCCTAATAGTATATTGAGACGAGAATGCGAAATTCTGAACTCGACGACATCCAAGCGTTAGCCTCTTACAACGCTATATTAGAGGGAAGACCCAAATACTTGTCCTTCCAACTCCTATATTATCGCAAATATTTCAGTCGGCGACGTCCGACATTCTCATACAGAAATAGCGACAAATGAATTTGCCTATAAGTTATGCTTCTGTTCTTTGTGTATGTCAGAACTTGGACATATGTTGAACACCTTGCGGTTTTCAGTCCTTAGTTCATGTATTTCAAGGCTTCATTATGAACCATGTTTTATTTCTCGATGCAAAGTATTTCCAGTAAAGTAGGTGACATGCTTTTCTATAAATTAAAATAGCACTTCAAGGAGAAGAGCATACAGTTGGTGAGGACTTTATTCAACATCATCATCACAGTACTTCTTTGAGTCAGTTGTCTTATTAACACTTCTTATGACGAATTTTATTTAGTTAATATTTTAATGAAACAAGAACAATTGTTTCTGCAGAATGAGGGATTAACATGGTTTATTTAGTTTGCAGCTGACCAGCTACATAATGTCAATTGACAGGTGACTCGAAAATGAATAAACAGTGCTCAGAAGTGACACTTCCACAGCTTAATCACAGTGACTTTACGTTTTGCCAATTATATCGATTGTTCACAACGGTGAAAGGGAATAATGTAAGAGATAATTGGTGAATAAGGTGAAGGTCGATTATTGAACTAATTAACGATATAGTGAGTCTGACTCAAATCAGTGAAAGCAGGAACAAGCAAAGTTAGGTTAAAGACTATAATTACTTGACAGAATGATAGAGAGAATAAATGCTTTCAGTTACCAGGACAGGGAAAGACGGATAACTACTTCTCTCGAACATCCAAATCGAAAATATAGTGAACCTTTGACTGACTGCAGATGACTATGCATAACACGCTGAAAGCCTAATTCTGGTCTGATGTTTTGATAGTATTTGCCTCATCTGGTTTGATGAGAATTTAACCATTTATTCTACTAACAATTTTGAAGGATATCATGGTGTCACATCGACGAGATTCCAGACAATAGCACTGTTGACAATGGTTGTAGTCTACTGTCAAATGATATCTTGTTTAATTCATAAGCATACTATATTTTTATCATATCACATTCGTCTCTCTGTTTATCCTGACTGAAACTCATTTGTTAGATTTTCTATCACACTGCGTACTTCTATTTCCCTTATTCAACTTCTCTAATGTGAAGAATATTAGTCGTAAGCATGCATACAAGAACTCACCTCATTTACTTACCATTCTCTTCAATGCGAAATTCCTTGGAACAATTTATTCTCACGTTTAATGAGAGTAATTCACAAGAAGTGACATGTGACACAAAAAAGAAGAAGTGCAGAAATTTCAGTGAAGTTTGATGAAAATGCCTTCATGTGCAGATAGTTATAGAGGAGAGTAAAACATTGGAGGGTACTTTCCTAAGTCAAATATCATATGGGATACTGACACAGCTGTCAGTCAAATCACAACTGAAAATCCATCCTTAGACAATCAGAACACAAAATCACTGATCGAAGATATATTCACTTGTGAGCCGTAATGTGGTGAAAATCAACTGGTGGTGGAATCCAGTTTGCGCATTCCGTCCTATTCGGTCCGTGTGCTCTATTTAGTCGACATTTGGGCTCGAGCCCTGCACGCATCGTCATCCCCTAGAGACTTGACATACAATGGCTCTACAATACGATACGTATATGGAATTTTTAAGAAACTGTGTCCAGTGAGGAATTTGAAAAAAAAGTGTGAACGATTAAAATATTATTAAACGCAACGAAATCCCTGTGACTATTACCAACAGTTAAGGATCCAGAAATATACATGAATTGGTTCATACAATGTTAGGTGCTTAAAATAGGATGTGAAAGTCTTTGGATTAGGCAAATTAGTAGGCAAATAAAGCATTTCATAACATGGTGAGTAGTTTGGGGAGATAGAATTGAACATTAATAATAATAATTTTATTCTCAAACAGTCCTAATGTCACAGTGTGGAATTTTCATATATATATATATACTTGTACTTGACAGGAAGCAAGACGGTTAGGTCATCAGCGTATTTGACAAATTTTATTTTATTAGAAAGAGGTAAGTGATGTTAGAGGAAAGGAAAAATTTGAGGGGGAAGAATGGTACCATGAGGACACCAGATTCAGTATGCAAAGCAAAAGAAAATTCGCATTAAATGCAATATACTGCATTAAATTTTAAAAATAAGAATTCAAGTAGTTAATCTTAAAAGTGTGAAGCATTTCGTAAATGTGCACCCTGTGCAGAATTCAAGAGGTTGAAGATGAATCTCCATGTATGTAGATATCTCTGTATATATCTGTGCATACATGTGTGTTATGTGTATGTGTGTGTGTTCGTGAGTGCCTGTGTCTTTTGAATGCGCCCTAAGATGCATGTCTCTGTGATTGTATATGTAACGGCTTGTTTGTTTGCATGCGTCTGGCCTGTCATGCCATGCTATACACTTGGATCATCATTCTTTCTTTCTTTCTTTTCAACTGCATACATAATAATAGCAATTAACACCTTATCATGAATGCAATCATGACATCTACACGAGTCTCCCCTGAAAACGTGTTCACCACTTTCAACTTCTTGCGGGAATGATGAATGATGACAGGATTGACAGGATTTAAATGAGGTCGTGAATAAGTAGTGATTGAGAGAGGGTCAGTGAGTCAGTGAATGTATCGCTTTTTGATGAATGCAGAGGGATATAGAGAGGAAGCAGTAGTAGGGTGGCAGTGTGTGAGAGGGCGTGCGTGCGTGCTTGTGTGTGATATTGAGAGACTGCCAACTTCAGAATGCTATCCAACCACGTCACCGTGTATCCTGATGAAAACTGAAGGATGTATGCATTTGAGAACTTGAGATTAAAGAGTGTCTTCGAATCTATCCATGTGAATTCAAACTACTCTACTCAACATGAGGAGTAGGACAGATGTATCGGCCAAGTAACTTTCAGATCGGAAACTAACTAACTGAATTACTACCAAGCAACTAACCGAATCAATGAACACGCGGAATGTGAGTTTCATTCGCTTTTTCGCTCTTCTCTCTCATTCGACTCATGAGGGCTTCCTTCATTGATTGATTGATCGACCAAGTGAGTGACTGATCGACTGACTAACTGATTGCTTGATTGGATTCTCGATTGGTTAATTGGCCAATTGTTGGTTGCTTTGTGCGGGGATTGACTCTTCCATTTTACAAATCACTCTGTGATAAATAAATAATTTTCGTATTTGGGACTCAGTCTGTCAGTGAATCAGTTCGACTGAATGTTTGTTTCTTCTTCTTCTCCTACCACTACTACTTCTTACTTCCTCCCTTCGTGCGATCATTCGTTCGTTGATCAGTTCGTCAGATCATAGGTGGCTTGGTTGTTTGGTTAGTTAGTCAGTTAGTTCGTTCGTTAATACAAATAAAGAGGTTCATTTTAATGATAATTCCACAGTGATGCAGTAACTCTAACTGGATTTGTGTCGATAATACGACATCATAGTGTGATTAAAATAAAATAAAAATATCTAATTTGGAAATGCACTTTACCACAATGCCCAAATTGTACACATAAATTATTTGGTTAGTTAGTTAGTTATTCAGTTGGTCAGATATGAATTTGGTTATTAAGTTACCCAGTTAGTTTAATCCTTGGTTAGTTAGTTATTCAGTTCGTTAGTTAGATGGATAGTTTTTTGTTCGACGCATCGTCACGTCTTTCTCCTCGTCTTGACTACTTCAAATATAGCGATATGAATGTCGTTGAAAATTAATGTTTGCTAATGAATCAGACACTGTGTGACGTGATGTGACGAGATGTGATGTGATCTGGTGCGATACAGTGGGATGGCTGTGTAAGCATGGCATGCATATCTAGTCAATGACATTCGTCTGTCTTAAATTTTCCAGAGATATACTGTAAACCCTGAGAAAAACTAATGCCACAACTCCGGTGTTCGTTAACATTTGAATGTCTCTTCAAAAATCGAATTACTCAATCATATGTGAGAAATCTCGGTGGGATGCTAAAATGTTCATACCACTGAAGACGTAAACATTACACCAGAAATTCTTGTTGAAAAGTATGTGGTTTTATCAAGTCAGGATACTGAAATCGTAAACAGTATAATATTTGTATATATGACTTAGAACGCAAAAGCTTCTAAAACATTCTTCCGAAGATAAGAAACTATTCCCAACTAAGTAGTAAAATGCTGATCGAGTGCTACGTTGTTAAGTACTGATTATCGGCATCATATTAAACCTCAGCTCTACTTTTCTTGCAACGTGAATCCTAATATCCGTGCCACACAGCATCAGTATACTTCATATCTAAAGAGTATTGAAAGAAAGAAAATCGTTTCTCACATTGTAAATCAAAGGTGGTAAACAAGACTAATTAGAGATACACGCTTATGAGATGAAGGAATTGACAGCCTGTCACTTCTTCTATGGATCTGAAAAACTTTAGATATCGTGAACTGGTGGCAAGGCGGGCTCGTTAAAAATTGAGCCACTAGGAATACAGAGCGATTTTGAAGAGCGACCATCAGCTAATATCACCAGTCAGTATCTGTCCTCATACACAAATTGATGGCCTGATCTGGTGAAACGCATTTTTATCTGACGTCTAAATAGATAGAAAATTCGGCAACTGTGTCTGATGATGGAACATGTATGATAAGACTGAAGTGCTGATTTGTTTCTATCTGGTTGAGTGTGATCAGTCATCTTACTGAACTGAAGAATTCGTGTTGCTTTGAATGAGTGGTCTAGCAGCAGCCGGAGAATCTAACAAAAGAAATCCTTGATTGTGCCAACAGCAGATGTCATTCGAGTCACCAATAATTTCGTATGGCCAGGAAACTTTCCACAAATTAAAACATTCTGATAAATTTGTTTCTTTTCCCTACTTTATTGGTCACTTCCGTGTCATCCATCTCTTCGTGACTTAACCTCTCACAATATAAGCAGGATATTTTCAATCTTCGGTTTACTGTATCATTCTGAGTAATAAAATGGAAAGATGAGTAACATAATTTCTGTAGCTCATTTTGGTGATAAAATTAGCGTTCTCATTACGGCTGATGCTTTTGCCGTCATCAGTGCTATCAGAAAGCATAATTTTATTAGTATTATTATTTGAACTCCTTGAATTCTGAAAAACGCATTCGTCTTCAAGAGTGAGCTTTAA
The DNA here is from genome assembly GCA_944472155.2 of Trichobilharzia szidati. Taxonomy (NCBI): domain Eukaryota; kingdom Metazoa; phylum Platyhelminthes; class Trematoda; order Strigeidida; family Schistosomatidae; genus Trichobilharzia; species Trichobilharzia szidati. The sequence continues at coordinate 89,448,161 of OX235276.1, forward strand.
ATGCTCAATAGTAATTGTGTTTATTTTCTGAGGGTTGTGTCGCCAAACTCACAATCAACCTTGACTTTTTCCCTGGCTTTCTGCAGGATAAGTAGGGTTGAGGAATGTTTCAGCCAGCGATCGAACCCCAGACCGAAAGTGTGGTTGACGAGTGTAATGCTGGTTAACTGTCAATTATTAGGTAACTAAGTATCCATAACCAGAATGAGTGAGGCAAGATTTACAGAATTGTGTAACTCCACGGAAAAAAGATTTGGCTAAGATATCGGTGTTACCAGAATAGTGAAGTTAGACTTCAACATGTGAACTGGGCAGTAAGAAAGAAAAATATACATTACGCAGATTTCACTGTTTGTAGGGTAACATTAAAATTGACACCTGCATTGTGGCGACATAAATAACTGGATTCAGCTTTATTGAAGCAATAATATGAGGAAAAATTATAACTATTAACAGAGAAATATCTTTTTTTAGTCATCGTACACGCCTATTACATATACGACGATATTCTTATTCCTAGTTTGAGTAGAATTCATGCAATTAGGGCCTGGAACGTATGGTTCCATTATACTCTGTTATCCACAATCACGTGTCTATTTATGTGATTTAAAATATAAACACTTTCGTTGAAAGAAATCTATGAAGTAATTCCGTTTTAGCACCACCAATTTGTTTGCATGATTTATCTTGGAAGTGATATCTACGTATGAGGAAGGATATCCTCGTGTACTTAAATCCTTGAACAGTACACCGCGACATGATATCTGATCGACACAAGATATCAATCAGATATGTATTAAATGTCATCACGATAAAGAAAACAACTAAATAATCTGCAGTATTGTAAATTTCGAAAGATGTACTCTTATTAAACAATAAAAATCTAGTCTTTGTGTTCAAGTGTCCGATGCAATTAGTATTATTCTCTCTATTAAATTCGGTTCTTAATCGTCAGCTGATCAAATTGTTTGAAGGCGAAACATTTTCGGGTAGTTTACGAGACACCTAGCACTCAAACACAAGTTTATATAATTGATTCTTCACTTTTGCTACTTGTAACCATGAATCTATTTGGAATTCAGGTGTGAACAACGAAGCGTCAGTTGAAAATACGAAATACGTTTTGAGACCATAGAAGTGAAGTGGTGTTAACATTAGCCAGAAACAATACGTCCACGAACAACTAACGATAGTGAAATGACATGAATTCTTGAACTACGGTCTTCATCTTAACCAACGGGCTTAAAGAGTGAAGTGTAGCGCCCATTTTCTAAATGATGGAAGAGCTCTGTCTCTGTTGTTGGTATTGTTGGGCGCGTTGTAGGTGGTGGTCGATTTAGGAGTCTTTTGAAGTATTCAGCCCAGTGTTTCCTTTGCTCCACTTCTTTGGTGATTGACTTTCCGTTGTCATCCTTCACCGGCTTGATTTGTGTCAAACGTTTGCCCGACAGGTACCTAGTTGTTTGGTAGAGTGTTGTGAGGTCTCCTTTGCCTGCAGCTTGTTCTGCTTCACTTGCCATGGTTCCATAATACTTTCTTTTGTCTTCTCTGGCACTCTTCTTTACTCTTTTGTTCAGTGTCTTGTAGTTTGCATTCAAATCCTGTTTTTGTTGCTCATCGGTGCACTGGAGAATCTTTTGTTTCACCATCACTCTCTCTTCTGTTAGTCTCCAAGTGTCCGTAGTGAGCCATTGTTTGTCCTGTCTCTTCTTTCTGCCTACAACTTCCATGCAGGTTTGACTCCACACTGTCTTCAAGTTGTTCCAGTGCTTTTCGACGCTGACCTCTTCGCCGGTGTTGATTTGTGTCTCGGCTTTGTCTTTTATGCTTGCAGTGAAGATGTCCTTTGTGTCCTGGTCCTTCAGTTTTTGAGTGTTGAACTTGGCTTGTGGTCTATCTGCAGCTCCTGTTTCTCTGAAAGCTTTTAACTTGATTTGGATTGTCCCTTGTACGAGATAGTGGTCTGAGCCAGAGTCTACTCCTCTTCTTACTTTTGTGTCCAGCAGGCTGCTCCTCCACTTCCTTGAGATTGCCATTAAGTCGATTTGGTTTTTGCTTCGCCCATCTGGTGACACCCATGTAGCTTTGTGGATATCCTTGTGTTTGTATACGCTGCCACCAATCACTAGTTCATTGAAAGCGCAGAAGTCGGCGAAGAGTTCTTCGTTTTCATTCATTTCTCCGAGAGCTTCTCTACCCATGATGAGTTCCCTTCCTGTGTTGTCTGATCCCAGTTTGGCGTTCATGTCTCCCATTAGTATTTTAATGTCACCAGCTGGAGTATTGTCCATTGTTGCCTGTAGTTGTCTATAGAATTCTTCTTGCCTTTCGAGGTCTGCGTTGTTTGTGGGTGCATAGCATTGTATAATTGACACTTTCCTTCCTTTGGAGTTGAATCTGGCGGTTATTATTCTGGGCGAGATCGCCTCCCATTGCATCAGGGCCTTCGTTGCCGTTGGTGACATCATGATAGCTGCGCCCTCGGTGTGCAAGTAGTTATCTTCTGGGTGACGGGAGTAGATCACTGACTCACCGGTTGACAATTTGATGAGTCCATTCCCGTTTCCTCTGCTTTCACTTATCCACAGTACTTGAATTCTGTATCTTTTCATTTCGTTTGCGATCTGGGCAGCTTTGACAATCTCGTACATGATGCGGACATTCCTCGCACAGACTTTTTTAAGGCTCAAGGAGATTCATCGTGCTGAAGTTTCTGTAGCAGCTTTGTTTACAGGGTGGCGTTGCTAGCCTCACGCCTGAGAAGAGGATTGTTACATTAAATTATAGTTTAAAGAGAAGCGACCTTGTGTGTTGCTCCCCTTAAAACCAGGAAAACAGGGAATAAAACAAGCAGAACAACATCAGTACGGGAAAATAATTCACAATGAGAAGGGTAACAAGTGACAACAACAATAATAATATCACAGTCAATTACAGTTAACCAAAATGATACCAAAATCATAGACTCACTGACTTGAGCCAACTTGAATATGTAAATCCATCAATATATATACAATTATAGGTATTAGTTAGTGTTAATCAAGCACAGAGTGGCAAATAGATAGTTTTAGGTATAATTGATATGCAATATTATATCCAAAGATTCAGTGTTTCAAAGTCAAATAATTGTAATAGTTTTTTGCAACTTTTTGACAAGATATTCCACAAAAATCAGAGTTTATGTAACTATGCAAATGTAGCGCAGTAATCGAAAAGCGCGCTCTCATATATATCATAAGGTTTGTAAGCTGTATTAAATGAATTTTTGTTATCTATAGCATATTTAAAAAATATCCTTTGATTTGGATTTTACGCATGACTTAACCTTTCGCCTAAATGAATCAAAAAGTTGATTACAAAGTACCGTTCGCGATCCATTAACAGAAATTCACTGTCTTTTTTTTCCAGTATTCAGTTTAGTTAAACAAGTCAAATATGTGAAAAAACACAAAAACCTTCTTTGATTTGAAGTTATCTATGTACTTCGTAAACCTTTGAGCCATTGATAGCATATATTTCGTTTGAAAAATTTCGCCAATAGTTAAACTATGAAATTGTGATCCATTGCGACATTTTACTTTAATGTGTTCACAGACTTCATGAAAATCGTTGAGATTCAAAACGGAATTTGATCACTGGTATACACAATATTGATTTCTATAACCATAAACAAAGTCAATATATGTATATACGTATATATGCGAAACAATTTAAACCTTTTTCTAAGGCACAGACATCTGAAGATACACATAACTTAAGGTGAGTGAACTATTGTCATGTCCTCTCTGCTTGTTTGTTTGAATTAATTTATTCTTGAGTTTACATAAATAGAAATGAATGGATGATATCGATTATGGTCTAATTCTGATGACAGTTGATGGGCTTTATTCTATTTAAGACAAGCAGCAAAAGCAAACTGGCGAGGATTTATGGACTTCATTAATTGTCAGTACAACTTTACAGTTGAATACTTATACACAGAGATATTGACACCATTAGAATAATATTGCTGGATAAAAGGCTGATAAGCGAATGAAGTGAAGTGAATCAATCATGCGACATGACAGGTGGGAATTTTTTTCAAATCATGTTCACATAGAAAAGTGGGAGTTTAGGAGATTGAATTTAAGACAATAACGATTCACGCCTTAAGTACTTCACACAAGTGAACACCTAGTTACCAGAGAATGAACTTGAAAATATCAAGCCCTGCAAACTTATCAGTATCGACAGTGATGCTAATAATAAAGTTAAAACCAATTACGATAATGCTGCTGATAAATGATTGTTTAAAATGAATCAGGAATATCAATAACAGGTAGAATAAACTAAGGTTTTAATAATAATAACAGTTCACAACTAAAACACACTACGTTGCAAGATACGGAATGACTACCATTCCCTTCAGTACGTTGAGGCTAGGTACATAAACTTCTATTACACAAGCCTCCATAATCGCCAGCATCTTCGTGTTTGTTATTTGTTGGCTGACAACAGTAAGTGACTTCATATTGTCAGTATTCTGTCTGTAGGCAACACGGTGCCTGGTCAACGAACATTTTGGCACTTTGACTTCGCATTTTTTCAATAACTTTGGCAAGTAATTCATCATTCGCGCAGATAGCTGGCTTTCCGTTCGATCCGTAATTTGTTTTCACAAAGACACTTCGAATGAAATATTCAGTTCCAGATGTCAATGGATAGAAATCTCTTTTTCCCAGAATAATTAAGTACCCGTTTAGTGAGGTAATCAGTTAGAAGTTTCACGGCATAATAAATTCTTTTGATAGCCTCATGTATTCCATTTATTTCATTTACGCGAGGAAAGTATTAGTCGAGAAGAAAAGGGAAAGTGTTTTTCAATAATTTTTTGTTAGATGCATGAATGCAGGAAACACCAGTTATGGCTGAATGTTGTCTCAATTCACTCTTCAGTGGTTTTTTACTGAGGCAACTGTTATCCACACTTCACATTTCAACTCTTCTAGCAATGAGACACCTTTTGATGCCTTATTTACACACATTGACTATTTCCGAAATGTGGACAATCTCATTCTTATGGAAAATACATTTAATTCTGCTAGTTCGTCATGATTACTTTCGTGTTTTTAAAATATAATCAAAGTTGTATTCATGTTTTACATTCTATTTAAGCGCATTCGTGCATATAATGATACAATTCCTCCTGTCAAAAATGAGATTAGGTGTGAATGACGAATTTCATCCACTGATTTGTTTTGAAAAGTGTAATGTCGGAAATAATGATTATATTCATTCACTTAAAAATAATAGTCTTTTCAATATTTTAAAAGTTTATTATTACGAGACTTATGTTCGACAATTATACTCGCACATTATTTAATGGTTGTAATTCTGTCATCAACTTTAGTTCTATTTACAGATTCCAGTTTAATCAAGAATGGTAGGTCTCCTTCCATCTTTTGTCAGTCCGAAGATTAAGAGTCAAGAACTACTAAAACCTTTTCCCAGATACTATATTTCGGTAAGAATATCAGGATTTGTTAAAAAAGCTATTTTATTCTTAGTTGACAATCGATATCGCGATCTTGATGCTGGTGACAGTGATTCTGGTCGTCTTGTTTGGGCTTGTGTAAGGTTGGATTAAAGAAACGAATAAAATCGTATCTTACTTTCCAGGAAGGTTATTCCAGAGTTTTTAAAGAAACATTCCTACTTGGTGTTTACCATAATGTAAGTCATCTATTGAACATTTTTATTTACAATTCCAATTAACTATTCCTGAAAAAGATGAGAAGTGTAATCCATTCATAATACAGCATCCTGCTTTATTTGCCTAAACTGTTACACTGCAATATCCTTTGTGAAAGGTATCAGTTAGCTTAAAGAAAAAAATTCGCAAAGCCTTCATTTCATAGCTTTTTATCAAGTAGACTATTTGGTCACTAGGTCTGACGGAATCTTCGAAACATAAGTTGTTGTGAACACCAAGGTAGGAGCACTAACGTGAGGAATATGCAATGCAACAACGAAAACGCCACTCACTAACACTTGCATCATTGATTGCGTCAAAACGACTGAGAAGATAACAAATAAGTAAGGAAACTTTTTGATTCTTGTATTGCTTACTGATTTGCAGTCAGCTTTTTATTCACTCCCTATGTTCCGAATCGAAAATAAGGCTTCACACTTGAGATCTCAGTGCTTCAGTATGGTTGGTGTTGTTTTCTACATGGCAAGGTTGCTATATCCTTGTTCAGCCTTTCATTTGTACCAGGCTTACCACCTGGCCAGAAGAACATGTGAATGCATTGAATGCATCCATTATGAATTCAACGACAAATCTCGTGCGTGGTCAGTGAGCATTCTACTACCGAGTCACTGACTCACAAGTTTGATTATTCACTCACAATTAACAAAACCTTTTTGGTGATATCATTCTTCCATTGAACTCACCTCAACCAGTGTTAAGTGAAATGAGGATGAGTATCATGTACATTATATGTTAGACTTTCAGATTTATTTTGAAATCTGCCTTCGAATATGCTAACTTAACAGTAATCGCCGGAAAGCACATTCCTCTCGACCATCAGAGAGCTCGATTTGGTAAATACAGAAAAGCAGTCTTCAACAAACGTCTTCATGTCTTCATGCTGAAACCATAGTCAATGCGTGTGAAGGAAACAGTGTATCATTGCGTTCTGTTTTCAGTACAAAATCGTTACTGTGCTATATCACACTGCTCAAATTAGACTATTACGTCCGTCTTCAAGTTCAGAGACTGATCTTTTAAAGTATGGTTCAAGTGTGGAGTATTCCATTAACCAAATAGAGGAGATTTCATTATTATGACTTCTATTGAAATTATGACGTAATGAACCATTTCAATTACGTGCTAGTTAGAATGAATATGTGATGTTTGTGAATTCATTTTAGGTTAGTTGTCACCATTCTTTTTCTTGTATTTGCATTCGTCATGAAAATCCGGTCCAATATTATCACCGTCCGTATAATGCTTTGGATTATAGTAAGTATCAGCATTACGTTACCGTTTATGAAACCATGAGAATTGGTTAATGTTTTTGTATGAAAAATTAAATGATGGCTGTATCATTTTAAAAATGGCCATAGCAATGTTTATCTTATCAGTGATATGTGTTGTACCGCTTCTGATGCATACCGTTTTCATCTTCAAAGGAGCCGTAACAATAACTGATCTATTTTATTAACAAAAGCTATGAGAAAATATATGACAGTAAAAGGTAAACCATTTATCCAGATATTTATGAATTCTCATTGTAATAAGGATGATGGAAGCATCATAAACACTAGTTCAAATGGACGTATGACTTCAACATTTACAACTGGAATCAATGTCTGCTGACACACGATGTATTGAAGAAGTTTAATAGGTGAACCTGTGCAGTTGGAACACCATAATCACCAGTCTGCAGAAAATAAAAGTGGACATCCTCTGTTCAGGATGCACTGAAACCACTTTCATATGTGTGGTTCGCTTGAATGGTGGATAAACCTGACTGCTCAATTCAGATTCTAACTATACTCGGCTTCATTCTAATTCAACATACATTGATGAGATTATTTAATATTCGTGTAGTTATTTCGTACTGATGCATCAGCATGGCAATTCAAGCACCTTTTACCCACAGTACAATAATGATGACATTACGAAATTCCACAGTATATTGAATCTCATACTTCACTTTGCTTTCACATCCGATATAATATTTACGCACAACTGAGGAATATCTCAGTTATACTGCCAATCACGCAGACTGCTTGTGTGTGAAACGACTTGTTCTTTTCTGAATTTTTCTTGACGAGAATAATAATGGCGTCCATCTGTGGGAAATGGTGCATTTGAAATTTGCCTAATTTACCTAATACCTTTTCATTTTTCATACATTAATTACTTATTGATATTATTACTATTTTCTTTATGTAGGTCATTTTGTGGTCTGTGGTCTTCGCCACCGTGATTGGATCTATTGAGTGGAAATGTGCTCTGATATCACTGGCTGTAACGATTATGGCTACAGTGATCATTGTCTTGTTGGCTTTCAACCTGCCTCCATTGAGTGAAAAGGGGTTCATCTTCTTCTGTACTATATCAGGGCTCCTTGGAGTTTCAGCTATCGCTGGAAGGATTTGTAATTACTGGACCAGTGAACCAAATATTGTAAGTTGCAATAACTTAAATTATAAGGACTTACGTAAAATATTTATGGGAAGAGATGAAATTTCCACACCATTCTAAAATAGTCTACCACGTACGACTTTTTTCACATTAATGATAAGTACATTGGACAATGAAATATCAGCTGGGCAAAAGACATCAGATACTCCAGCTGGTTGCTTCAATTAGATTCCTATTGCCCACCATATTTATGAATTTTGATCGATTCGTTTCATTAGGAATTTTTAGAAATTATCAAGAAATTCACCAGATTCCACACTTACTAGTTCAAATTTGACCTCAGTCTCTTTGTCTGATCTTTCACTGACGTTTGGTAATAAGAAGCAGGTTGACATAAATGATTAGTATCTTTCGTTGCATGCTGTTACAGACAGTCATATACTTCTCATTCATCAATAAAATTAGAAGCATTCTGATGTGTCTATTGGGTATGTAACACTAGCGCTTCCTATTTAATGTCATATTTGGCATTTAATATGGATTATAATTTCCCATCACAGTATCGATAAATATTTGAGCATGTTTCCATAAAAATGAATGGCTACATCTTAGCATTAGTTATTTTGTTAAGTATTTCAATATGGGAATTCGTAAACAGTAACAAAACTTGTGTACATCTGCTGAGAATTTGTCATTTTTTACTGCATTTCTCAAACTCAGGTACTCTGCATACTCACAGCAGTTTCAGTCGGATTAGTTATACTCTGTGTAAGTTTTCTGTTTTACTCAGTGTGCACAATACAATTTCTCTTGCAATTAAATCACTCACAGCACATCAAGTGCTTGGTAGTGGTAGAATGACGACGAATATCATTCATTTTACCGTGTTTGTTGAAAGCAGATTCAAACTGTATTTGACGTTAAAATCTCACTCAGAGGATAGTTGAACTTATTGTGAAATTTGTAGACCTGAATTATGAAGAAAGCCAGGTGGGTGTTATCTGAAGTATGTATAAAGGATTGTCACTAATTGTTATTAGTTTTGAATGACTTTCGTGAATGCAATCACACCACTAGTAAATAGGGTTTAGGCCATTACGAAATGTTTGTAAATCACTGCCAGCTTCATTTCATGTTGACTTCGAGCTGCTGTGATCCCTGCAGTTGCTGCGAAGTGCAAAAATATGCTGATATGCAAATTTTATTATGTTTTTCACTAATTATTCATGTAATATGTATTTGATGAAGACTGTAGACATTCGGAAATATATTATGATACCGGTACTCGGTGATGTGGAAGCTTCGTTCTATAGTTAGTCATTCAGCTAAACTGGTTACTTTATGATTCTCAGTGATTCCGATATTCATATGCGTTCTCTAATCCTCAGTAGGGATATTGACACATTTGATCAGTAGTTCTAGACACAAAGCCATGTCAAGTATGATTGAACTGAAATCCTACTGTCACAATATTGAGTCAGGCTTGAGGAGTTTAGCTAACATCAGTCAGGGTCATCTACCATACAGTGATCGGTGTAAAGTTGATGTTCTTTAAATGTGTTTGGTGAAGAATTGTCGAACAGATTAAATGACAAAAGACAAATTTAAATAACCAAAATGTGATAATCTGTCTAACTTACAGGCACACTGTGGTCACGTACACTCATTTCGAGATGCATACGAAACGTGCGAATTATTGAAAGGATCATTCATTGCCAACTAGCGTCAATGATAACTGCCTCTATTGTAGAATGAAAGTTGATTATGAATTCGTAAAATATTTCGTCAGTAGTTGAGTCGTGTAGACTGCGTTCTACAGAATATATCTAACTGTTAGTTTGTGATCATAAAATTTAACTGTAGTTTGACTATAGAATGTGAATTTCAATAAAATTAATTTTATTAAAAATGAGGCTTTTGTCACTGAAAGCTTATTATTGCGTTACAATTTAGGTGATGTTTATTTGTATCAATATTGGCGGATGGACAATGAGGTGGTTTCCTCCCGACACTACCGAATTTACTCTTGCCTTCATCATTTGGTTTCTAATGGTAAACCTCTTCACACAAACAGATGACAGCTTAAAATCATGTGGATTCAAACCATGTGCAGTTGAAGACAACGAACAGTTACTTGTGTAATGGTTTCCGGAATATTTTCGTTGAACGGGGGTCACCACTAAAATTAATGCATCAAAATATCCACTTCTCCATAACAAAGTATATGATTGATTTTATCTGTGTTGACGTTTTTGTGTTCTGCGAAACTGCAAAATTCATAAACATTAAGTGCACAAATATAAACCAAACTATCAGTAACAAAAGTGCTTCTAATTCTGATTGTTTTCCGTACATTTGTATTCTAAAATGATGCGTGATACGAAATTTTCTCACAAAAGTCAACCGAAATTTGAAAACTGATTTGTGTCTTAGCAGATTGTACGCACATTCGATTTGTTGAGATAGTTTCATGGTAGGAAAATCATCCAATTTTCACTCTAACATGCTAAAGGATTAAATGCGTATCCCATTCGATCGACATAAAAAAACCAATTTACTCGACATTTAGACGCTGCACACAGTTTCTTGAAGAGGAATACCTAAGAGTGGTGTGTGTTGGGTGAAAACCTGAAGACGTGAATGAAACATTCAAAAATCCCTCCAGCACAGGAGAACTCATCTCCCGATACCGATGCTGGGTCGTCAAATATCATTGAAATGAGTCAGCTGCATATGAGACTAATGTTTCTTTTAACATACCCAAATATTCTCTTCTATGTAGATGTGATTTCGCTAATTTAGGTAGAATTTGTTTAGAGAAACATGGAATTGTCTTCAACATCCCAAACGATTTGTGACACGAGGTTAACGGAGCAGCTTTTTCTCACTGAATTTAAATACTGTTGAGTTTATGAAATTATTCGTGATTACAGAAATGATACAGAAGGATTGTTGCCTAAATGGACAGTTCTCTGAACTGGGTGGTGTGATAATCAGACTCACATTGTCGTCTAGGGTTCGACACAATACGAGTTATGAGGAAAATATTGACTACCAGAAGGCTTTTTCTCAGTGATTAGTGTTTTATTAGTCAAAAAATATTTTCGGCTGAATGCATTTAATGAAATTATGGTTGATGGCACTTGGGTTGGGACTAAGTCAGTGGAAAGACTGGAAACACATTCGACTTCATAAATTTCGAGTTTATATCACAATCACAGTTGTAATCCCTTACTGTCAAGCGAATACAGTGAAGTAATTCTTTATTTTAGCTAATTATCTCAAAGTGATGAATATAGTTACTACAAGGCAGTTGGCTGCAGAAATATAACGTCACTTTTCACACCATGAACTTTGTCAACCTGAACGATCGTGTCAAGTGGTATTGTAAGGGGGAACAGTTTCATCACACGGTTCCACTGTTCTCCACTTAACGTAATAATGTTTCTGCCTCATAAGTGGCACATTGAGTCAACAATTATTTTCGGAATTCAACAATTATTTTCCTCGAATTGAACTTAAATTTAAAGGTCGCGATGAGTGCGGGTTTCAAATAATGACATGAAAAGTAGCACAGTATATCCATCGATGGTGATATCATTGTTTGTTTCACATCGATGTTTACAATTTACTGCTGTCATCAGAAACACACAAAGGTTCTTAAATCTCCTGAAGTAAAGAATGGGTTTCTAATGAAACCATAGTTGTCAATGTTCGATGTGGGCGGACGTCGAATAAGCTTGACTGCATGAACATACGAGATTCAAACATAAATCGATATCATAACGTGTATAATTGCACACACCAGCGATGTAAAACTTTTGTGAATCTCTTGCAAAAAATTAGAGTTGCCATGAATTGAAGAATGTGCAGTTCTTTTCCATTATGTTGAGGTGAATTTGATCAAAATATTCATATGAAATGACCAACTATGAAATAATTGGCTAATTATTATCACCAGTTCGGAGATAATTAGTTAGGCCTCCTCTATTCTATGCGATAAAGGTTCAAAGTTTTAAATTTTCGAAAACAATGACCATTCTCAAATTTGTATTTTGTTATCCTTACATTTATTCTGAAAAACAGACATTACAAAAACGCACACAACTTTGTGTTCACTCTTTAGTTTGTGATATATGACTGATTAAATGTTGTAAGGCATTCTTTCTATGTTGCAACAACCGATTGTAAGTATCAAAGCTATCGACCAATGATTGGTTAATTGTAACTCTACACGGAATGATTTTCGTGGTATACTATCAGAAATATCATCGGTATATTTGTGAAATCATCTAATTTTGAATTTGCAGAAGCGTAACTGGACATCCATCGCTCGCATTAGACATATTTTTAGTATAATCCATCAAATGTTCAGGAGTATTTCCAACTACAATGCCAATTAGTCATCTAACATGCCGCTTTCATCATCGTCAAAAGCATGGTTTTCGAAGAGTAGTTTTTCGTTCGCTAGTCTCTCTGAAATAAAAGAATCTGTGTGGATTTTGTCTACAATAAGGTGTTGATAAGAGCAAGCCAGAATACACTAGTTAGCTGCCCTACTTTTAGATTGGCTTGTTTCAACCTTGGTAATCGTCCTCACACATATATGTCCTAGATTATTCTTTGATTTCAATCTCCTATAATTTGAATTAACAAGAACAAATATGATACCACTGTCCAAAATGTTTTGCTGAGGTGTATCTCATCGTTCGAGGAAGGTCGGTCTTTTACGACTACGGTTTTCTAAGAAGATTTGAATCTTTCTTCAACTATCAGGACTACATCTAAGACAATAGCCAGTTATAAGCAAACGTACTAAGTTTATCTTCACCAGCTGTAGATGTTTGTCAGCTGACTATCCCATGACTGTTTTCTACTAATTGATTTCTGCAAAGTTGCATCACATTTCCTCGGTAAATTCACTTCCGGAAAATGAATGCTACTTTAGTTCTACATTTTAATTTATCGCTGGATGACAAGCAATGAATTTTTTAACATTTATAGCTTCATTCCTCGGAGTACTTTGGTACAACTATGGAGTTTTCAGCCTGTGATATCGGTAGCCAAATTTGGCATGCCAACCATTCATATCAGGTGTGCGTCGGACAGGGATCGATCCTCAGATCAAGAGCACGGTCGGCGATCCTCCTAGCCGCTATGTCACCGACAAACATCATATTATTCAAACTATAATAATCACCATGGATAAGAACAGAGTCACTCATATGCCTTCTTAATGTGTATAAACTGCCCTCACACAAGAATTCATCACAAAAGTGGAAAGGTAATTTCGAAATTCTGGTGATTATAACCTGGCTACCGGAAATGCCAGTCTACCTAGTGGGAGCTGTGATTAACTGATCAAGAATTTATGTTGAATTGGAGCCCTAGAATCCAGATAGATCGAATGGCGTGTTTATCTGTTTCAGCCAGCGGAAACCATGGGGAGATACTCCTCTCCCGAACGCATCTCCACTACCATTTTGATTAGATTTCAAGTTGAAGTTTCAAAATATGATTCCTTAAGATAACTGAGTGCTTTGATCCAAATGTCCAGTCAGAGTCTCAGCTCCCTCAAAATCTGTGAATTATGAATGGCACACATCTCGGTATATATGGTATAGTGTGTGCGTTATTCAACGATGATACTAGTGAATTTATACAACTTGAAGTCATAGTTGTCTGATTTCAGCTGACTGTCTTCTACACGGATTTGATGACGAAAACATCAAAATGTGATTTCAAAAAATGATTTTGTCTATGGAAAAAGTAAACAATAATTAGACATGGAAGATATCACCACTTATAAAATCAAAGGATAAGAAATAATGCACCTGAATCAACAAAGCTTTAGATGCTTTTATATGATGATGAGGAATACATTTGTCTCAACTGGTCACTTTGAAGCACGTTCGTTAAAGATGTTGAGACGTGAAAAATGGATTATGGCCGCATAATATAGAATTCATCATCGTGTGCACTCCTTAACTAACCAATTTTCGAAACCTCACAGGTACGACAGTGAAAATGAAAAAAAGATTAAGCGAAAAAAAAGCGGTAGACAATGACGGTTCACAAGTGAGAAGTGTAGAAATGTGGTGTTGCGTTAGTCGAGTACGCTTAGGGCGTGTCTGTTACTTAATTATTTAGTGACCCTAAGATTTCTGAATTATACATATTTATTCACGAGTAGCAAATTGTACATTCTAATACAATTGAGATGGTGAATGCGAATCGAATCTGTAATTGTGCATATTGTAAATCTGAAATAGAGTGCAAAGCATTCCTCCATGTTCCACATCTCCAGTAGTCCACATCTCACACGAATTACCTGAAGAAAACACAATGACTTATAATGTTCTGATGGATAAGTTGTACCAGAGCAGACAGTTAGGCATACAAGATGCATTTTAATCAGATCGCAACAGAAAAGAAAAAAATCGAATACTGATTGATATCCTACATACTGCAGGTACACCTTAGTGAAAAACCTAGTCAAAAAAACTTCTACGATTATACAGTCTTTACCCTTTTCAAAACGGTTAAAGACTCTGGAAAATTTCATAATTCCCTGCAGCCCTTTCTTAGTGACACGTAGCGTGATCATCAACCGATGGTGTTTTCACATTTGGATCTATGAATTTTACAACACTAACATGTTCTAACAGCGAGCATGAACGTCTATTCATATACGAATAACTGGGACCAACAGCAGTGAATTTTCCGGTTAACGAGATGCGCATACAAAACTCAGATTCTCAAGGCAACGAATATTCCAACCACCAGGGGCTAGTGGAATTCGCCATAAACGACCGTACCCTATGCGCAAACGAAATAGTTCAGCTAATAATACCTCTCTGGCCTTCTGTGATATCTACAAATGCAGTAATACTGTATATGTCTGCCTTTTAGTTATCTCACTCCATATTTTTGCACTATGTCGTTACCTCATAACCATAACTGTTGTTTCCCATTAAAATTCGACTCATATGATGGACAACAATTGTTTACTTTAGTTTACTTCCTCATGTTTATTCTCTACCGCATATTTTATATTCGAATCCATTTATTCTTGAATTGAACAGTTGCACATTGCTGTATTTGCCACGCAAATTACCTTTCACGCATTGTCGTGCTCTTTCACATACTGACCCACTCTGACAGTGCATTTTATGACACAGAGCACAGAAACTTCACAATGTGATATTTGTAAATTCCATTTGTTCAATCGATATGAAACACAGAGTACTTAATTTTATAAAAATCCTGTGATTTGAAATTTAAACATAACTGAGACGTTTGTTTTATTCAGTGGAACTTTTTACCATAAGTTATCGTTCTAGATCTATCAAAGAGGAGAAATTCACACGTTTTACGTCCCAGTGTTCAGGGTTGTTAGGGAAGCTAAATGTGTAAGAAACATGAATAACTCGACTGAACTGAAATGATCTCTGTCCTTCGAAGACCTTCACACCATTAACAGCATATATACCATTTGAAAAAAATTTATTCAATTTTCAATTAGCCTATTAATCCTTTTTCGCATGGCGACATTTTACTTTGATGTGCTAAACATTTCGTAAATAATATACACAATCTCAGACAGAAAGGAATTTGATCACTCAGTATACTCAATGGCAAACACATTAACCATGAAAATAGTCAAATTATGTGCATATATGAATACACAAGAATACTTCAATGTTTTCTAAGGCCTATACATCTGAAGTCAGAAATCAATCAAATGGTTGTAATTTGATTCGTTCATTCCTGAGATGGTATCGACTGTAGCCTGATGTTGATCACATCTGACAGGCTTTATTCCATGTATGACAGGCAGCAAAACCGAGTTAAGAGTGATTTGATAAATTCATTCAATTTGTGGAGAACTCTACAGTTGAACGCTGTACACACAGATGTTCACACCGCTAAAATTACATTGGGAGATAAAATGAGTGATAAGTGACTAAACTACACTGAAGAGAACACGCAAAACTTTCAGTCTTAATTGTATTAGATCATGTACATAGGTGAGGGAATAGTGTTTGAGAGACTGATATTGAGATAATATGGAGGAACATAACTGAAAGACCGACATAATGGAGAATTAATGAAATTGTAGTTTCCACAGCAGTTCTAGGGCAGCAAAAGGAGCTAAACCTATTTCTTTTGCACAAGAAGCACCGGTTGTTTTAGGTGTTGCAGTAGCCTCCGTTGGTTAGAATACTCAGTACTTGGATGCTGTCACTGGTTTAATTAGTGCCCGAAAGATGTTAGAGAATATTCTTCAATGTTAACTTTATGGTCGGTTTCGGCCAGGTGATCTTATAACGAACTTTTAATGGTTCTCACTAAACCTTTATTTAGCTGAACTGGTAGGTTTTCTGGGGCTTGAACACTGGAGTTCCTACGGCGATTGCCAGTGAGTAATTACAACCCGTCTTGCGGAAACTAAGACATGTAGTTTAGGTGCATTAAAATTTCTCCGAACAGGTTTTCTTAATATTTTAGTAATTATTCCATCAGTTATATAATCTCTGAACTGAAATCATATATATATAAAGCCATATTTAAAGAAGGAGGACAGTTTTTTCTGCTTTCCTGGTCATGTGTTTCCTGATGAACCTCTCTGGATAGCTATTTTCATTTTAGGTGCTATTTACTATCCTAAGTTCATGCACATTTACGCCTTCTGAGCATATAGTTATGACCCTGTAGCTGTGGGTCCTTATTAAATTTCTTTTATACTGGAGAAGAACAAAGGTGTACAAATGTGTTTATTTTCGTGTCTCAGTACTTTACCTATGCAAGTTTCTCCTTATGCTGCCACCAAATTTTCTTATGAGAAAGGCTTTTAGGATGCAATTCTTCTTTGGGATTCTCCCTCACAAATAAACATAATGGTTGAATAGACTTTATGGAATTGTACTGCTACTGTGAATCTATCGACGTCATTTTCACAATGGATATAACGGCAACAGAATAAGAGTTTTCGGATAATAACATTCAAAAGACCATCTTCTTGTTCACGTAGGAGGAAATCTTCCGATATGGGACTCAGAGGTAACCCACTGCCACTCTGTCGACTTGACTGTTGAGAGTGCCATGAAATGTAAATTCACTTTTATAGTACACTTTGGTAACACCTCTTTGACGATTTCAACTGGAATACCAATATTTACTGACTTGATTTACACTTGTTCATATGTGTAGCATATTATTTTATTTGTGAATAAAGATTTCATAACCAAAGATATCATAGTTTTATCCCTGTTATTAGTATCTTTGTTTCTATCCCCTAATTCATTCACATTTTCCGCACTATATTGTACTATTTGTTCATTCAAAAGATTATTAACTGTGACTTCCAGCCAAAGCATATTGGGCAAAGTTTTCATGATTTGGCTAGATGCTTAGTGATTATTTTAATTCTTTGCATCAGCAGCGAGTGAGATATAGTACGGACTGCATGACCTACGAAATTATGGTTGGTTATAAGTATACATTTTCGGTTTCGATAACTAAGTATCTATCAAAAATTTTATTATTTTTTTTACATGGTAGCTGTGAAGCGAAAGTAAAGAAACAACGAAATAATATTATCTCGCCTTATTTGTGAGACCTTATTTGTGCTTTATTTCTGAAACGTCTCTAAATGTCTTAATAAATGCAGATGTCGAATATTTTGTTGATACAAACTAAGTGAAATGAACTGTATGGTCTCGGTAATCTAACGTCAGGGAGCTGAAAGTATGTGTAGGAGTGTCAGCTGTTTAATATTCTTTTCTGAATCAGAAAAAGTTGACAAGTATTGTTTGAGTTCCAGTTTTCAAGAAAGTTTCGCCACTTTTGAGAAAGACAAATAGACATAACTAGAACTCTCATGAACTCACTTTTATTTTACTTTTGTACACCCTTTTTATACGGAAATAAATGAAGCTTCAATTTGGTTTACATAAGGTATACTGAGATGGCTGATAGTAAATAGATATTCAAACTCTTGATCGATTTACCTGGCTAAACTGGATAGTCAGCTTTCCGACCATCTGAATTTTAAAAAAATTTACTTGCATGTTCGGTAGGTGATGCGTCGTAAGGGTATCTATTCTGTTTCCGTAGCATGCAGAAATGGAGAAAGACATTCACTAAGAGAAATCACCAGGTATCTCATGAACATGCAGGGTTCTATCAAAATCTGCAAATTCTTCATGTTAGTAGATGTTCCGACAGCACCTTCACTATTTTTTCAACTGAATTTTGACTTTGGTTTCGCCAATCACATCATCTTAGATATAAGCAATTTCAAATCACTGGGTTACTTTCAGTCTAATGAACTAAAATTTACTTGAGTTGTTTTGTACAGACATTAGCTATCGTTAGGAATCTGGAAATACTTGAATTTCATGTTAGTTAAAAAATTGGTCTATCGTATTTGACGTTCTCATGTGACAGGGAACTACCGGGGCACTGAACTAACTTACAAAGAGAAATTTTTAGGCATCTGTATAGAGGTTTCAGGACAACTATTTGATTGATGAGTGGTTAAAACCAATTCTCATTCTCCGTGTTTTGATTCGTCCGTAGTAACTGGAAGTTTGGACCTATTTATCAGATTTCTAGCTACGTAACTGACTATTTTATGCTGAAGACCTGTGATTAATGGATGTAATATGCACTCGGATTTTATATATGTTTTCCTCTATGTCGTCTGCCCTGTTTAGAAGAATATTACTGTTTCATTTGAATGTTACTCACTCTATGTTATGCGAACTATTACATTTCCATCATATTTCTAATGAAACTTTGTGTCAACCAAGAAATTTGGAATTATATTATGAAGATTACTGAACTAATTATCCAGTAAATACTGAGCGTTTTTATTTCTTAATAAGTTAACTACTTACGTCATTCTGGAATTACGTTATTCTTATTTCCAACCAGTTTCTCCTAGTTATCGTAACAAAAATTATGTTCAAAACTCTACTGTATTTTACATGATTGTATTTAAAAAGCCATTTTTGAAAATTAAAGTCAGCTTCTTAAAGTAACTCTGCAGAAATTGAATTAATCGTGTATATATATCAGACAATTCGTTCATTTTAGGAATTTAGACAAAGCTATAAGAAGACGTAGTTTGTCTGAATCATGCAATGCATTTGCACAAAACATTTCGATTAATCTGATCACACATGGACTTGTCATAGGAATATATGTGAAATTAATAAAGCGTTAAGAGGTGAGAAAACAGACTAAGGTCAAGTAAAAAGTACATATTTTAGGTCAAAATAACAGTGGAAACCACTAAATCAAGTAACAGAGGTAATAGTACATCTGGTATGGTATCTAAACGAAGTTTTCGAAGGAAGGGTAATTGCGATAACGAAATGTTGCTTTGAACTCATAAAGGTGGTTTAAACTTTCTGATCCCCAAAATATCTATTTAAGCTCTCTGAACATGAGAATGATGATGTCACATCACACTGTATTTATCAGTTTGAATGTACCCGTCTACACACGTACCTAAGCAGGACTTGTCGATATCTGCACGTAAGAGCTGGTTTCAGAGAATATTCCTAAATGTCTCTGGAAGCAAATAGGATCTTTAGAAACCATTAATGGTGCAAAAACGATACTTAGTTCCTCTATTATAAATAGGACATAAAATTGAAGTGAACACATCTTTTTAACCTATCTATCCTAAAGTTTGTGAAAGCTCTAACTGGTTATTAGGAAGATTAAACCATCTTTGTGAGTTGAAAGCAACATTTCGTCATCACACTAACCCTTCCTTCGTAAAGTTCGTTTTGCAGATGTACTATTACCTCTGTTATTTGGTTTAGTGGTCTCCATTGTTATTTTGACCTAAAATATGTACTAAATATATATATATACTCATATGAATATGAAATGTGTGATTAACAGTTATTACACCTCTTCTATTTCTCTAAAGAAACAAGTGCACTGGAATATTGGAATGATTCTTAGTGAACAGTTATCTACTGGTTGAGTGTAATAACTTTAGGTAAAACATTCATCAACACCAATGTGAGGTGGTTTGTTTGTTTTGAATCAAAAAGTATATATCGAGCTTAGTAATTTGCATTTGTTTCGTGTACAATTCCATTCGAATAATAAGGATAACCTGTTTCCATTATTATTATATAAGAGTTTGACTTAGGGTTAACTTAGACCTAAATTAGCCACTCTTACAAAAACTTCTTCACCGCTTTATGACCTTAGTTGTACTCTGCCTAATGTGCAAATACTAACGAACTGAATCGAGGTAAAAAGACTTTAAATGACTAGCGTGACTGGAACAGAGTTATATTTACACAAAAGCGAAATGCGATTTGATAAAGAATAAGAGGGTATACACTTATCTGCAATCGAGACGGTGGTAATCTTGGAGAGTGTGCCGGATGGAAGCACAACGAGAGAGCGAACCAAAACCGTACAGGAGATTCACGAATCAAATGAGGAAGTGGCGCTTAAGGTCAAGTGAGTCCGTCCAAATAAAGGTTTGAAGGTTCAATGTACACTACAAATACATAGTTTTTCTTTCTCATCATTTAAGAGTGCGTAGTAGTCTCCAAAAATCTCAACGAAATTCACGTATGAATAAGGATTTCATTTCCTTCAAGTCGTGAAATCACTATTCAGAGAATTTCATTATTTACTTGATTGACGGAAAGTGTTCATGGATTTAAATGGGCATGAGGTCATCCCATTTTTAGTAAACTTCTTTAGAGTGACCTGGAAACAGAACGAATTTTGCTGTAGGACATCTTTATCTCTGGAAAGCAAATATTTCAAATATGAAAGAAGGATACTGTCAAGGAACTCAGCCCTAAGTTCCTATTTCAATGAAGACGAAGGCGATTGAACCGATAAATACTATGTATTGCTTCAACTTTAAATCCAAAACACCAGTATTCCTTGAACGAAATTATATTGTTTGGCAATTAAAGTGAAGACAACTACAAAGTCTACAAACAAATGTTAGGTACAAATGAAGTTATAAAGTACTTTTATTCGTTTTTGTTCAAGTCTTCATTCAACTTGCAAGCGATCGAACCATTCGCGCCTTTGAATTGCCCACCAATGGCTGCCAGTTCCAATAAACAAACGTTCAATGTTCACGTCCATTGACAGATACAATAACCACTTTTATTATGCAGAATGAATCTGTGTCTGGGTTTGAGATCATAGCTTCTCTATATATTAAAATAAAGTCTAAATAGTCAAAATCATGGCAATTAATGTGATTAGCCAAGAGGGACATAAGTTTAAGATGAGAGATGGGAAACTGAAGGTGTCCCTCATAAGAAAAGATACAACAAATGGACCACATTATTTGTAGTTTAAGAATTCAACTGAGTTGTTAGTTGGACTGTAGTGTCACTTTCCATGACAGCCGATTCCTTGGGACCTGATGTGTACGCATTTGAGGTCTAAATGTTTTCGGTGTATGCTTGTTTGAAGAATCACGTTTCGTGAGAATTCCTTTGAACAATATAAACAATAAAGATGGAATTGTAAAGTCCTCCTCAGATGAAACGGAAGAATACTTTCAAAAACTGAAAACGTGTGTCATGCAGTCGAAAAATGAAGATAGCAAGGAGATGAGTGCCTTTCGTCCGGAGAACTTGCTATTCCCGAAACTTTGCAAACAGCGGTTTTGAGACAGTGCTTTAGAGTGCACCTCGGTGTCACATATATGAAGTTCGTCTTCAGGTGCTATGCATACTAGCAAAGCATGGATGCAGATATTACGGAATTTGAGGAAGAAGTGGAGGGCAGCAATTATCATTTCCCCTTCAACTTGACGTAAGCAGAAAGAGATTCTAACCTTCAGAGTGATAAGATATCTCACTCCAATACCTTTATTATGAGCCTTCACAATGTGCGAATTAGCGATTCGATTCGGCAAATAATGCGACTCGAATTACTGGTGAATAAATGTCATGCTTTGGACAATATTTGACTTGCTATAAAGACATTCTTCTTTATATTATACACTCCGCTTATGTTTTCACTTTTTCATCATTTGGCTTCAGTCAGACTCGGTATAACTCCATATGAACTGCAAATTTGCTTTACACTAGTCTAAATTCAACTCAATGCCCTGATGTGATAGTGAATGCAGATCAACTGTCAGACGAATCACACAAGTGTTCCATTCTCTCACATCATAATAATGGTTATCATGGTAACACGGCGTCATATTCGAAGAGCCATAGGTATGAATTTTACAAAGAAGTTGCCAACCAACACGTGGCTGACGCATACATAAATCTCGTATAACAGGAGAGTAAGACCAGAGAAGTGGATAGGCAGGGAATGAAGCTACTGACTTCACCCCGCATAAGATAAACATCGCTACTGAATGATAATCAAAGCTCAGGATTATAGCGTTGTGTTCTTCTCGCAACGCAAAGGAATACAATCACAATAAATAATGTTTGGAACAGAAATATCAAGATTCAGTCTGAGTGACATCGACCCCAATGCGCATGTGTGTGTTTATTTCACTAATGCAGTATTCCAATGCCCGATTAATGTTTCTTCCAAATACGTAGCACAAAATGAGGTAACGACAATTGAAGTAGGGAAATGGGTAACTATCTACGTAACTATCTCACATTAAGTGACCCAATACCCTGCATCGTCGCTTCGCTTATGCATACTATTTAGACGCCTCAAAGGAGAATGAGGAAATTCTCCGGATCTCTCTTGCTCAACGTGAACATTTTTCAGATATTTACACATCATGTTATGATTGACATAAGCAGTGATTCTCAAGTTATTTTGTTGTCATATTTCAAAACTAAACTCTATGGTTTCACAAAGATTACAGAGTTGTTTCATTCTAACAATCGGTGAAGTTATTCCCTAAGTCATAAAATAACTGACGTTATTTGTTTTAGTCAGTGTGTGAGTAACGGACAGGTGATCCAACCTCGCTTTATCTTAAATATTTCCGTGAATACGAGGTTTGTGAGCGTTGTTATATACCTGAATATGTTTTCACTTTCCTAAGTATTCTTTTCAGATTGTTTGTCAAGTCGACTATGCAACTCTCTGTATGGTGTTTGTCTGTTTGTGGAAATAAGATATCTAGCTATGAAGGAATGTGTTGTATGGTTGGTATTCTTTGAGTTATTGCGTATTGATATGGTTGGCTGTGAGCTTTCTTAGATTTCATTGTCATCAGTGTGGGATTTCTGCTTCACCCATCCATTGGTTGGTGGAATCTTGGCTGTATAATTTGATTGGTTGCCTTTCTGAATTTTATGGAGAATAATGTTATGTCGGTAGCAACACTGTTAGGACGCTCGCCGACCATGCACAGAAATACAGATCCCCTACATCACCTGTGTAATTAAGTTGGACTTCAAAAGCTCCCTACTGTTTCTTTTTACTGAAAGAAAGCTATTTTGGTGGCCTATTGGTCAGCCTGAATCGGTCGTTCAGAATTGTTTCATCATCATGTACTTACTCTCTTCATGAGTTGTTGAAACCATTTTTATAATCAAGACAACACATATTATTACTAAATTAAACACTCAACACACCTCACTGTCCAGCTTAGTTTATTGAAAATGCTGATCGACTGAGATCCTTAGGTATTTTCTTAACATATTAGACGGTTATTTGAATGATACTTCTCAAGGTATGGATTCAAAAATGCGCATGCTTTTACCATGGAGTCATCTTTACAAGCTGACAGAGCGTTTGCTGTGCTGAGATTTAGAAATTGGTTTTTACATTTTGGTTGTTTCATCAGAAGACGTTTTGAAATATGCATCATTTTAGCACACAAACATCTGAAAAATAATCAGAAATGGGTGCACATTTTTCGGTGATAATTTCGTTTATATTTGTGCATTTATTTTTTATGAAGATTACGTTAATCATCAGTGTTCAAGAGAGGTAAGCATATGTGAAATTAGAAGCAAACTTTGATATGACTAAGTGGATATTTAGGCACAATAATTATATGATGGGGAATGCTCGGCGAAAATAATTTGACAACCAATTCACAAATAAGTGTTATTTAAACATCTTACAAAATCCGGCCTCACATAATGTTAGGCTGGAATAAATTTGTGCGAATAGGCTTATCATGTGACACCAAATGAAGAAAGCAAGAATAAAATCCATGGGATTGGGCGTGAACCACCACATTATCCACGTTCGGATATTGACAAAAATAAACATCACCTAAATTGTGAAGAAGCAAAACAAATTCAGAAACAAATGACTACTTTATATGGGCATAAATTTTACGAGAAAACTGGAATTTCATTGTGAGAAAATCTGTTGACTTTGATGACTGCGATGTCAGTAAAATAAGGTGAAGTCTACGGGCCTCAAATAATTTAAATTATTCAGTAACAGACTAACAGCGTCCATGCTATGCTTAATATGATCTCTTTTAGACGTACGTCAGCACTTAGCAGAAACTGTCGCTGAAATGCGGTGATTTTTTGAATTATTTATTTTTGTCGCATATTTCTGGAAGTGTATGCTTCTCATAACAGCATGTGATTCGTTTCGACGGACAATTCCAGACTACTTACTTACTGTGATCTTTTTCATTTATCTAATTTGACACATGTTCGCCAACAGAATTTCCAGAACATTATGTTTGCACCACTTGCTATATTGAAGGGACTCTGATTGATGGCCGATCAAAACAAACATGCATACTTTGTTGCTGTTGTTGTAATGGTAAGATTTTGAGTGAGGTTTTCGCCTCATGTATGTATGGGTGGAATATATCACTATCTGTCTTTATGGTTGAGGAAACGCGTGTGTATGTTGAAATCGTTAGTCATCCTTAAGTTGTCAATTTTGTTGAATGGCTGAATTCTGAATGATGCTTCTTCGCAATTAAACAGTTTCACATGCGATTATCAAACATGTATATTCTCCGTCAGAGGTATGTTACATGTATGTGTAATAGAAATCTTGTTGAAATTTACCAGTTTGCGTGTTTTCCCACCATCTAAGAACAGTAGGAATCAGGAGAATTAGGAATCACCGTCAAATGAAATTGACATTGATTTGCGGAAATTTTTTAATAACCAAAATTTAATTTGCTCTTTCACCTATAGCATTCAGGAAAATCATAAAAGGGTATACGGATTAGTGACAATGTTTCACAGATTCTGATTCACAGATTCCAACATTGCTCTGACCGGGTGCTTAGCATATTTTAAAGCTTTATTCGACTATCAGTTGGCATTTTGTAACAAAGTGCAAATTTATTTAATATGAAAATATAACCACTGATTTACGCTGCATACTGGTGATATCCCGCACTTGATGTGCTGTGAGCAATTTAACGGCAAAATTGAATTGTAGTGAATACACTGATTTATTGAAAAACTTACGAGGAGTATGAATAACGCGACTGGAACAGCTAGCGGTATGCAGGTTATTGGTTTCTATGAAATAGAGAAAGAAGGTGGTACATTCACTAAGAGAAACACAAGATTGGTTGCTGCATGTAAATTATAACGGCATATAAACCGAAGTAAACACTGCTGACATGTTAACATAGATAATAATTAAAACACACTAAAATGTCTTCCGTTGAACACACTGACGTCAAATTAAACTGTATCTGAACTACTTAGCATCGTTTTAAATCGGAGCTGGATACATTTGACCCAAAAAGGAGTAATGGTAGTAGAAGGTGGAAATGCCGAAAGATGCATGAATGTCACTCAACATACTTTACAAATATTACTCGGCTGTTTCATGAATCCTCTTTTAATCATTGTCACTTAGTGGATAACCAGCTACGTAGAGTCAGAACAACTTTCATTCATGAGTGTGGCATCTATCAAATTTCAGTGGTGAGGGTAAAATTTCTCACGAAACGAATCCTTCAAAATTTAAATATGTGCTGAAAAAATCGAATGTTAGTAAAGTAAACAGCTCATGTGTCTGATTTATTTTGCTCGGCTGATATTTCATTGTCTATTGCACTTAGCGTAATTACGAAAGAAATCACAAGCAACAGAGCATTTTAAAATGACTTTGAGATATTATCCCATTTCATAATTATAATACATAAATTAATGTAACTTACCATTTTTAGTTCAGGTATAAAGGGATAAAAGATGCTCAAAACAGCAGCTGAAACCCCAAGGAAGGCTGATATTGACATAAATAAGATGAACCCCTTTGCACTCAATGGTGGTAATTTCATAGCCACCAAAACCACCCCAGCTGTAACCGTAATTGTCACGGCTAAAACTATCAAAGCACATTTCCACTCAACCGGCGAGAACACAGCAGCAAAGATAACAGACCATAATAAAACCTATATCAAGAAAGCAATAGCAGTGATAATTAAGTAATTATTATCTGATATGTGAAGGCGTACTGAGAATATTAGGCACATGACAAATGCAACATTCCCCTCATCGCTTTTCATGTGTGCGCGATGTTGCTGTCACCATCACGAAATGCAGAAAATAACCATTCGTCCCATGAATAGGCGGTCTACATGTTGCTTAGTGCAAATGAGACATTCCTCAGTTGTGCACAATATTATTTAGAATGTGATAGTAAAAATGAAGTAATAAATTCAGTAACCTGTGGAGTTTTGCAATATTGTAGATAACCATCACCTTTGTTTATTGGGAATGCATGCTTGAGTCACCCTGTCTGTGCTCTGAGAACAAAATATCACTGTGAAATAATAAATAACCTGATGAATTTATAATGAAGTGAAATAAAAAACCGAATGAAATTTAAATATGAATTCAGTAATATCACTAGAGACTGTTCAGGAATTATTCAGCTTGATTTTATTAAATTACACAAAAGATTGAGCGAAGAAATATTAACCTTTCAATTAGATCCTCTTCTCTGGCTCTACTCTAATATATATAGCATTTTTACAATACACAACAATTTACCAAACAAGTGGTGATATGTTGTGTATTGTAAAAATGCTATATATCTTACAGTAGAGCCAGAGAAGAGGATCTAATTGAAAAGTAAATATTTCTTCACTCAATCTTTTGTGTTTTCCAAATGTCTAAATGGGGATATTTTCTATATTTATTAAATTACTTCAGTGAATTTTTAATCGTTAAAAACTGATCCCAGTTTCGCATAAGGTTTTCAACATTCAGGTCATTCTTACATTTCGACTAGTGTTTATTATGCTTGAATCAGCTCTACATATGTTCACGAATTAACAAGTATCTACAAAGATGATTTCCTTCTTTCCCACATATTTTCTCATAATTTTGTATTTTTTTATGGCTACCACTGAATGATGGAAATGACATGCGTCAGAAATAGTAGGACCAATCTCACTAACAAGATAACCACTGCCATAAACATTTTTGAAATGACACAGCCGTCATTTTATTTACCACAAATAATAATGCCAATTCTCATGGTAACGTAATACTGACACTTACCATAATCCAAAGAAGTATTGGAACAGCGTAAACGTTCGATCGAATTTTTCCCACTAATGCAATTAGAAGTAATGGAATAATGGCGACAGACCTAAAATGAATTCAGAAACACTCGAAACTCGTTTTAACCGGCAAATAATTGAAATGACTTATCACATAATAACCCCTGTATAAAATATAGTAATGCCATCTGATACTTGGTAAATGGAACGTTCTACACGCGATCCATGCCTTATAAGATAAATCATTCAATTTACTGCTAGATATCATTGTCAATTTTGATCACTGTTATAGAGCATATTTATATCATTACAAACATTATATTTGAAATAGTAGATAGTCATACTCCATTTTCTTTACACGCACGGTTGATCGTCCTAGCATGAAGATCTGTTGAAGTTCGCTAATGATAATCTTCCTGTATTTATCAATTACATATATGCATACATATTTGAAATCCTGATTTATGGTATTTAGGACAAATTTGCTGTCATGACAAAAGCAGTTTGACCAGCAAACCATAGGGTAGATTTCAAAATCAAAAAATAAGCTTATGATATACAAGAGAATCCTCCTCATTTCACACAACAATGGTCAGGCTTGAGTTAAATTAACCAAATGTATTGTCGAACACTTTTTATGAGCAATGAATAGTAGGTTTTGTTAGCCGGGTTTGAAATGCCCTAACCAAGCAGGTATTCTGGTATTCATTCCCTAGTCGACTTACTCCTTAACCTTGCCTAGTTTAACAGTTAGTAGAAGGCGTTAGAAAAATTAGTGTCGTACATGAAGCTAGGAAACTCATCGCTTAGAAGACAACACGAATGCTACTGAAGTTTCAGGGCTTCAACCATTTAGTGTAATATTTCAGTCGGAATACAAGGAACGAAGGAAACAGTTACTCTACAGCAGTAAACAATACAAGAGTTAAAAAGAGAAGTTACTTATTTATTATTTGTTCAGATATTTTGACATAACTAATCAATAAATCGTTATTTTTTATTTATTCTGTTTTATTATAGCTTGATTCCACACAGTATTTTGGTGCAAGTACGGAATTCTCAGCATGTGATGTCATTAGCCTAAATTAATCTGGCCGACTATTGATATCAAGTGTGAGTTGGCAGGGGATCGAAGCCCGGTCCATGTGCAGCGTCGAAGAGCGTCCTAACCAACGTGTGAACAACACATTGGGTGGCATGGCCATTGCTGTATTATTTATTCCTGACAGTAATATTTCTAAATTGGCATGAACCCCAGGTTATTTGGTTTGGGCTCCTTCAAGCAAAGTAATCGAATAATATACTCCAGGAAATGCAATGAAATGAAGGCTTTGTGAATTGATTTCCTCGTGCTTGCTTATCCTAATGACGGAAGTAATCGGCATATAATAGATTGAACAGATAGAGAATGGCAATGTACAATAAAAGAATCGCACTCACTATCTATTAGAGGAATAATTAATTCAATGAATAAATAATAATATTCAATGGATAACTAACATCATAATATACACCAGATAGACGCGTCCCATTAAAAACGTGGGAATATTTGACCTGCAAAGCAAGATGAGATTTTATTATCTCCTTTAATCCAATCTTACACAGCAGTAAACAAAGCGACCAAACCGACAGTGACCAACACCATAAGCGTCATATTGATTAGGAACTAAGAATAAATTAGCTTATGCCCCGTATCCTGCTAATCTTACCGAAACATACTTGGCAGAAGTGGGATTTTGTGCTTTCTGACTCTTAATCTTCGGATTGACATAAGGTGCAATGTAACCTATCATCACTGTTTGCAATGAAATCTTTGAATAAAATTTAAAAAGACAACAGAATGAAAACGTTTTAGCAATGTGCGAGTATAGGTGATTAACGTAAGGCTCGTAAGGTTAAATTTTGAAATATTCAAACACTATTATTCCTAAGTGAACCTGATCATATTTCTGAAGTAATGTTTTTCAGAACTGTGAACTGATGGTTCGATTAAATTCGTTATTTACACTTGTTTGTGAATTTTGACAGAGAAAAATTAATCATAATGTGGAGAAATACACTTAAATAATCTGTGAAAATTGAATAAAACTTTGAAGATATTTTGGATATACAAAAGTATTCATGTGAAACTAACACAACTAAATGCATTTTCTAAAAGAATGAGTTAACTTCCATTTGAGGGAATATGATGTGTGAATCGGTAAGGCTTTAAACGGTGAAGCGTTGCTACAAGATTGGGGATTTGAAATGTGAACACCCGTCTCGTCGATAATGAGCTACTGGAGAGTGAGTTTAGATGACATCCAGCCATTACAGCTATTTGCTTCATTCATACAACTTACTAAAATTTACTGAAACATAATTTCTGTTTTCTTCTTAACAAAAGTGTTGAACACTTAACTGGAAAAAATGAACTCGATAAAACTTTGAGTAGAATTCATGATGCTTTATCACCTAACGACTGCTTCAACAATCTGAGAGAGACCAGTCGACATCTTTCGACAATTGAAATTGAGTATAGTAATTTGAAGTGTGTTTGTAGAAATGAACGTATTGGTAGGACGGAAAGGTGATTTTCTCTTCGTATGATGGAGAATTTGCAAAATTGGCCGAAAAGAGTTGAAGTCATCGTACCAAAAATATCAATAACGAGACAGCTTATATACTGTGGACATGAAAGTGATGCTGTCAAGTCATTCACTATTGTCAACCTACAAACAACAGACAGGAAGATGGTGGCATTTGTTGAGGCATGTTCACTCAGAATTTATAAACCAGGTCTCTGTGTAGAGAAGGCGATGGTATTCACGCTTGATCAACCATGGTGAAATGTTTTACTTATTAATCAAAATTATTTTACTGATAATAATTTATTTTATTCTACCTGTTATTATTATCATTTCTGATTCATTTAAAAATATCTTTATCAGTAGCATTATCTTGGCTGTTTTTAACATTATCATTATTATTATTACCAATAACATCACTATCGATATTATTCATTTTCCAATTCTCGAAATATTCAAGTTCTTTCTCTGATGAATAAGTGTTCATTCGTATGATATAACTGCGTTGTTAGTGATTATCAGCCTGATTTCAATCTTTGAAACTCACTTCCACTTGTCTATATGAACGTGACCTGGAAAAAACATTCACACGTATATTTCTGCATGATTGGTTCAATGGAGTTCACTCAAATATCAGTCTTAGATCTCTCAATGTAATTCTGATAGTGTAAAAAAGCTTCTGTGTATAGAATATTTAAATGAAGAGTTCTACTGATATCTGATGGAGTCGACAGATCCTAGCTTATTAACGTTTGTCGCTTGTCTTGAATGGAATAAAACCTGTTAGCTGTGGTCAACAATAAACTATAATCGATAACATCTATTCATTCTTATTCAATTAAACTCAAGAATAAATTGATTCAAACATAACTAGCGGAGAGAACATGACAGTAGTTCACTCACCTGAAATATCTACTGTCTTCTGATGTATGCGTATTCGAAAACATCCGCGTTGTTTCGTATATATAAATATATATTATTTAACTTTGTTCACGTAAAATGAAATCAATATTGAGCATGCAAAGTGATCAAATTCTCTTTTAGATCTTAACGATATTCATCAATTTTTATACACATTAAAGTGTCGAAATGGATCACAGCATCATAGTCAGCTACTTTAATTATTGAAGAATTTTTTCAAACAAGTATAGGCTATCGATAGCTCAAAGGTTTACAGAGTACAAAGATAACTTCAAATCGAACAACTTATTTGTATGTCTCGTATATTTGGATTTCTTAACAAAACCGAAAATTCAGGGAAGAAGTGAAATTGTAGATTTCTTCGAAGAAATCCGTTATGACCATTTGTAATCAACTTTCCGACTGATTAAACCAATCGTCTGAGTTATGCGTAAAATCGAGTTCACAGGATTTTTATTAAATACGATGCTATTTAACATTAATAAATAGAATATAGGAAGCTCAAAATGTGGATTGTCTGTGTTGTGCATCCTCAAATGGACTTTCAGTATGAGTCAATATGGAAAAAGACGACGCTGTTTACGGTAATTCGAGTCGAAGAATAAACAACGCGCAACTGTTCAGGGCAAGAATAAATGTATTGGCATACAAAATATGCAATATAGAATGCAAAATTATGAAGCAAAATGTGGTAAATGCATCAAGTGAGATGAATTTTATTGGAAAACAGTAGTTACATGAGCGAAGTAACGACATCAAAAAGAAATACATCTCGTCATTATTGTTGTTAACAAGTCGTATAATGTCACCCTAAGTGAAAAGTTGATAAAGAATTGCTAAGAATGGAGTCAATAACAACAATTATTCAACACAAAGTGAATTCATTTTACTCAAGTAAAAGCCATCATGTGCATACATTTGAGTAAATCTAGTAGAAAATATTCTTCCTCACTGTTTGATTCCCTACAGACAATATTTGTCTTCGTTTTTAATCCCAGAGTATTTAATTGAATCAACCTGTCCACGACATAACTGTGTCTAAGCTATGTTTAAAGGAATAATCATGAAGTAAACTGACATACACCATGTCTCAATGACGAGTTAACTTCTTCTTTCATATAGATCGAATGAGAACAAAATTACGATTGGTTGATATGGAATCTGGTGAATTTCATGAATAAGCAGAACATTTCAGAATGGCTTAGGGATTTCATCCTGTTTCGTAAACATAATGTGCAAATCTTTACAACTTAAATTGGTGTAATTTGCAGTAATTTTTTGACGGGTCAAATAATTCCAAATCCTTGCAACGATAGCTGAAATCGCAAGAAGGTTTGATATAGTACAAAAGAAGATGAACTCCTCTTCACTCAATGGCAGCAGTTTCAAAGCAACACCAGAACTATAACAGTAGCTGGAACCGTGATAACCAACGATATCAAAGCGCATTTTCATTCAATAGATTGGATCGCAGTGGCTAAGACCACAGACCATAACATGACCTGCATCAAGAAAACAATAATTGTAATAACTATCTGATAAATGAAGACATAGTAAGCAAACCAAACAAATATCAAACGCAATACTTCCAACTTTCATTGTGACAGGTGGTCAGTGTTACCATTGTCATTCAGATAAATGCAGAAAATAACAACTATTCTCACATACAACCATTCTGCGCGTTCGACACCATAAGTGAGACATTCCTCAGTTGTCCACCAATATTATTCCAGATGTGAAAGCAAAGAGAAGCATGAAGTTCAGTATGCTGTGGAAGTGTGGAATAAAATCGGTTAGCCCTGTGTGCTGGGAAAGGACGCTAGAATTGACCTATCAGTGAATCAAGAATGAAATAACTGTGGAAATACTGAAATACCTCACGAATTTATGATGAAAACCGTGTATGCTTAAAATCTGAAATGAGCAGGTGTGTTTCCTGCAGTATCTCTAAATTCCCTTATGAAAGTGGTATCACTAAAAGATGTCTAGAAAATAGACAGTTTTATTTAGCGCTTCATAGTGAATCACATTTTTCTATTATGCATGACTCTGTATAAAAATGCTTCACTATATCAGATGCCACTGAACATTGATTCAACTTGTGAATGTGTAAGTCATACGTACATTTAAACCCACATTTATTATGCTCAAATCAGCCTTATTACATTACGAATTCACAAGTATCTATTGAGATTGTTTTTTTCCTAACCATATCTTTTCGCATACCTTTCGTTAGAACAAAAGCGAAATTATTGTTATGATGCTCAGGCAGATGAAATTGGTATGCGATAGAGATTAAAGTGGCAATCTGATTTACAACGTAACCAGTACCATCTTCAACTAATACAGTAATCCTTTTATTTTCTACAAAAAATTCTTACCACTTCTTATGGATTCATTAAGGCTACCGTAGTACTGATACTTATTATAGTCCGAAGTAGTATACAAACAAAGAAAACATTTGACCGAATTTTCTCACGAATGAAAGTAGAAGTAATAGAATACCAACGACTAACACCGTGGATTCATCTCAGCGAACAGATAATTCCAATGTTTCAGATGTATATCACTTGGTTTCAGTACCTGCTAAAACCTACACTATACAATATGAAGAGGTGAACAAAAATGTGGAAAAATAATTGAAATAAAGTTGTTCAGTCTCTGAGGAAATTGTTGGCGCTAAAAACAGAGAAACAAAACGGAATAATGATATCGTAATTTGAAGCGATTTAGTGAAACTGAAAAATTTGTGTCAAATTCGTGTTTGAGCAGCAAAAATGGATGTTCGTCATTCAAGTCGATCTTTTTCTAAACCGTTCGGTTAGCAGAACTGCCTTGTGATTACCAAGATGACAGCTGAAATGCTTAGTCGTGACAAAAGGGTGTTTAAGAATTGTTTACATTTTGACACGTATAAATTAGTTGTCGCACATCGTTGAAATTTGAGCTCAGATATTGGTGTTTGGCTTCTTCATCTGAATTATTGATGAGGTCGTCTTCATGGATACTGATAAACCACCAGAAAACCGTCGAAAAGTTCGTGGACTAAGTGCGTAAAAATTCGCATTTCATTCACACGATCAATTGGCTTGCGTGTGAATTCAGAAAATACGAAAGGTGTAAAAGTCGCCGTTTACGTAATGTCATTTGGGGCACAGAGATTCCCTTTCATACTTAAATTAAGTTGATATTCCAATCATGGCCTCATCGCCGTATGAGTTGATGAGTGCCGATTCAAGTATCATTAGTTCACGTCTACTGAAGTGTGGAGTAGCAAGTTCCTCATGCAAACCATTCGAATTTCGGTTTTTCATTTATTGATGGTAGAATAATACGAAGACTAAGGAAATGATCGAAGTCTTTCTCACTCATTTTTGTGTCATTTGAAGTCAATTTTCAAGCTTTCGAGGTTAAAGGTCGTTCCATAGTTGATATTTGATGCAATTTATTACAGAAAATTTCATAAGTAATGTCAAAAATACCCTGCATTGGCATCAACTTCAATGAAACTCCCTTACAATGTTAATTCTAATGAAAAAATTTATCGACAGACTGGGGCAGCCTTTAGAAGGTATATGTGTCTGCGATTCAGGAGTTTGATGGAAGTGAGAGAAAATACTAATAAGCTATTTATCTAGAAATGGCATGATCAAGAACTCTGAGACTATCTGTATTTACAAGCCTCACTGGTGTCTTATACAGAAAGCATCCTAAAACAGTGTCATTTGAAAGATCTGCAGAGGAATGGTTAACGTCATTAAACTCTGTCACAGATTGTTAACTGTAGTTCTAACTGCCATTTGGTGTAAGAAGGTGAGATATACAACTCCCAATAGCATTTGATAAGCACCACTACAATGGTTTCATTGATTTCACGAACATTATCTGATATGTTAAACAGCTAACACAATCTCTATCACACATTATGATCTCAGGTTCAGGCAAATACATAAACATGAAATGAATCAGTAGCTTTGATATTTCGCCATTGCTTTTGTAAAAATGCTCTCCGTGGAATGGATAGATTGTCCAGATTTAGAGATCGTCTTCAAGTCCTATGATAACAAATATTTATCTTAAACCCTTCATCTAATATGCGTGTACAAATGGTGATCATGCACGACAAAGATCACCTGTTAGATTGTCCGACTCCCCTTGTGGAAAACACACTTATCTGTCCCGTTGTATGAAGAATAAAAAACCGATTAATGCATTGAATGGTGTTTCTATCATGAAGTTATCAACAACTTATGGCATGGACAGTGTTCATTAGTGCAGTGAAATGGACAACTTTACTTGATTTTCAAGCAAAACACATCATGATCCAAGCAGACATAAATTAGTGCTCACATATTCGCTAGTCTAGCACAACAGACACATCAAGCGTAACGAAACAATGGTAGTCGTTCATTTTTGATTGGATATTCAAACAGGCAGATGGGAAAAAGGTGACACTGCATATTATATGCTCACATTTCAAGTATTTGTGAATTATGAAACACATAACTAATTGTGAATATGCATGCTGTTTGAAAAAAAAATGACAAATGATCGATAACGCGCACTATGTCAGACTAAAGTGTTAAATATATACTTCAAGCATTTCGGAGAAAATCTATTGACGTTAGCTTGCTTCGTAGAGTTGATTCCATAAATTTCGAAACATTTTCAATGTTAACGTTACAACACATTTGTTTCCTAACTACCTGTGAAAGTGAACATGAATGAAATACTGAAGATATGTTTAGTTATTTTCCAAGGTTTTATCAGTAGAATACAAAGAATGGAATGATTACTGCGAGATGGTGTATTATAAGGGTAGGAATACTAGTGCAATAATAAACAGCAATAATTTAAGTTCATCATCTGTTTGTGTATAATGATTGCAACAACAATGATAATCACGTTGTTGGTGACTAACGTGTAAGCTTAGGAAGCAAATAATTGTATTCAAATCTCTGAATTAGAAAGGAACTCGGGTATACGGTTTATGGATTTGCTCATATATCAATTGCTCTTATGTGAGTCTTCAAAAGATAAAGTGATGACAAATATTTCATCATATAATTAAGCAGATAATTTATTGCAATCATCATATATGTGCAACCAATAAAAACTATCAATAAATGTATAACGGAAAATCCTTACTGCTTTGTTTACAATGAATGCGCTAGCAGAGTCTGAATTGAAGCTTGTTGAGGAATTGGTACGAACACCGAGCAGTCGTTTCGTGCTACTTAGCAACCATACAACAGTGGCGCTACAGCCAATAAATGCCATTCATCATTATTTGTATTCACCCGAAAAAGTGGGCTGGTGAGAAACTGGCAGTAGTTAGAATTCGCGGGTCACTCGATTTCTTCCTAGTGGATGAGCAGTCCGCAAGCTCGCCTCATAAACTTAAGGTCATGTGGCTTGGCTCTTATGGGGTATTAGTTGCATACGTTCCGAATACACCGCAGCAGTTGTTACAAAATAACACATGAAATTCGATTTTCATAATGACGAAATAAGTGAAAATTGGAAAAGTGTCAACCATCAGTACATAAAACGTTGAAAGATAACCCAATGCAACTAGACTAATTACAAATAGGAATGCCAGGAGCATCCATAATACGTCCTTCAATAATGAGCTGAAATGGCGTGTTCCCTTCTGTCTGAAAAGATTTATGAAACCAACTGCGAATCATTGAAATACACCTTCTTCTGAGAGAAAGTATTCTTCATGTAAAAAGAATAAATCACACTAGTTATGATCAGCATAACATAACTATAACCAACACCATCCATTCATCCATCTCTGAGTAAACTCAAGAATTAATCAATTCAAACATAAATGACAGAGAGGATATGACAGTAGCTCACTCACTTGAAGTAACTACTGGTTTCACACATACACGCCTCAGAAAAAATTCACGTTAATTCGAATATATATAGCTAGACTTTTTTGATGGTTATCGATACCTATTTTGAGTATACTAAGTGATCATATTCCGTTTTATGTTTCAGTGTTATCAAAGTTTACATGATATAAATATTTTCAAAATTATGAGATTATGTACATTAATTGTGAAGTTTGATACACATTCAAGTAAGATGTTGGCATACAACATAAAGCAGTAATCAGCTAACTTGACTATTAGTGAGATTTTTCAAAGGTTTCATAAGAACAAATAATATTTCAATTCAAACAATTTATTTATAATTCTAATATATCTGAATTTTCCAAAATAACGTGAAAAATCCCTGGATTTCATCTTAGAGATCCAGAAAAATATTTTGCAATCAAATTTCTTATGAAACAGAACAAAGGTTTCATTTAGGCGTAAATTCAAGGAAACAGGATTATTCTACAATACGGCACTATTTTACACGTAAATTGATTATAAAGAGTCTACGAACCTTAAATTACGAAGTATCTAGACTGTTCGGAGTCAACTGCACTGTTACTGTGCATCAAAAGAAGGCAGAACTGTGTTAAGGATTATCCTTTTGTAGAAACAAACGATGAATGAACGGAAATGTCAAAAATAAAGGGTCCTAGATAAACAACGTTCAAAAAACAGTGGAATTTAAAGAAGTAACTGGCAGGAAATGGCGTTTCACTGTTCGAAGTCTATTCTAAAATCCAGTTCAAGTGTTTATACATTAAATGATATAAATTTGCTGAATAAACGATAATTATGGATATGGAGTTACGACGTATTCAACAAAATCTAACACATGCTGCTTATTACTGAGAAGTAGTATGATTTCGGTACAAATTACAAACTAACAAAGAAGAGATAAGACAAGATGAATTCATCTTTCTCAAACGGTTGTTGTCATGTGCAAATATCTCGGAAAATCACGCCGGCATTATTTACTTCGTATTTCAGTGGAAGGTCACCACACAATAGATATATCCAAATGAAGTAGAGTGTGTCAGTGATTCAGTGCCACTAGCATGCTCACCAACCACGAACAAGACCTATGTGGCGCTCCCAGTGGATACAATCCTAAATATCTTTTAGCTGATATTAATTATGGTGAAGGGGGAAATTCGGACAAAAAGCTAGTAATCCTACCGTGCAAAGAGAAACACAACTCATACTGAAGCTTTAACGTCCAAGAGCTTGTCTGAAAGTAATCAAAATTCAAAAAACACACTGTCCAGATACCTCATGGATATGGAGCACCTAAGTAAATTTGATTAAGATTTAACCAGACTAATTTAACACATATTGAAAAGTGAATATATGTAGCAATCACATTTGTATTAACCTGAGTGATATGAAAATTAATATAATTTCAAAATCCGGTCCACGAAACTTGCTCAAACGTCTTAAACATAATGATCAAGATAGAACCTCAAAGATATAAATGAGTGCGATGCCATATCTTGCATTGATAACTTAAATCCAACGACTTATTTACGAATAGTAGTTGAACAATATTAATATATAAGTTTTATTTTTCCAAGCACTGTGAGCTGTTCGTGTCCAGGTCTGTATCTTTTTGTCAACCTTCATTAAATATTTTAGACTAAAGGTTAATAGGACGCAAGTGTGTGTTTATGCGAAACAATAAAATGTGTGTAACCTAATAATGACGTATTACTCTTCAGAATCTTCCTAATTAAAAGCATTATCATAATGTCATTTCCTGTCAGAAATCATCAATACGTTGGTTGCATAAAGCCAAACGTCACTGATTAGTTGAGTTGTCTGGTTGTTTGCCACTCGTACAAAGCCAGCAGTTCTTGCCGATCATATCAAAATAATCTAAACACTGGAAAGCAGTTTTGCTTTTCTGGAGTGGAGCTCAGCTGAGGTGGCAGAATCAGTTCAAACCACTCAGTTTATGGTATCAAGCTGATCACATACTGTGATGTTTTTAATAATTTGGTTTCCAAAGAAAACTACAGTGAAATTTCATCACTCGAAACGTGTACATTACAAACTGCTAAATAATTTGCAGACCCTGAGTTTCACTAACGTGTTGGTTGATATTTTGACTATACACATCCATGACAAGAAACATTAGTAATCTTAATACAATGTATATTGCTTTAGATGATACACGTAATTTGGCTAGAAAGTGGACATGAAAATTGGTTCGTCAAATATATTTCAGCTTTTGTTAAGATCGTTCCATTCAGTAACTAATGTAACGCGGTTCAGTTACTCAAAATAATGAGTCATTCCTGTTGCACTTGTTGGGTGTAGATTCCATGGACAAAGATACAGTAGTCAACCTTTCTCTCCACCTACCCATATTACTCTTCATAATTTCATCTCTCTCCCACCCTATTGTGTGGTTGTGTGTTAATGCATGCAGTGCAATTGCTAAGCTTTCTTCCTAATCACTTTTTTTCGCGGGGTCAATTATTCTACATTTAGCCTTATTCTGATGTTCTGATAGTCTGACTATCTCAAATATATTGGTATAACTGATGTAATTGACCTCACAGTCATTGCAAGATATTTGTAAACTATACTATTTTGTCTAAGTGGGTCAACCTAAATGGTCCCTGAGTGAGTCTGTAAGTTTGAGTGCAGCTCTAATTCCTGCTTTTTTAGGAATCCCATGAAAGATCTCAGAAGTCCCCTCCATATACTGTAAAGTTCCTGTGCCTTATATACTTTCTTATTTATGTCGCCTCTATCATTTTCACCATTATTTTTATTTCCCTTTTGGCCTTTACTGGTCTCTTTAATGAAGTTTATAGGATAGTTTTTCAACACCAACGCTTCTTCTGTCAGTTTAAGTTCATCCCTTGGGTTTTTGTTGTACTACTTAGTGCTATTGCTCAGTTTGTAAGATACCTAACTGAGTCTGCCCTCACATATAACGGATGAGATGAATTAAAGTCTGAATATCTGTTGAAAAACTGCGGGACACATCTCGCAATGACACGGATAAAGAAAATAAAACTCTTTCTCTTTATAAAGAATACGCTGGCTATGTAGACTAGTGAATATCTTCCTTACAGAAGTTATTCCGTGACAACCAAATCACCTGAAATGATCACCCGGAATATTATGAAGCAAGCGGCCAAGGCAGATGAACAAAACAGATCAAAGTTGCAAATTGTTCGAAATAACACATGAGATCATGTAATAACCCGAGGAGATGTAGTGTTATGAGACTGCCTTAAAGTATGCGTTGAGACAGACCGTAAATTTCAGAAAGAAACTGACTCACTTGTTGCAAGGATCGCCTGACTCACGAGCGCAATAAATGACAAAGAATTGAAGACACATTTTAAAACTCGAAGCAAAGCAAGGTTTCTAAGGCTATTCTAAAAGTGGTGCAATTTAGTTAAAACTTGAGTATCACGTATAGAAAATACCACCGGACAGAATGTGTGCACTGGAAACAAAAACATATATGGGATACACATGGAAAGTATTCACATAAAGTTCAAATGAGACTATTCTACATTTGATAGAGAATCATCTCCGCATAAAGAACTCATGGAATCAACTACCTAATTGATGAAATCTAATATCTACTTGAACACTGACAGGAAGAAAATCACTAAGAACATTCACACCATCAAGAAACTGTTTTTTGTGGAGTGGTGCAGACGTTAGATATTCAAAATTAGCAAACATACTTGTGATAACTATTTTCACAAGCAAGAAGCATTTTCCATCCGAAATTGTCCCCTAAGGAAATAATGATTATGTTTTTTCAAGCTATTATAAGACATATTAGACAATGATGTTCTTATATGCCATGGAAAATTCCCATTGTAACATAAAGAAAATCAAAACAAAGGATTCAGCGAAGAGACTCTTTTCAATGAATTCATCATCAAGCTGTACAATCGTATATATATGGTGTGAATGCATAAAATAATAATAATAACATGAAATGCAATTAAAACTAAAATGCTTGTGATTATAATCGTAGTTGAATGTCAAGTGGCAAAGCAAATTAATGTCATATATAAAATAATTCATAGGATGGATAGAACTTGAAAAAGGGTGAGCAATTATAAGATTAGTAGACAAATGGAATAAAATAAAATATTAAATATTCCCATAATTTATTCAGAACAAAATATTTAGAGCGAACAATTGTTTTCAATAAATTCTTCTTCAGGCTCTACATTTATAAATCCATTAATTTAAGCATACAATAGCCAGTAAAGGCAGATTAGAATCATATCAGAAAGTGCATTGTGGAACAAATATAAGATGGGATGGAACAATAGTCAGATAGTTTTTAAATATGCATGGTCATTTAGAACAAGGGACAAAACCAGATGAAGTAATTTAATTGAATGATGTGTGTATATATATATATATATATATATATATATATATAAATAAACAACGTTGCGTAATATTGTGTGAAATTTAATAGCATAGAATTTAATGTTGTAAAATGGAACTGATTTAGAATGACAAGTGGAACAAGTGTAATAATACCGGGGACAATTAAAAGTGAGAGTAGTAATAGTAACAATTGACTTAATAAGGAAGAGTACACAAATTGAATAGACAAAAATGAAAAAATGAAAAATTTGGTAGAGCTAAAATATGATTGGGGATTACCATACTTTAGCATAGAGGGATTTAGACCATGAGAGTTGGAAGGGTCGAACGAACTTTTTCTGTTCACAGAGATCTGGCTTTTCCGTTTCGATAACCAAAGCTTCAGCAATACAGATGAGTTGGAGAAGTGGGGATTTGGATAAATTACTCTTTGACCTGTAGATGACTTTAAAGGCGAAGGCTGTAGAGATATGGTGATCATTATCGACCAGATGTTCAATGATCGCGCTTCTTATTGTTCCACTTCCACCTTTTCGTAACCATGCAGGATAGTGTTCTTGCACCCTCTTGGACAAAACTCGTGTCGAACGACCGATATACCTAGCTCCACACGAGCAGGTGAATTGATGAACACACATAGAGTTGGTCAACAGCGGGATCCTGTCCTTCAGGTTATTGAACAATAATGATCGACTAGTAAAGGCTATTCTCAGGGATGTAGCAGGGAATGTTCTTTTCAGGGACTGTGATATCCTTCGTTTCATGATATCGGAAGCTAAGTCTCCTTTGAATTCCAAGCTCATGTAAAGTATCTTCTTGGGTACGGTTGATAAGTCACGTTTTATAGGATTTGAATGTATATTCTTATCTATAAAACGTGGTGGAAATCCATTTTCTATTAGGATTTTCCTCAAGATTTATAACTCATCTTCCACAGTATCAGGGCTACGTATATGCCGAATACGAGTGGCAAGCGACCGGATCAGGTTTCGTTTTCGACCAATGGGTACCCAGCTGTAGAAATTTGTCAGTTAACCATTCCATGACAGCTTACGATAAATCGATCTTTTCAGAGTTCCATCGGTCCTCCTTGATAAGTTCACATCGCGGAAATGAATGCTAGACTCGTTCTCCATTTCCAGTGTGAATTTTATCGCCGGATGGCAACCATCTAGTACATCTAATATATTATTCAAGTTACAATCACTATTATATGCCTCTCATTGACAGGGGTCTAAACTGTCACTTACCTACTTAAGCTACTTATCATTTATAAGTAACATTATGATATTTTCCAGAAATAAAAGTCGATTTTGACAAGGTGGAGTGTGTGACTCGAAATGGCAGTTCTGGTTGACATGAGTGAAGTGTGTTGCCTGGATTTTAGAGACTTATCCGTCTTAAACTCACTGTGGAACAATGAAATTTGTTAATATATGACAGAAATTTATGAAGGCTCTCTTGTTTCCGTGAAGAAATGAAGCGCCATCGATTATGAGTATGACAGTTGATAAAGAAATACCCACTGACTAACTGTAACTTCAGGTGGATCGAATTTCGTGTAGTGTCATCAATATATTCACTGACATCTACATGAGATCATACATT
This sequence comes from Trichobilharzia szidati, assembly GCA_944472155.2. Taxonomy (NCBI): domain Eukaryota; kingdom Metazoa; phylum Platyhelminthes; class Trematoda; order Strigeidida; family Schistosomatidae; genus Trichobilharzia; species Trichobilharzia szidati. The sequence goes on from OX235276.1 coordinate 89,491,115, forward strand.
TTTGAACTCACAATGACGGAAAAAAAAATCTTCTAAGAAAAATCATAACAGAAAAAAGTCAACTTTACATGAAGATTTTGAAATATCTTAGCAATACTTTTCAGACTTTCTTATCACATATCCACGAGTTTATTCAGTGTCAAGAGGTATGAAAACAAACAAGAAAGCAGGCCTGATATGAGTAAGATATATCACAAAGTAAGAAACAAGTTCAAATAAAAACGGCTCGAATAACAATAAATTGTATATTCTGCTTTTCTTAGAATCAAGTATCAGCTAAAATCCTCACTTAGTCCTCTAACGCAGTGGGAGATGCGAGCATGAAAAATATTCTTCGAATACCACATGTTGCGAAGACTAAAAAACTGCGACTGTGACTGTTTCCTGTCATCAATGCATGTAATTATGATCGTAATGAGACGGATTTGTGTATAAATACCGTCTGTCTACTCACTTACACCACTTCGATATCTCCTTGCAGTTACTTCGAATGTTTACAACGACTGCTTCATCCGACACTTATTATTATCATCATAATTTATAAATGCTTCTGTGTGCTTCATAAGACATTTATAAAATATAAAAACTGATGTGAAATGAACAGTGATATTGACGATCATAATTATGCTGTGATCAACGGCATATCATTAGTTGAATCCTTCACTTATTCTAGTCTTCATATGTTCATCCAAGTGAGAAATAAGGAGTGTTGAATTCTGAAACAACTGTTGATCCAGTATACAATTTACGAGGCAGAACATTATGTTGGTTAGTGAAGAACAAACACTAAAGCAGTGTGATCAGATAATCTTCACAGAAATATAAATTTGTTTTTGATGTGGTTGTGTTCTCTGAGCTGGATAGTTTATTTGCTAAGCTGTCATTGCATTAATAGGCAACATCTTCAGTTCATACTTCAATTTGAAATTCATTTGTTTCTTATGCCATGAAGTGTCTAACTGAAACAAAACCTGAAGTTCTATGATTAAATGAATTATGCAGTTAACCAAATTCTCTGCCTCATTGTGAAAATCTTTAGCGTTCTGAGATAACCACCTAAAATCAGGTATTAAGTTCATTGCATTTGCTTCATATTAAACGATTAGAACCGGGGTCTTGAATTAAGCATCAAGTATACGATCTCAGTCGGATTTGTAATAAATCCTCTGACTACCTCTAGCTCCATGTGATATCATGCTTAACTTCATTATAGTTATTCGGCTAAAATATTTTTTGACTAATATAACACAGCTGACAGGGAATATTTTCACCACAACTTGGATTACGCAGAACCCTGGATGAATAGTGGAAACCACACTAATAAAATATATGGTTCAGAGAACCGTCCACCTGAGCTGCACATATTTTACATCATCTCTCTGATTATGCATGATTTCATACACCCTTCAGTGTTTGTGTTTACTGATAGATAGAGGTGCTAGTGGCCTTAGATATCTCTTAATTTTGATGGTGACCACAATTTAATCAGTTTACACACACGATCCATTCCAGTAAGTAAAATCACTTTTTATATGCAAGACAATAGAAAATGATGTCAAAGGAAACAGTTACCTCATATGCAATTCATTCACTTCATTGGTGTTTAGCAAGCAAGCAAAGTCATCTAGAAATGAGTCCGTGTAAGTTGAACAGATTTGTAAATGACTCGGTTGCATTTTCACGTGTATACTAGGAATAAGGCATGTTATAGTGTTCCTCTTATAGGCAGCATGTCTCATGGTCGGACTTAATTCTCCACTTGTGCCGATCAGTTGAGAACCTCACTTATTCTTGTAACATAGTTGACTGAATTAACAAGTGGATGACGTTTCATACATAAATCATATCAAATTATTCACATGGTTTCACAGTGTGTCTCATCTATACTTTCTCACTGTCTCTCTCTCGAACTTTGTCTTGTTGTTTGCTGCCAGTTTCCTTATCTCCCCTAGTGCAGGAGTTGCGTTAGCCGGATTGCACGTGTGCCGTGTTAAATTGATGGGCAAAGCTTCAGTGATTAAATTCTCTCTCCACCTAACTATGTTACTTTTCACTACTCTCACACTGTCCTACACAAATATATTTTTGATTGCATGCAAGTGAATGCAGTGCAATGGCTGAGCTGTTTTCTAGGTTATTTAACTTAGCAGGGTCAAATATTATTGGTCTAGCTAAGTATGTATGTTCCAATAATCAAGTTGACCCGGATTTACTAGTTTAACCCAAGTAATTGGCCTAACAGTCAATACATGGCGTTTAGCAAACTTTTTAATTTTATTAATTAGATCCGTTGTGTCCTTGAACCGACAAAGTTTATCTCTGAGATAATTGGTTAATTGGTTGCATGGCACCCTAACTTCAGCTTCATTAAGAATCTTACATAAGGCCTCTAGCGTTCTTTCTTTTTGCGACGGTACTACAGCGTCTTTGGACTCGATATTATTTTCGTCATTTTTACTGCTAGCCTTAGTTTTTTTTACGGTTCTTCATATATTTTTGTGTAAATTCTGCTGTGTAGTTATTCACTAGTAATACATCCTTCATTTGCATGGTTTCATTATTTAAGTCTTCTTGCAAATGGCCAAACTAGTAAGTCGGAATTACACTTTACACTTACATTAATAATACTCGACTGAAATCTGAATGATCCTTCTCATGTGTGCTACTTATTTATGACATGTTCAGACATTTTGATGAAACCGATGGATAGATTCAATACTGTCAAATGAAGTTAATACGAATTCCTTCCCTCAGGCCAACTGACCTCAATCACAGTGGTTATTGAAATGTAACAGTTCAAAAAATAAAAAATAGTATTGTTTAGCTAATGAATTAAACTTTTCATCTTTTGAAGAAATAATTAATTCAATGAATAAATGATAATGTTTAATAGATAACTAACATCACAATATACAGCAGATAAACTTCTCTCATGAAAAACTTCGGAATATTTAGCCTGCAAAGCAAGTTAATATTTTATAATCTTCTGAAATCCAGTCTTACTCAATGGCAAACAAGGCCACCAATCCGACTGTCACCACTATCATGAGAGCCATATCGATGGGGAACTAAGGATAAATAAGCTTAGTCAACAAATCTCGCTACTGTTACTGAAACGTTTTTGGCGAAAACTGGCTTTTGTGTTTCCTGACTCTTCATCTTCAGATTGACATTCAGTGTAATGAAACCTACCATCATGGATTGCACTGAAATCTGCGAATAAAATTAAAAGTGACAACATGATGAAAACAGTTTAGAAATATGAGAGTGTCGGTGACGAATGAAAGTCTGGTAATGTTAAATTTTAAAAAAATTAAAGCAATATTATTCTTAGGTGAATATGATCATCTCTGTTTTCGACAGTACATTTTTCAGAAGAGAATAATGACAGTTGAATAAAATTTGTTATTTACGTTTGCTTGTGGATTTTGACAAGGAGAGAGTTTTTATTATGTGGAGGAATATGACTAAATAATTTATAAAATCTGAATAAAACTTTGATTACATTTTGAATACACGAGAGTAATCATGACAGACTACCACAACTCAATGCAATTTCCATAAGAGTGACTTTATTTGCATGTAGTTAATTATAGTGCACGTTTATGTAAGGAGTCAGATGATGTGGATTTAATTTGAATACTAGGCTCCTCCATAATAATAATTCCCTGAAAAGTCAAAATGAATGGTATCCAACACCTATAGGTGCTCAAATCAATCACAAAATATAATACGAATTATCGAAAGATAATATCTGTTTTCTTCATTATTTAAAATGTTCATCGTGCAGATGGATTAAATGGACTTGACAAAACTGCAAGGAGAATTTATGATGCCATGAAACTCGTCTTCCTCGGTGTCAATAAACTTATGCTTCAACAATCTCAAACAGACCAGTTGTCAACTATCGACAACTGGAACTGAGTATATTCAGATTGAGTGTGTGTGTGGTGACAAATTAGAGACCATATCGGAAGGCGATAGTCTGCTTGGATGATAGAGGATTTGCCAAAGCGGTTGAAATTTGGCGTAGTCAAATTACGAAAATGTTCAGTATGAAGGCATCTCGTAGACTATGGACATGATATTGATGCTGCCAATTCACTCAACACTGTCAGCCAAAAGACAAATACGGAGGCTGTAATTGTGGAGGCTTTGACGATAAGAGTTTATAAACCCGGCCTCTGTGTACAGGAGAAAATGTTGGTCGCTTTGAATCTACCATAGTGACGTGTGCTACTTGTAAGCTGATATTACTAATAATAATACATTTTTATTTTTTCCTCTCCTTATTATGCCTGATTCGTTTAAAACTACCTTCATCAGTGGCAATTCCCTAACTCATTTTTCACATTATTATTTAATCCAGTATCAATGCTATTCATTTCGCAGTTCCTCATATATGCAAGCTCTTGCTCTGATAACTGATTGTTCATTTAGGTGATGTAGCTGACCCATAGATCTTTATTTTCTCACTATCAGTCTCAAACACCATTCCCTTACCTATGTGAACACAATCTAAAAAACATTCACACTGATAGTTTTGGGTGCTTTCTTCAGTGTAGTTTATTCACTTATCACTCATTTTATCTCACAATGTAATTTTAGCGGTATGAACATCTGTGTGTGTAGAGTGTTCAACTAAAGATTTCTACAAAAATGTGATGAATTCATCGAATCCCTTTTTATTAGACTTTGCTACCCGTCATACATGAAATGAAGCCCATCAGATGCGAACAACATCAGACTATAACGGATGCCATCTATTCATTCATATTTAATGAAATTCAAGAATTAGCGAATCAAATTACAACCACCAGATTAGATAAAGCAGTAACTCACTCACTTGAATGGATCTCTAACTTCAGATATATGTGCCTTATAAAACATTCACGTAGTCACACGTATATATATAATTTGACTTTTTCATGATCATCGAATTCGTCATTGAGTATACCGAGTGATCAAATTCCTTTCTGTCTGAGATTGTGTATATTATTTACGAAATGTTTAAGCACATCAAAGTAAAATGTCGCCATTCAAAAACGGATTAATAGGCTAATTGAAAAATAAACAGATTTTTCAAGTGGAATATAAGCTGTTAATGGTGTAAAGGTTTTTGAAGGACAGAGATCAGTTCAGTACAGACAGATTGGTCGCGTTTCTTACATATTCAGGTTTCCTGACAAATTGAATACTTGGATGTAAAATTAGTGGATATCCTTTGTGATAGATGCAGAAAGATAATTTGTGGTAAACTATTCGCGTGGCAAATACAGCAATGTGCAACTGTTCAACTCAAGAATAAATGGATAAGAATATAAAATATGCGATAGGGATTAAACATGAGGAAGTAATCTAAAGTAAACACTTGTTATCCATCATGTGAGTCAAACTTTATTGGGAAACAACAGTAATGGTTATGAGGTAACGACATAGTGCAAAAATATGGAGTGAGATAACTAAAAGGCCGACATATACAGTATTACTGCAAGTGTAGATACCACAGAAGGCCGGAGCGGTATTATTAGCTGAACTATTTCGTTTGCACATAGGGTACCGGTCGTTTTAGGTGAATTTCAGTAGCCCATGTTGGTTGGAATATTCGTTGCCTAGAGAATTTGAGTTTTGTATGCGCATCTCGTTAACCGGAAAATGCACTGCAGTTGGTCCCAGTTATTCGCATATGAATAGACATTCATGCTCGCTGTTATGACGTGTTTGGTATTGCAAAATTCACGGATCCAAATGTTAAGGCACCATCGGTTGATGACCACGATACGTGTCACTAAGAAAGTGCTGCAGGGAATTATTAAATTTTCCACAGGATCTTTCTCCGTTTTCAAAGGTTAAGGACTGTATTATCGTAGATTTTTTTCTTTGTACTGTCTTTCAGATTTATATATATAGACGCCCTTATGTGTTTCAAAATGCAGCTCTGAAGTGTAAGCAGTGATATGTGACAATCAATGACATTAGCTATGATGGACACACTGAGCTAATCGTCATGTCATTAGTGGAATACACCGGTCACTCCATCCCCATAAAGATATTTAAAAGGCAAAATGATTGAGCGAATAAATAATCACTTTCAGTTAGATCTTCATCTCTCGCTCTAATATATAGTAATTAACAATTGTCCAAATAATTTACATTTCCTTAATTATCTATCATGTGATTTACTTAATCTCTCGATTATCCCTTCATTTTTCTCCAAATTATGCGCTACATAATTCAGCCGTAGTAACCATTTCTCAACTTTTATTTTTTGTATGCACTTCCTTCGATAATTATCACTGCCTTAACATGTTGACACTGTCTAATTGTTGTTAACAAGCATATCTCCACTAGATTGGTAAAACTGTTGGTATCGTTTTAAAATTCCATTATGGGTAAATTTTTATTTTGATAGAGTCTCACAGTGTTATACAGTAATATTTACTGATGACGTTTCGAGCACAATTTATTGCTCATAATCATATCAAGGTATATGATTATGATTATGAGCAATAAATTGTGCTCGAAACGTCATCAGTAAATATTACTGTATAACACTGTGAGACTCTGTCAAAATAAAAATTTACCCATAATGGAATTACACTCTACCACAGTGCCCAAGTTTTATTCTTATATCGTTTTAAAAAGACAGAATGTATTGGATTAAAGATGAAGGTCAGATTGAAAAGTAACGATTTCTTCGTTCAGTCGCCTGGCATTCTAAATGAACACCTCACTCACTTCATATTAAACGATTGAAGGTGTCCGCATAAAGAGAAACGTGAAAGTATGCAGACAAATGGATTTAAGTCTCTCCTATTGTGAGTACGGTTGGCAAGAGACGGAAGCCAAAGTATATTTTCCAGTGGTAAAATCGCTATAAATATACATATATATATGTATATAGTTTATATTCTCTAAGCAATCACTGAGCGTGTCATTTTGGTTTACACTAAACGACAAGAAATAGAATGTTCAAATGCACACATAGTATACTGTTGCCAACGCACTATTGAACTGTAGGAATAACATTCTCACTCTAGAAACAAACAGAATGTTCAAATAGATATATGTGAG